>CM021101.1:279940042-279982412 GCA_007115665.2 Sequoiadendron giganteum
AAGAAGTTGAGTCCACAAAAAGCTCAAAAAGTGGAAGTGCTTTTGCTGTTTATCAGAATTTGTCACACTTGGACTGAAAATTTGAGGCACTTACACAATGAATTTTTAAAAAATTCAGTAATATGAAATTTAGAAATTTGAATCTAGTTTATAAATATGTAAATTATTCAAATACCCAAATTGTAGAAACTAAATTTTGATAAAGATCTATAAAAACCACTTTTTAAAAGTCCCTATTTTTTACCATACCATGCACGTGTACGGACAACACTTTTTGAATCAAATAAAAGTATTTTACTAATTACTTTTGAGGAAAGAGAGCTAACAACATGAAGATTGATGAGAATTTTTTTTTGTAATTTTTTGTTGAATATTTTTTTTATTATTTAATTTTTATTGGCCTTAATTGTTGTTTTTAAAAATCAACGTGTACGGACAGCATAATTTGACCTAAACTAAACTTTTTTTGAATTTTTTTTTTTTCATTGTGTAAAGAATTGTCTAAAGATTGATGTCATATAATTTTTTTTCTAAAAACTTTAACCAAAAAAAAGTCTGATATTTCAAGTTTAATGACTAGTTTGCTTTGAAATTAATTAAAAAATAGAAAATATAATCCAATCTTAATAAAAATTATATATATAAAAACTAGACATTATGTTCTGTAATGGGTTGTAATTTTATAGATTGATTCAGAAAAAAAATTCATCAACCATATTGTCAAAGTTGAACATTCTTCTTCAATATGCCTTAGTTTTTTAGTTGCAGGTCAAAGGCTAAGGCTTGGATTGCCAAAGCTTTCCCGAACCTAAAACCAAGTCTCCAGGCGGGTTGGGAAACAAATTTTTTAATAACGCATATGCGTTATGAAACGCATACGCGTTATTGAAACAAAACGCGTACGCGTTTCATAATGCGTACGCGTTATGTTTTTACCCGTTGGGTAAAGGTAACAAGTACACGTTTCTAATATATCTGTTTATCCTGATTTGACATTTTCTGATATAGTACAATTTTCCTGCAACATTCTTTTTCTGTAGTATGGCCCGCAAGTTCGATTTTCTGCATTTTTTATTACAAATTTGTCTTGTGCAGGACATATTCTATTGCAAATTGGTTGAAAAGTCAAGTGCAGGTTGAATTTTCTGAAGTGGAATCAAGTACAAGAATAATTTACAAGAAGATTCAAAAAAATTTTTTTGGATGTATTCATGATATTTTTGTGTACTTCAAAGTTCAAAGAAAAAAGGATCTTCATAGTACAAAGTGTTATTTGAATATTTGAAGGAGATAAAAATTTGAAAATTGGTTACAAGTAAATCATTTGTTTTTTCATCAAAAAGGGTTTTGTAACCATGGGATCAAAACAAAGACAAAGAAAAAAGTGTAGAATGTCAATGACACCCGAAGAAATTCAAGCAAATAAAGATATCGAGGCAAAAAGACAAAAAGATAGAAGAGAAAGAATTCGTCAAATGAAAAATTTGGAAGCATCTACTTCAATGAATGTTGAAGAGAAAGTCATGAATGATGAAATGAATGTAGATGATGCAAATGTGGGGATGGTGAATATAGAAGAAAATACAATTATGGAGAGAAACTCAACTATGTCTTCAACTACAACTTTGAATGATATGGAAACAGTACATATGCAAATAGCTTCGGTTATGTCTTCAAATCCACCTCCCAATGATATGGAAAATGCACCTATTCAAACAGTCTCTCCAGGTATTCTTTCAAACCCAAGTCTTGATAATATTGATTTTGCTTGTTTAGATGAAGCTGGATACACCATTGATGATATCAATAATTATAGGGTTGAAAGAATGCAAAAACAAAAAAATTATGAAAATATATCTTATGAGAATGCAAATGCTAATCAAATCCCTCATATTGATGAAAATGAGAATGAAATCTTTTTTACTTTTGAAAATGAAAATGAAACCCCTTGTGTGAATGAAAATGAAACCCCTTGTGTGAATGAAAATGAAACCCCTTGTATGGATGAAGATGAAAATGTTTTTTTTACAATTGAAAAAGATGTGTTAGATAACCTTCGTGGTAAAGTTTCTTGGAGATAAATTAGAACTTATGGAAATAAAATATATAAAATGTTTTTTTATAGAAAGAAATTAGGATTTCAATGTCAACTCATGGTGCAATTGATGAGAATGTGGAAAATGAGAAAAGTGATGAAAAAATTAGGTATTTTTGTAAAACCAAAAAAGAAAGATGATTCAGTAGAACAAGTCATTTCTAGTGTTGCTAATGCTATTGATTTTATAGGTAAGGAAAGTTGATCTAAAGATAAAAATGCAGCTCGTCGTGCAATAATAACTGCTTTAGTTGATAAAGCAACTTCAAATAAAAGAATGTTAAGTAAGATTAGTAAATGTATAAAAGTAAATCCTAAAAATTTGAATAGAGCTGCTAAAAGAAGAGAAAATATTGAAAAGGATCCAATTAATCAATGTTGGAGTTTTAGTAGTAGACTCCCAAGATCAGACATGAAATTAACTAATGAAATTAAATCTTTAATCGATAAATTTTGGCATGATAATACAAGAGTATCACCTAACAGTAGAGATGTCTTAAAATTAAGGGTGGGTTCCAAAATTCGTGTACCTCATTCAAAGCATCTCTTAGATATGACTCAAACTGAATTATATAACTTTTTTTTGGATGCTTCAATCTTACCATTGAATATTAAAATAAGTCAAAGATCATTCGAAAAGTGTAAACCTTGGTATGTTAGAATTAATAAGCAACGAATCTCTTGTTGTTGTAAGACTCATGTACAATTTCGTTATTATTATGATAGTTTTCAATATATACGATGCACTTTGCATGTTAACCAAATTATGCAGGACATTTGTGGTATTAATATGCCACCTGAAAGAATCAAAGATTTTATATCAGGTTTGTTTTGCGAACCCTCTAACGGAAACTTATTTTATTTAGAATCATGTATTTCTAGAGAATGTGATAGATGTGCTAACTTTTCATTATTAGGTGAATGTATGCATGAAAGTAGTTTAAATGAATTTGGACAACAATTAGTAGATGTAAAAAGATTCAAAAATGTTGAGTATTCTTTAAAGATGGAAAAACTGGAAAACGTTGTGAGCTAATTATGGAAAAAAATACTGTGCATGCATTTATTAAAGAATTTAAAGATAAGATTGTACCTAAATATGTTCAACACTCTCAGTATGCTCATTGGCTTGATAATCAATTTCGTTTATGTAAAACACATTCCCAATTGGAACTATATTATCGGTTGTTGATTTTGCTGAAAATTATACTCTTGCTCCACATGAAGAAATTCAATCACAGTATTATAATTCAGTGCAAGTATCTATTTTTGTTCATATTGTTTATAGACATGCAGATGATAGTAGAGAAGATAATAGAAATTTTTTGAGAGAGTACCATTTTTATGTAAGTGATAATCGATTACATTCATCTGAATTTGTTCAATATTGTTTTGATATATTTTACAAAAATTTAAAAGAAAGAGGAATTCAATTGCTAGAACATCTCATATGGTCAGATAATTGCACGGGTCAATTAAAAAATGCTAGGATGTTTTATTGGTTATGTAGTGTTCATAAGGAAAATAATATCCAACACATATGGAGTTTTTTTGAAGCCGGTCATGGTAAGGGAGAACACGATGGAGCTGGTGCATGTGTGAAAAGAGCTCTTGCTAGAGAGCAACTAAAATTTGAGGATGCTGCAAAATTTAGAGATGCCCATGCAATTGTAGATTGGTGCAATACCAAATTATCTACAAGAGTAAGTGAGAGCTCAATAATTCACCGCTTCTTTTGGTTAGTTGAAGAAAATGATATTTGTTCTCGACAAGATTGTGAAACAATTAATGGATCTGCAAAATGGCATTCATTTAAGAGTTCGAATGCAAACACATGGACAATATGGACAAGGGAGTTGGCATGCTTTTGTCAATTTTGTATTGCAGGTGATTGGGAAGCTTGTGAAAATATGGAATGGGTTGAACAATGGCAACAAAGAGCCTTAACACCTACGTCGACACATGTTCAACATGGAACAATAATTGAAGATAATCAAGCATTCGCATCAGATGATTATGACCGTGTTTCTGATCTTGTACAAGAAGGTACATTATTTATTGAGATGAATTTTATATGTATGCATGTTTATATACATGAATTAAATATAAGTCGTGCTCTTTATTGAATTTTTATCTATTTTTGTAGGACATGTGTATGCTGTTGTTGCACCCGAGGGGAATGAAGAGGAGACAGAGTACTGGTTGGCTAGATGTGTTGAGAGAAAATATAAGTTGGTACATCCTAGAGTGGATGATGATAACTTTGAGTATCCAACTGGTTCAGTCGTTGTTGTTGGCACCTGGCTTTGAAAATATTTGATAAGAAAGAATGGCTTGCCTGCATTTGAAGATTATGAAAGACACAAGAAGATTATACATTATTCACATTTTATTTTGGCAACCAATATAAAACTAGTTAGATATCACGGGAGACCTGCTAATAAAGTTTTATGGACACTTTCAATGGATGATCATGAGACAATCATAGATGCATTACAAAAAAGAGAGGATGTGGATGGTACAATAGAGTAAATAAATATTGGTAAGTATATCTAGTTGTATGTATATATTTAATTGATATATATATATATTTGTCTTTAAATTCATTTCCTTATTAAAGTTTTATATCATTTTTTGTTTCAGGTCTCCCTTGATACAAAAAAGAGAGGAGATGCACTCTTATTACAATGGAATTCGAATCTACAGACAGGTAACTATATATAGTTGTAGATACATTTAGTTGAGAGTATAAATATAAAACTAAATTTAACTCATTTTCATTTTATAAAAAGTTTATAATTTATTTCATATCCCCTTAAGCCATCCTCGTATGTTTCATTAATCCATCCGCTTGCATCCCCTTTAAGTCTCTCTATTAATTCCCCTTAATTCATTCTATTAGGAACCCTTAATCCATATCCTTGTATATCTATCCTTAATCCATCCTCTTGCATCCCCTTAAGTCATTCTCTCAACTCCCCTTAAGCCATCCCCTTAGGTCACATGGTTTAGAGTTTAGGGTTTCTAGGGTTCATGGGATGCTTAGAATAACAAATTTATATGGATTAATGGTTTAGGTTTGATCTCCTAGGATTTAGGTCATGTGGTTTAGGGTTTAGGGTTTCTAGGTTCATGTGATGCTTAGAATAGCAAATTTATATGGATTAATGGTTTAGGGTTGATCTCCTAGGATTTAGGTCACGTGGTTTAGGGTTTAGGGTTTCTTCGATTCATGTGATGCTTAGAATAACAAATTTATATGGATTAATGGTTTAGCATTGATCTCCTAGGATTTAGGTCATGTGGTTTAGGGTTTAGGGTTTCTAGGGTTCATTTGATGCTTAGAATAACAAATTTATATGGATTAATGGTTTAGGGTTGATCTCCTAGGATTTAGGTCACGTGGTTTAGGGTTTAGGGTTTCTAGGGTTCATGTGATGCTTGGAATAACAAATTTATATGGATTAATGGTTTAGGGTTGATCTCCTAGGATTTAGGTCACATGGTTTAGGGTTTAGGGTTTCTAGGGTTCATGTGATGCTTAGAATAACAAATTTATATGGATTAATGGTTTAGGGTTGATCTCCTAGGATTTAGGTCACGTGGTTTAGGGTTTAGGGTTTCTAGGGTTCATGTGATGCTTAGAATAACAAATTTATATGTATTAATGTTTAGCATTTAGGGTTTAGGGTTTAGGACCCTTTTGTCATATCCTCTTACATGGTTAAGGGTTTAGGGTTTAGGGTTAAGGGTTAAGGATTTAGGACCCTTAAGTCATATCCTCTTACATGTACCCTTATTCCACAATCTTGCATCCCTTAAGTCACTCGCATAATTCCCCTTAAGCCATTCTCATAGGACCCATTAAGCCATACCTTAGGGTTCATGACATCCATCCCATTCATCCATCCTATGGAAAACATCATTTGAATTTTTATGAAATTTATAAGATCCAATTTTGTAACTTTTACTATATATTTACTTAAATGAATCAAAAAAATTATAGAACTACTTACAGTTTACATTAATTATTTTTGCAGGTTCTCATCAAGTTGGTCTACCATGCGATTGTCACTGAAAAATTATTTTATCAAGAGACTATGTAAATATCAGTTTTTGGTCTTCACGTAAAAATTGATAAGCTAAATAATTGGATATACATGTGCACACATATATGTTTCATCATGTTGTATAGTTGTATGATTTTCAATTAACTTATTAGTAGCATTTTAAAAATCTCATTCCAATTTTATAGATTATACATTTCATATAATTGTTCAAATATTTTCTAAAATTGGTAAATAGTTAAAATTACGTGAGCTCTTAATTTATTATGAATATAATCTAAACTATTTAAGGAATATTTAAATTTATCACCTTTAACCATGTGATAAATTATATATTTATGAAATTTGATTGTAGAGATAAGAATTTATATCTAGTGCATGTATTACTTGAAAATTAGATAAGATATCTAGATCTACATATACATATGAGTGCATATAATCATCAAAATAAACATAACATGATCATAATTGACTGCATATATATAATCATCACATTAAAGTCATCTGATATAAATAAACAAAAATATGTATATATCAAGTCCAACACATAAAAGTTTAAATAAAACTAGAGATGTCTGGTCTATTTAAAATTTAAAACCATTTAACTATCAGGCTAATCAGTCAAATCAAGTCTCCTCTTTGTTCCAGGTCGATTAGATGTACCTACATCATGTTGTAAAAGAGTACAAGTAACTTGAAATTAGATTTAAATTTATTTATAAATTTTGATATAATTAAACATATTTAAACCTGACAAAATATAAACTTTTGGATAAAAATAAATAAATAAATTAAATATCTAGTAAATACAATAAAAATGATTTTTAAGACATGAATAATTTACCATATGATCATGTGGATCTACTGGAACATTTTGTTCAACGGGTAGCATAACTATCACTTGAGAAGATTCAAATGCCTGATCTACTATATCCTACATATTCATATAAAGCAATCAATATGTTAAAACCTCGAATATATATATATATATATATTTAAAAGATCCGTAAAAATTATTTAGGATATTTAGTAAAGTTTACAACCTTGAATGATATGACCTCAAGATCATGCACCTGAGATTGCCCATGCATAAATGCTAACGATGTCTCAGGTGCACCTGCAATGGGTGTCTCATGAAATGCCTGCATATATATGTACAACAATTTGTATAGATCATTCACGCATGTGTATGTAAATGTAAAAATTAAATTAGATCTATGATGTGTATTTAATTCAAACTTAACAAACTTTTTGAAAGAACGCACCTGAGCTGATGATGACTCAGGAGCGCTCACCACAACTTGTGCTTGGTCAACACTAGGCATGCTCATCTGACCTCTCTGCATCTAGATATAGTATATATCAATCACACATCATGTTTAAACATTCAAAATAAATTAGATATATATATCCACACAAACTAGATTTAATATATATTGGTTTAAGTACCTGACCAAAAGGTGAGCCCATATCTACAACACTCGACATATAGACATGATCATTTTGAGTTTCAGGCATTGTCTGATCATGCGTCTACACCAAACACTTATTGAATAAATATTGTATTATATATATAATTTGATGTTATTATTTAAACATGGATTTTGCACATTCCAAAAAAATATATATTAAGTTCAAAAGATGAACATACCTGTGTAAGATGATGCTCAGAATATAGTAAATCCATAAATGACTCTGTCTCAGACGCAGGTGGGTCACCTGAAGTGGATGCCTAAGTATTCCTATTGCTGGAGCCTCCATGCTCTCTATTGACCACTTCAGCCGCTGCGTGTGAAGTCTGATGAGTGAGATGTCCTAAAAGTGAACTCAATGCTCCTAATGTCGATAGCATGGTTTGCTGCTGAAATGCAACAGGAACACCAGGAGAAGCAGGAGGAACAATAGGAGCAATTGGAGCATGTCGTTGAGGATCAACACGTGCTCCCAATCTATGTTGGGGCATGCCACACCCAGCTCCCTGAAATGACCTCATATCAAAATAGTTGGGTTTTAAACCCAACTCAAACTCTGCCCATAACTTTCTCAAAAAGTATAGGGGCACCTTAGAATTTCCATGTGGTGGAGTATCAAACACCATCCACCATCTATCCCAAAAATGTGCAGCTATCAAGGGGTGCCTACACCATAAAATTGAAATTCGTTTTTTGGTGGGTGGAATTGGTTGGCTAGTTTGAGGGTTAAAAAAATATTGGCACATGGATTCTTTAGTAATTTTAAGGTCATTAATTTCTTTATAAGACAATCCATCTGCATAGAATTGTCTCCTCTCGTCTCTCCATTGATGGAACGTATCTAGGTCCGCATCAATAGATCGAACAGAATCGACAATAATTTGCATCGTAGATGCAAACCGTGAGAGATGGGGTGAATTCTAGGCTCATTTTTAATCAGATCTATATTTTCTTGAATGACTGTAAGATTTTCCCTAATGCTCTCTCTCAACTGATCCTGGTCTACTATAGGGGGTGGGGGGTTAGGAGGTGGAGGGTTTGGAGGAATGGGTTTTCTGGTGGTGGTGGGTTAGGAGGAATGGGGTTTTCTGGTGGTGGTGGGTTAGGATCTATGGGATCTATAGGAATATGTGGTTCAGGCATAAAATCCTCAATGCTAAATAGTGGATCCATGTGAATGTACAACCAAATGGCAACTGCACATGTTAAACAATTAAAAAATATATATCAACAAACTAATCAAATAATGCAGACAATTTGAAAGAACTATTTAAAAATCACATTGAACGTGCACAAATCCAAAATGCAATTCATTTGAAGACCATTCGATTTATCATTAAAAAATCAATAATGTTCATTAAAATCCATAGCATGTATTAAAGTTTATAATTTAAGTTTGTACAAGTTTTGAAATTTTCAAATTTGTGGTTTACAATTTGAGTTTTGGGTAAGGGTTTGTGTTCATATTTTAGAATGTAGGGTTTAGTGTCTATGTATATTAGAATAATGTAATAACCATTAAGATCTAGAAATTAAAAAAATTGGTTATAAGGATACATTTAAACATATTAAGAATACATTAAAACATATAATAATAGAAACATAGGAATCATGGTACATTTGAAAAGGGGAAATGATAATAGGAGTTACCATAGAACACAAAATATTGTTCATATGAGAGACATAAAAGGTATGAGAATTAAATATTATTTTAATAATAAATTATTAAACAATAGTATACTACATGAAACTTAAAGGATGCAAATAAATTAAAATTATAGTGATTAAAAGTAATAATTATGAAAAAAAATAAGGAATCCAAACTACCAATTCGGTAGGGTCAAATCCAAGAAAGTTTGCAACCCAATCCTTCACCAATTATAGAATTTAGAGTTATACATTTTAATTTCTTGATTTTTTTAAATTTTGAGTAATAATAATGAAGAAAATCTATAAGTTGATGTTCTAGGACCCCCTTTGACAAAATGGTAACAATCGACCTAGATTATGTTGAATCAAGAGTGAAGGAAATGAAAATTCAATATGTTATGACTAAAAGTCTATGGTTGTTATAACAAATTGAGGGAAATGCATTGTCTTGTGATACCTCATAGTTATCTCTACTAAAAATAAACTTTGTTGATCACACCTAAAGACCCCATTGTTATATAAGTTTGTAAATAAACTCTTTCAAAACTAAGATTGTGAGAAACAAAAATTGAAGAAATAAGACTAAAACCCTATGTTTTAAAAAGTTCCACTAGTATTCATGATTTTTAAATCCTTATTTTTCAAGTTTAAGATAAAAAATTTAATCGATATAGATGAAGAATTTTTTAAAATACGATTTCATCTAGGGATATGTTGCCTTATATTAGAATTTTTATCACACTAATTCTAACTTGAACCATAGACGGGCTAATTATAACTTGAACCATAGACCCTAATTATAACTTGAACCCTAATGTATTCTAACTTGAACTCTAACCCTAATTGTAATTAAATCGGGTATCATAACCTTAGTTGAACACTAACCCTAAATGCATATAAACTTTTTAATCATAAACCTAATTAAATATTGATTGAATGTTTAACTCTCACCAAAATTACAACCATTTAACCCTAGACTCTTAATTTAATTTTTACCCCAACCCTAGAACCCTACACCAATTGACGGAGGCTAATTCTAACTCCAACCCTAACCTGCATCTTAAATTTTAATTCATAATTTCATAATCCTAAACCTAACCCTAATAAAAATATAACCCTAACTCTAAACCTAGTTGAATACAAACCCTAACCTCAACCCTTACCCGAATATTTATCTTAGAACCCTAACCCTAGAATGAATTTTAACCCTAGAAGCAGGTAATTGAATTCTTTAATATTAAACAAGTAAACCTAATCATAACCCTAATTGTAATTTTGAAATCTAACTATACAATATATATTAAAGTTTAAGCCAAACCCTAATTGTACCCTAGATTTAACCTAATTTTAACCTACAAATAGGGTTTTAGTTTATGTTACGTTTTCTAGGGTTTTAGTTTACGTAAATTCTAGGGTTTTCTAGGGTTTTAGTTTACATTTTCTAAGGTTTTAGTTTATGTTTTCTAGGGTTTTAGTTTACGTTTTCTAAGGTTTTAGTTTATGTTTTCTAGGGTTTTAGTTTATGTTACGTTTTCTAGGGTTTTAGTTTACGTTTTCTAGGGTTTAGGTTCAAAGATTAACGGTCTGAGTAAATTAGTTTTTTAGAACCTACAGTTTAGGGTTTAAAATTTCAAAACTAAATGTGTCAAATTTAGGTTTTCGATTTAAAATTTTATGTTGTTTGTTTCGTTGATGTTTTCGGTTAATTAAATGCAGTTTAAAAACTATTAAATATTAAATTAAAACAAACTAAACAAAAATAACTAAATAGAAATTATAATGCAAAAATATTGTAGACTTCAACCAACCTGGAGGTCGCTGAGGTTAGGTGTGTTGACTAGAGGAGGTGAGAGTGAAAATTTAGCAGATTCCGGCCTTCCAAAACACGTACGCAATCTACTGTTTGTTGCCCTAGTGCTCCAAAGTCGGCTGTGAAAATGACTTTCGCAGTTGCTTATTTAAAAAAATAAATAGTCTTTAGAAACACGTACGCATTTCAAAATGCGTACGCGTTTTAGGTTTGTAACCCAAACTGTAACGCGTACGCGTTATTGATTTAGGATCGCATATGCGATGCATAACGTGTATGCGTTTTTTAAAAACGCGTATGCGTTTTGCGCGAGAATTTTTTTTTCGTCCGAAACTTCCCCTCTTCGTGGACCCAACTTCTTGCACCAACCCGAATGTTTTAATGTTGAAGATGGTATATATATGAGTTTATTTGTTGAGGGATGATAAGATAGATGAGTATGATGCAAATTATGAAGTGAAATGCAATCTTTCATGTGTTAGATTACTAAGTGCAATGAGCAGAAGGTGTCTACAATTCTTCATAAAGACTATGAAGGTGTTGATGATGTTGTGGTAGATTTTTCTATTGCATTGAAATGAATTTATCATTATAACACTATTCTCTATCTTCTTTTCTATTATGGTATGGAGACTTTCTTTTTTCTAGTAGTGAGACCTATTGTATTTGATGCTAATATTACTTTATATTGTGAGCTAATCCTCACTATGGTTTTCCCATCTTGGGTTTTCTATAGAAATTTGGTGTTTATTTGTGTATGGTGTTGATTTGGTTCTATTTTTGTTATTTTCTTTCATGATAAATAATTCTAATGGATTAAGGGTTAATTAGATTATTGTGGATTTGAATGTTTGTTAGGTTTTTGAATTTTTAAGGTACAAATGATTCACCCTCCCCTTTTCACTTGTCGTATACATTCAATAAATCAATAATATGCCTAAAATACATTTATCTTACAATTCAACTCATGCAAGTGTGTGTTGGTCCTCATATTATTATTCTTTGAATACCTTAGTATCACTATCTACATTCCTCTCCTAAATGAAATTCTCCCTCAATATACATGAGGGGGGAAACAAGTTATCTTGCATCCACCTCATGTCAATGGATGGTAGTTAGTGTTGGTCATTATTAAAAAATATATTCATGAAATAATTAAATATCAATTATATATGATCAAGAAACCTTTGTTAGCTCATAATTTTTTTTTATAATTATCATATTCAGTTCAATTATCAATTTAAATCAAAATCATTCCACATAAATAATGAATTATTAAATTACAATAATATCAAATATAATACTATCATTTTTAGTGCTTTCACTTAAAATGTTTTTTACACATCTAAATCAATAAATTATTTATTAAATAAAATTATTTTTGATAATCAACAAAAAAATGGATGCTACATCCTTCCCTAATAAAAAAGTCATCATCTCGATGGCTTATTGATGAACGATAAAAAAAAATTTGTGAATTTTTTCATGCAAAATGATGTGGATTTTTTATTATGAAAGTCTTCATAGTTCTCCCATGTGACACTACCTTCTAAATATTGGTCTCACTTGACCTTGCATTGAGTTACTTATTTATTATGCAAGTGAATCTTATAAATCTCGAGCACTCTAAGAGGTGCTATTTTTACCATTCTTGGGTCTAGATAATGTAAAGAGTTCCAATAAAGAAAATAAGACAAATCTACTACATATTATTTTAAATGAGACACTTGAAAGGCATTAGGAAATGAATCAAGAGAAAGTGGAAAATATATTCTATAAATAACACTATAGTAATCTACACAAGAAGAATATATTATTTTAGTTCTAGGGGAATTAAATTAATAAAATATTCTCTAAATATCATGTGCATTCACAAGTTCTATAATTAGTCCCTTAAAAAAAGGGAATTTTTCTTATACTTACATATAGAGAGAAAGTGGACTAAATTTCTGCTATATAGAGCCTTCAGTTGAAGAAATATAAAGCTTACAATGTAAATTCTAAGTTTCCAATTCTTTAATACAAAAAGAGAGATTTAAATCTCCTTTGTTTTCAAATGGAAACTTGTAATTATTCCAAGTCAAAACACCCCTTTTTGTCTTCACTCTTTCAAGCACCTCTCTAGCTAATTTTTTATGCCTATATGCTCTAGCACATACTCATCCAAATCTTTGGACTACAGTAGCATTAAGATAAAAAGAACAAAAGGAAATATTCTATTTTTTTATTGCCCCATTTCACATATTTTTCTTCATATAAGAACAAAACACCACCATTTTTTCTAAATTCTCTACCTATTCACTTTTTATTTTTATTTTTTTAACAAATGATTTTTCTTCCATTTTTTTCACTTCCCTTCTCCAACACTTCTAACTACCTAATTGTTTTGATTAGATTAAAGTTTGGAAGGGCCAATACCCATATACAAAATAGGCATAGAGGCCCAATGAGGGGGCTCACGAGAAGTGAGACACCTAGAAAAAATAAGAGAAGAAGCTACAAATTGTCCAACAATAGAAAACAAAAGAGAGCATAGGACATAACTAGTAAGGGACTAGACTAGCTATTGGTCACCCAAAATCTTAAGGCCACTAATGGCTTTCCACTCTTTAGCCAAGAATTAAAGTTTCTCCTTGAAGGAAAAATTCCCCTTGTGAGTGGGCTAGGCGTCCTTAGTATTGGACAAGCCAAAGATGTCCCATTTCTTACATTTATTCTTGGAATGACTAGCATCATGACAATCCTCACCAACCATTTTACCATGAATATTCTAAATTTCCTACTAAAAAACTTGTAAAGTGACCGTGGTGTTTTTGATGGTCTCCTTGCTCAAGTCCACAATATCTTGGAGGCACTTTAGGGTTTTATCCTGTTTATTATGCATGGTGGAAATTTCCTCCCGAAGCTTCATCTTATCATCCTCTATACCCACCAACACTTTGAGCTCTTCAACCTTCTTCTCCTTGTTCACCCACCTGTCAAAGGACTTGGAAAGTGAAGAAAATAGACCCCAACACCCATCATCATCGACCTCACCCAACAAATCAACCTTCTTTTCTAACACCTTATCCTCCAACCCTTGAATTTTGTGCTTGGTTGTGAGAAGCTAGGCTAGTAACCATTTTAGGATATCATTTTGGACATTGAATTCCACCGAGACATCATTCTATTTATTCTTCAGGGGAATACACTAAGCATAGACAACTTGTTGACCAAGCTTAAAAATTCCTTGTTGACCAAGCTTAAAAAATCCTTTTCCATAGAGGATTCCATCCCACTAACATTATGTTTCTCCCTAGTTAACTAGGGATACTCGTTTCCATTAATTGTTGGTTGTGTCCCCTACCTAAAGTTATATAGGAACTAGTCTAAAATTGGTCTATTTGATTTTTCTTCCTTCCCTGTCTTGAGAAACAACTTATCTTTCACATTCTTCTGCTTTACATGATAGATGCATTATAATGATAAATATGGTTTTAGGGGATCCCTAAAAAGGTTGAGAAACTCTCTACTAATCAAGAAATTTGAAAAATAACAAGTGAAACATCAAAAAATGGGTTAGGGTTCATACACATAAAGTTTATACTAAATTTAGAATGTTTCACCAAACTTATTATAAATAGAAAGGGAAAAATAAGTGTCATGAACCCACATATTCTTCTATTTCATTTAGGAAATGAGAGCCCTCAAGTCAAAATCCACTTTCAACCCTTAGGTGAGTGAACTCTTTGATGAATCTTGCAATTTCCTTTTTTTGCAAAGATGAGGGTCTAGGTCAAACAACACTTTGAGGAGAAAGATTAAAAATAGAAAATAAACTCCAAAATGTACTCTATAAATTAGATTTAATAGATTAGTAAAATTCAAGATGATTAACTAGTGTTTCTTAGTATGACACTCATTTTGTGGTGTGTAGGTGAGGCCTCTTGCAGCCTGCGAGGTTGTGGTGCATGGCCGATTCTATTCTTGCATGCAGTTTTTGGTGATCAGATCAAGCACATCTGGTTGTTCTCTGTAGGGGGAGGGGTTTGTGCTACTCTCAGGGGAATGTTTTTTAAAACTTCTTGCAGATTTTATTCTCTTAGCTACGTTTTGTGGAAGTGTTTTGTGTAGTTATTTGGGGCTAGTGTTGTGCACAATTTTTCTTATTTTATTTCTGCTCCTTTTCATTGGTGTGGTGGTTCGAGGCCTTTCTTTGGGCTGGTTGTTCCTTTCTATTGGGTGGTGAAACTGTAGAGTGGGTTTTGGCCAATCCTTAGTATCTTTGGCTATGGAGCCTCTCAAAAGACTCTCGAATGGAAATGGTCCTTCCTCAATGGGGGGTTTTCCTAGAACTAAAAAGGTGAATGGTTGTTTGGAACGATTCTAGGATCACCCCATTTTGGTGATTCAACCAGATTCCATTGCAAAAAATGTTACTTGAGAAATCATGCTCTAATCTATAAATTCATGGGTCTTTGTTTGTCTTTTTGGCTTTAGAATCTTGGACACGTCAGGCTTGAAATCCTAAAGGAGATATGGAGATAATGATGGCTACCAATATTGATTTTTTGGTTGTCTCTTCATGCATGGCAGATAGGAATAAGGATTTTGAAGGTGGTCCATATTTCTACAATCAAATTGGGATCTTTATGAAACCTTGGCATGAGGGTTTCAAATCTATTGAAGAACTTCCTATGCGGGTTCCAGTTTAGATTCAGCTACCTCGGTTTCCATTGGAATTCTGGAGAGCAATATTTTGCATATGATTGCTTGACTAGTTAGAAAACTAGTTGGGCTTGCCTATAAAACTTTGGACAAAAAGGTAATATCTTATGCTTGAATTTGTGTTGGAGTTTATTTAAACAATCCTTTTCTTGATTCTATGGAAGTTTGGGTTGGATCCTCTTCCCGGATCCAACTTGATTATGAAACTCTCCCTTTTTTTGTCATGTTTGTCATGAATATGGGCATCTACAAAGGAGATGTTGTTGGTTTAACCAGGGGGTTGTTGCAACTAATGATTCTTCTAAGTCCATTTCTAAGAATGATAATGGGAAAGCTCCTATGGTGGAGGGGGTTGCAGATAAGGATGGATTTGTTCCTATGAAGCCTCATAATAAGGGACATGGCCAAAAGAGAACTCTTAAGGATAGAAAAAATGATGGGATCTTTAATTGGTTTGATGCTTTGGATGACCTGGTTTAGGAAGAGGGGATTCCAACTGGGATTCCTCATAGTTCTAGCTCATTGGAAGTGGTCTTGAAAGATGATGAAGAAATTGGGAATCAAAACCTAGCTGGGGTGAATTTGCAAGTTGGTCAGATGGAGGTTGGTCAGCTAGAAATGGATGTTCCTCTCCAGCCACATGATTCCTCCAATATTGTTGGATCTTCGGCCTCAAAGGATGATGGAGCTATTCTAGTTTCTTCTCCTTCATAGGTGAATGAGTATTTTGATTCAAGGAAAAATGGTGGGGTTATGCAGGCTTTAGGTTTGCAAGAAAAGCCCTTGAAAAAGGGGCCCTAGGAGAAAGATTCTAACGTGGGTCGCAAGAAATATATTGAGAAGGTTAAGTTGATGGATGAGACTTTGGTGGAATCTGGGTTGGTGAAAACACTAGAGTCTCATTTCTCTCATCCTCATAAATGATTGTTATTTCATGGAATGTGAGGGGTTTAAATAGCCATCCTAGACAAAAGGCTATTCATGAGATGATTGGTTTTCATTCTCTTGATATTGTATTCATTCAAGAAACTAAGTTATCAGTGGATGGTATGTTGAATAGAGCCTCCGATGTTTGGCATCATGGGTGTTGTTAGCGTGTTGGTGCTTTTGGTAGCTCTAGAGGTGTGGATTTCTTGTGGGATTCAATAAAGGTTGATCCTTTGTATTGGATTTTGAGTCACTCTTTTATCTCTATGATTGCTTCTAGTACAGAATCTAGTGAATTTTGTCTGTTTACTAATGTCTACGCTCCCACTAATCTAATGGGTAAGTTCTAGCTCTGGACTCATCTTCGTTATGTATGCTCTCTTGTTCCTTAGCATCCTTGGATTTTGGCTAGAGATTTTAATGTTGTTTCTTGTTTAGAGGAGAAGAGAGGGGGAATTGTCAATCTTGACCCTATCGCTTTACTTCTTTTAGACAACATGGCTAGTTTGAATCTTATTGATGTGAAACCTAATAATGAAATTTTCACTTGGAATAATCGAAGGTGCGGTGATGTTTCTATTTTAGAGAGGCTTGATAGGTTTCTTGTCTCTTATTTTTGGGTTGGGGATAGTTGGACTACTATCTTTGAGATTCTGGATTGGTGTGGTTTATACTATTGGTTGATTAAAATTTCAATTGCTCCTTTCAAAGCCCATAAGAACCCTTCTTTCAAGTTCCAACTCATGTGGTTATGCGATCTTTCTCTCAATGAGTGGATGATTGATTGGTGGCATAGGGGGAGACTTGCCTATGGTACAACTATGTTTACCTTTGTCAAGAGATTGGAATTTCTCAAATATAGACTCAAGAAGTGGAATATACAATGTTTTGGGAATATTCATCACAATAAGTTGGCAACTTAGGCTCATTTGGATTCTATCACCCATTAGATTTATGGTCTAGGTCTCACAATTGAGTTGTGTAGGGAAGAGTCTATGAAAACTAAGGCTCTTGAGGAATGTCAACTGAGGGAGGAGATGTTTTGGAAGCAAAACTCCCAAATTCATTAGCTTCAAGAGGGAGATAGAAATATTTCCTTCTTCCATCACTCTTTTGTTGCAAGGAGAAATGGTAATCTTATCAGTTCTCTCTTGTTTCTTCTGAGGGAGTTCAACTTTCTTCTCAAGCAAAATTTTCCTAGGAGGCTTCCCAGTTTTTTTCAGGCCTTTTTACTGAGGAATATGTCCATGCGAGTGCTCAATAAAATTCTATTCTAGATTATATTCCTTCTTTGATTTCTCATGAGATGAATGAGGCTCTTTTACAACCCATCTCTTTATAGGAATTGGAGAATATTGTGTTTCAAATGAAAAAAAGGTAAAACCCCTAGCCCTGATGGTTTTCTTACTAAACTCGTTCAATTTTTTTAGGATATTATCAATGTGGATCTCTTGGAGGTTGTTAAGGAATCTCAAAGGAATAAATAATTGTTGAAGGTCATGAAATCCACCTTTCTTGCACTTATTTTGAAGAAGGAACCTGTGCATGTTCCATGGATCAGTTTCACCCCATTTCTATTTGCAATGTGGTGCATAAAATAATTACTAAATTGATTGCATAAATGATTAAGCCTTGGCTTAATTATTTGATTTCCATTGAGTAGAGGGTATTTGTAGTAGGTAGGAAGATTCTATATGTGGTTGTTATTTCTACAAAGGCTATTTATTCTATGGCACCCTGTAAGGAAAAGGCTATGTTTATCAAACTTGATATGGAAAAAGCTTATGATAGGGTAAAATGGTCCTTCTTATAGAAGGTGCTCTTAAATTTTGGATTTGATAGAGAATGGGTTGATTGGATCAGGAGTTGTGTGACTTCTACTTCCTTTTTGGTATTATCAATGGGGAGACTTCAGATTTATTTGGAGCCTCGAGGGGTCTTTGTCAAGGAGATCCTTTGTCCCCTTGTTCATTATTATGGTTGAGGGGTTGGGGAGGTTTATCAAGTCTCGTGTTAGTCTTGGGTTGATTCAGGGTTGGCATCGGGGTAACAATTTGATGCCTCTTTCTCAGCCCTAACTTTTTGATGATATTGCTTTAATGGGTGTGGCCAAAATAAATGAAGCTATGAATTTGAGGAAGAATTTGGACACTTATTTGGCTGCCTTTGGGAAAAATATTAATGACAAGTCCTCTATTTAATTTTTCAATACTCCTCGACTTATCCAGTCTAGGATTGCTTAGGTTCTTCGATTTTAAATTGGCACTCTTCCTCTAGTTTATTTGGGGATTCCCCTTACTGTGGGTCCTCAGCCAAAAGATTTTTGGTAGGATGTCTTAGATAAGTTCCATAGGATGGTCAGCCATTAGACTCACAGGTGGATCTCTTCAGCGAGTCTTATGGTTCTACTCAAATTTTAGCTTCAATCTCGTCCTATTTATTGATGTTTTGAGCAAGTTGGTCTTGCTATATTTTTTAGGGAGTTTGATGGCCTCACTCATCAATTCCTTTGGGTGGGTAATCTTCTCAATTCAAAGTGGATTTTGGTGAAGTGAGAATCTCTTTGCAGGCCCAAGAAGGAAGATGGTCTTGGTCTCAAGTCTGCTAGTTTAATGGGTCAAGCTTTAGCTACTAAGTTGTACTGGTGTTGGTGCCCTTGCCAAGATCAGGATTGGGCTAGAATTCTTAATCATAAGTACTTCAGTGGGGTGAATTATTATGATATTCCCTGATATTGTCATTAGGGGAAAGGGTTTATGATTTGCGATACTCTCAAAAGAGGAGCTAAGCTGATAAAGGATGGTTTGTTTTGGATTTGAAATAAGGGCTTAGAAGCCCTTTTTGGTATGATTCCTGGGATGGTTATCCCTTTATTATTTCTATATTTCCTCATTTGCAACCTCTCTATGACAGAAGTTGGTTGGTGTAAGGTGGAAGACTTCAAAACTGCTCATGCCTTGGGTTAGGTGGAGGTGTGGCATTGGAAGGATCCCCAGGAGAAACCTCCTAGGGGTACTAAGGAGGAGAGGCAAGAGCTTACTAGAGTGTTGGCAAGTATAATGTGTTGTTATCTTCAAGACAAGCATATTTTGGCCTAGGGTCCTGATCTAAAAGGAATATATTTTGTTGCTTATGGGTATAGGGAGTTGGATAGACAATTGTTTAGCAAGGTTGGGGTCCCTTGGTGGAAGCAAGTATGGAATAAATTTTCTTGGCCTAAGTGTATCTTCTTCTTATGGTTGGTTGTTCAAAATTGAGTCTTACATGGGATAATCTTCAAAAGAGAAACTTCCAGGGTCCTTCCATCTCTGCATTGTGTAACAATAGTGAGGAGTGCTCTTCCCACCTTTTCTTTCCATATCCTTATTCTAGGTAGATTTGGCATTGTTGGTGGGGGATTTGGAATCATGTCTGTGTTCATACCTCATATTTGTTGGAGTTCTTGAAAATTTTGGGGAGACCTCCTACTAAGACTGCTTTCCTTCAAATTGCTTGGATTATTGGTCCTACCTTTATTATATAGCACCTTTGGTTAGAATGATATAGAAGGAGTTTTCAAGATGTGAAGTTGGTTATGGATCATTTATGGGGGAAGATCTTCAATAAGATTCAAGAGACTATTTCAGCCAAGTGTGATCTTTAGATTACTATGGATCCTAGTGATATTTATTTTGTGAGGAATCTAAACTTGGTGGAAAGAGGGTATGGGTTCTCTTCTTGTAATGGTCCTCATTAGGTCAAGAAGAAGATTCATCGAGAGGGTCGGTGGCTTCCTCCTCATCAAGGACATATGAAGATAAATACCAATGGATCTTCCAAGAGGAATCTTGGGAACATTGGGATTGGAGGTATTTCTAGAGACAACTATGGTGAGGTGGTTTTTTTCTTCTCTATTTATAAGGGTCATCATTCCAAAAATTTCATAGAGGATCCTGCAATTCTTCATTCTATTGAAAGAAGTTGCTCTCTTGGTTGGAAAAGGATTATATATAAATCTAACTCACAAATTGTAGTTAATATGTGTGGATATTTAATATACCCCATGTGCCCTTCGGGTTATTTTTAATGTTTTTCTCGACTTTCGACCGTGCTTGATGATTTTAAGAGCCTCCATGCTAGATATTTGACGGTCTTCACTCACTATCGCCATAGGTCACCCAATTGCTCATCGAAGGGGAGCTTCCCTTCCCTTCTCTTCTGAGCCCCATTCTGCCCCCATGTGTTAATAAATCAGGCATGTTGAGCCTACTTTCATATGACTCTTTTTTGAGCCCCGACCGCATGCCACGTAGCCTCCGTTTGTGCAAAATTTTGGTGAGCCCTTCAAGTGGTGCTGATAGTAAGAATGATACCACATGTCTTCTCAGCATAAGCTCTCATCAAAGGATGGAAATGATGAACCATAGGCTATGAAATATTTCCACGTGTCCCTTCGGTGGGTCTTCATTAAAAGAAGGAGTGGCATGAACACCATGCTACCGTATACTGCTGTGTGTTCTAACTGCCTTCGTTGAGAGGTGATACTTGTTTGCACAGGGTAAGCAAGGACCACTTCCATCATTTGCAGAGAATTCATCTAGCTCATGAGTGACTGGGTTCATGCTCAGGAATCTTTCTGTTACAATGACCGTGGTGAGTTATTGTTGCTAGCATCATCATTCATGATGGGAAATCTTTTTTGTTATGGTTCCTCAAGCGGTGAAAGCCTTTGGCTATATATACTGCTTCTTTTTTCGAAGAAGGGGTTTGAAATATCTATAGAAGAATTACGGAGATACCATGCCTTTTTTTTTGTTAGATTATTGTAAAGACTCAAAGACTATGCCCTTGTAATTTGGCCTCTTTGTTTCTTAGAAATTTGAGAACATTATACTATGTTGTTACTGAATAGTTTGTTTGTGACTTCAATAATTTGAATATAATTTTGATTTAGAACCATGTATCCAACTCTTTCTATTCAGTAAAGCTCTATGCAAATTATTTTATGTTATGAAATAAGTTATCTAGGTCTTTCTCTTTGATGTTTGTTATTTCGGGACATAGCAGATTATTGAACGAGCCCTTAGACCGCATCTACAAGATAGGTCTATTGTGCCTTACATATAAATCTTGGTGTATCACCCTAGTTAGATATTTTATTTTATATCTGCTTCCTTTTCCTATTCAAAACCCCAGTTATAGAAGAAGCCAACTTATTTAAAATCTGGAGGTTACTCAGTTTAGCGCAATAGGTTCCCCCTTTAATTAAGTTTCCCACAAAGGGTTGTTACCTTGTCAATTTTTGGCATCAACAGTTTTTATTTTGCCTGGCACACCTGGTGGGAAATTATAAATGTGCTTAATCCTTAAGCAATTATATGAGCCATCGACCTATCACAAGATCCCAAACAACAAATAACCCTCGTTTGTTGGTACCACTGCTAGGAACAATACCAACTAGAACCTATCATGTAAACATCTCAACTCCTCCACTAGCCATGTTACCAATTACTAACCAAAACTATGTGGCATGGGATGCCAGAAGTCCTCTTAGAACACCGGTAGCGCCTTCCATTTGGGCCCCCATCCTAGTATTTTCTCTCAAATCTATTCCTAAGTTCACCAGAGATGGCTCAAGAACACCAAACAAACATCTGCAAGATGTGGCCGATGTATGTTTGATACACGGAGTTACAAACCAAAAAATAGCGGTAAGGTTGCTCGCAACTTCTTTCAGAAGAAAATCATTATATTGGTATTGCACTCTACTGAATAACTCTATCAAAACTTGGGACCAACTCAAGGATCCTTTTTATGAAAGATTCTTGAATGATGGAGATAGGTCTTCCCAGTATCACCAACTAGAGATCATCATTTGGGCTCCATATGAGGTCGTGACTGACTTCAACTCTCGGTTCCACATAACTTGGAAAAGAATTCAAGTAGCAATGCACCCGCCACCTGATTTGGCATTCATGTTTTACCTGAAGTCCATCAATGACAACATATCAATGATGATCCAGTCACTCGATAGAACCACTCTACCAGATGCATATAGCATCACAATTAAAGAAGAGAACAATCTGATTGATGCTGGAAAGTTCCTGCCTCGACCCATAATGCCTATGTTCCCTGAGCTACTAGTTCCCACCCAAGAAACATCACTTACCAATGTAGCTACTCCTCCTCAATCCATGTACACATATGCGAGTGTACAACAAAACGTAACACCTGGTGCCTTGAAGGATGAGATGAGCGACATAAATGAAATTTTGCAGGCTATGGCCAATGAGATAACTGTCATCAAACGCAACCAGGCTGCTCCTCCAAGGTTGACCTATCAGAATTATTAGGGCAGAAGGTCCTGTTACCAACAAAACCAGTTCCAAGGAGGTGCTCACACAAATCCATAGGCACAAACAACAAGTCAAATAGTACCGGTACCCACTCCATTGTAGAACGCCAACCTAAGCTCAAACAAAGAGATAACTATGGGGAAAAAAATTTGGTCGATGACGGGAACCCCTATTGTTTCCCTTGCGGTGACTCACATATGCCCCAAAACTATCCATGTGGAAATCTACAACAAAAGATGGCAGTAGAAAAACCAAGGCACAACGTCAGACAATGAAGGTTATGCATATACCTCTCCACAAATGGAAAACACAATACTCACCACTCAAATGCAAGGGATGTCTCTCGAACAAGAGAGTGATATAGCTCCCAACCATGCCCTCTTCTCATGGATGGAAGGAGAGGAAGCGGTATTCACATTCAAAGCATCCACTTCATAAACCCTGCAAGTGCAGTATGATTAAAACACTTGCTCCAAAGGGAGATTCACAAGTGAAACAATCATCCCACAATTAGTTAGTCTGTAGCCTAAAAGTGCTCACAAGTACAAACCTAGTGCCTCCATAATAGTACCACAATGTCTTCCATAAAGGGAGATCATAATAACAAGAGCTAAGGAGAAAAATCCTTCAAATCTTCCATCGTTCGATGTAGTGGAACAATTGAAAAAATCACCCGCTAATGTGTCCCTATGGGATATCTTAGCCATTCCGAAGAAGAAGACATTGCTACAGAGGGCTCTCCAAGAAGATCCAATCATAGAACCAAAGGAGTAATCACTTCAAGGGGAGGCTATTGATCAATCACCTCTGACAAAAGTTCTCATGAATACTGTAGAAGAGGCCACTACTGATCAAGAAGAGGAAGAATTCACAATCAAAGTCAGTGAAGGTAAACCAAAATCGAAGCCATTTTTCATAACCCTTATTATGTATAAGAAATTGCTGCATAACTCCATGATTGACTCTAGTGCTAGCACCACAATCATGCCCAAGCTAATAGTTGAAGCCTAGGACTTAGCTATGAACCATTGAATAAATGAGTTATGTAATTAGATGGGAATATGGTTAATACTATGGGTATCATTAAAGACCTTCCATTGACTCTGTTTTCCTGCCCCAATATCATGGTCAAGTAGGATACTGTGATCATTGATATTCCTCCAATATTCGGTCTATTCTTTTCGAAGGGAATTCACTTCTAAACTAGGTGGATACCTTTCCTTAGATTGGTCGCACCTGATCATAAGGACCAAACATGGATCCAAAATGAAGCTGGTGGCTGAACCTTTGTATTCAGAAAATGTTGTAGATGAAGCTAAGACATTCTTCGAGCCCACTCACACCTCCATCACCAAAGAGGAGATGTATTGCACTGAGCTTCTAGAAGATGAGGAAATAACCAAAGATCAGACCAATCAAGAGGAGGTTCTCCTAAGCGAGTTCATTGATAAAGACCCTTTCGATAATTATCATGCCACTGGACTAGGAATTGATGTCATTTATGATGAAGATCAAGCCATCTTGAAGGTGGCACAAGAGACCAAAGGTGTTTTGACTATAGAGTTGTGGTCGCTACACTTCGACTATGCCAAATGCAAGATCAGTGCAGGGGCTGGAATATGTCTGACTTCCCCAAGCGGTGAGAAGGTAGTTGGATCTTTCCGATCCTAATTTTCCAGCTCAAGCTACGAGGTTGAATATGAAGGCCTCGTACTAGGTTTAAGCCTAGCAAAGCAAATGGGCATCAAGCAAATAAAGGTGTTCAGGGCTTCCAACCTAATCGTCAATCAAGATCGGACTATCAATACCGCAAAGAATGTCCGTATGAGATCCTATGGAGACAAAGTCTGGGACCTAATCGAGAGCTTTGAAACTTTCAATATTCAAGCTGTTCCTCGAGAACAAAATGCCGATGTGAATCGCATAGATGAAATCGAATCCCAATTTGAGCTAGCTTCTGACCCAATACATAACTAACAATTTGTGTGAATGATATTCCGACCAACAATTCTAGATGGTGATCAGAGCTAGCAAGTATTTGAAAATGATGAACACATCACCTTTTTCAGTTCGTAGTTGGGAGAATTTACCGACCGACTCCAATCAAGGATCACCAAAACTAATGACGAAAAAAAAATTTGGAAAAGACCCCGTAATATTTCAAAGAGTTTTGTCACTCCTGAAACCTGTTGTCTAGAAATACAAGAAATAATAAGAGGAAGCTCATAGAAAATGAAGGCAATTATATGGATTTTCAGATCAGGGATGCAAGTAATCTTAAAGTTAGAAATAACGTCCTACATAAAGGTAAAGAAAGGTTCATCCACCTTTTAAAAAGGAATGATGAGGAGACAATGGCCTAGTCATAGAATAACCTCAGAGGGTATGATCCTGACATCATCCATCCTATGATAGAGTCGAAAAGAGAGGTTGAATCAGCTTGCCAAAAATAGAGGTCAATGAGTCCCAGGATTGAAGCTCTAATGGCGTAAAGGTTAACAAAGATAGTATAGTCATAGATTGTCTTCTCAGTCGAGCCTAACGCATGGGTTTACAACCTGATCCCGGTCTAAAAGAAGAATGGAGATATTTGCCTAGTTATTGATTTTCACAACCTAAACAAAGCATTAATAAGAAATAATTACCCACTACCCTCCATGGGATCAATCATGCACAATGTAATAGGTTCAGGTGTGTTTTCTCTGTTGGACAAATTTTTTGACCAAGGGCTGGATGGTAAGGACCTAATGCTGAAATTCAATGAGCGGATAGAAAGACTCGGTCAATACAAGAAATATGACAGCCAGTGGGAGGCTTCATTCATGATAGTTTAGTATAGGTGATATGAAGCATTTAAATAAGAAAGAATAGAGAGAAAAGAAATAGGGGTTCCTATCAGGAGAATTCACCTTAAAATTTCTATAGAGCTCGATTAAACAATTCTACCATGTAAATATGTAATTATTGTGGTTTTTTTTCCTCTTTGTTCTTTTGTTTGTTTGTACGGTCTTCTTAATTCATGATGTAGTAGAAATTTACAGTATGATACAAGGAATAACACATATGCCAAAAGGGACAAGAAATATGGAGCAAAACAAAAATTTTAAATATAAGCCATATCTTCATTATATTTATATACTTCAAAAAGTACAGTAGCAAAATGTCTCAGAGTCCACACTTTTTAAAGTATATACTTATATATTTCTATATTATGAGGCCTTTTCCAGGCTATATACAAAAGGATAACGAGTTTCAGTCTTGAAAGCATGAAAAGTAGGAAATATTTAGTCATGAGAACAAGCAACAACAACAACAACGTCCAGAACCATATCATCCTCAACAACAACAACTGGGCCATCAACACCATCCATAGAAGAACCGATAGGTGGTGGAGGGAACACCAGGTTCCTGAAATTGGTATACCAGTCAATGTCGTAGAATGGCACCACATTGTAGATTTGGAAGAGAAAGTGTCAAGAATGGGTGACCTTTTGGCGATGAAATTCCTACGATTGGAGGTGGAAATTGCTCAAGAACGGAAACCACGGGATGACTGTATATTCTTCAATAAACTTACGAAGGTTGCTCGCAATCGGGATTCCTCCACCAAAAGAAACATTTTCCACCACCTCCTTGAGGTTGTTCAGATACTTCTTTGGAAATTTTTTTGTTACCAGACAAATGATAAGTGGCTTGGGAATTTGAATTTCAAGCATCAACGCCATAAAGTGGGAGCACATGTCAGTGTTAACTCTATAGTTGTCCTCGTATTTGAGGTAGTCACATCCGAAAACCCATTTCATGGCTATGATCGCCAAAGAATGCTTATTCTTTGTCATCCTCTTCAAGCATTTATTTGAAATCTCACCTAAAAAGGCCATTTGAGATTTGTGGGAGGTCAGCCTAATTGGGGTGTTCATAGTGTCAAAACCATACGACTATTAAACAACAACCCTATGCAAGACTCCTAAATTGGAACTCTATACAAATACCAAGAAAACTACAAATATCAAATGCTAAACCAATCACCTAATGCTAATTTTTTTTAAAAATTGCTAAGTTTGGTTTCCCTACTGCCTAGTTTGGAAATTTGCATATTTATAGAAGTGGCAAGGATAAGCATGAGATTAACCAAGTACCGCCTCGAACACTGCACCAAGGCTCGCTTAAGACTCTCACGCAGTTGTGGTTGTAGGTACGAGTTGTTGCATACACAATTAAGGCAAGCTAATTAATTAGCGCAAGATGCTGGTAGTATCCCATGGTAATCTACTCGGTCAGATGCTGAGGTTTCATCCTAAAGGTGTTCCTCAAACACCAAGAAAGGATGCATATCTATTTGATGCTTATCACATACT
Organism: Sequoiadendron giganteum; assembly: GCA_007115665.2. Classification (NCBI taxonomy): domain Eukaryota; kingdom Viridiplantae; phylum Streptophyta; class Pinopsida; order Cupressales; family Cupressaceae; genus Sequoiadendron; species Sequoiadendron giganteum. The sequence continues at coordinate 279,967,464 of CM021101.1, forward strand.
TTGGTGTAATCATTCCATTTGGGCTATTAATTACCACGACATACGATGCCTAGTCTGCATTCAAATCACCAACTCAATTTCAAAGGAAAATCGTGCCATGGGTTGTAGGTACCTAGGGTCATTATGAATCCTTATCATTTCAAAATGGAAAGTAGTTCACTTCACACAAACCAAAAGGTTGGTAGTACATGTCGAATTTAATGTAGAAAAAGCAACCGTCATCTACCACTCGAAGGAGGATAGAAAAAACTAAGTATTGCATGTGGTTGTTTAACAAAGAGAAGAAATATTTTTGAATACATGGTTAGTGCAAAGAATTTTCAAAGTGCAGAATTGCTGAGGGACGTGTAGAAAATTTTAGAAGTTTGAGGAAAAATGGAATCCATTGCCCCTAAAGTAGCTCAGAATTCATAGATGAATGAGCCAGGCAAAAATCTCAAAGCTTGGTTGATGTGATGCTCACAGCACCCATGGTAAATATTTTTCAAGAGGAGGAGTCCTACGTTATGCCTAGAGTTCCAGATAAGCCGGAATGGTTTTGCACACGGTCAGCTAAGAAAGGAGCCCTCAGAGACACAAGTTTGATAAAGGGGGAGTGGGATAACATTATGATACCATCCTCAAGACTAACCCTAAGGGCTTAAAGAAATCTGATTTCACCAGAATGAAGAAAGTCTTCAACAATCAACTACTGTACAAGCAATGACTCTGCGAACTCCCACAATTTATGGTCCCTTATGTGAACCACTTCCTAGAAATAATTCACAAAAGTATTCGATGTTTCAATCAAGCGACTGGCACCATTGAGGGAAGAAGGTTGAGAGTCATGATATCTACAGAGGCTCTTAGGGACATGTGCGTTCCCAGGAATAACACCAGAGTGCTACCAATGGAGCCGTTCTACTAGAAAAAGGGTTCAAAATTATGGAAGGGTAGAATGAATGCCCTTGAATTTTATAATGCAAAGACTGAAAGGCCCCAGTATTGCCAGCAACTACTAAAAAATTTGAATCGTCGTGTTGACTTCATCCATGCAGACTTGCAAGATGCCTTCTCCATGATGGCTTTTGTGTTCGGCATGGACGATGACATGATCATGTCTAAATCTTAGTTGGGCCTAGGTTTTCAACTCAAGGGGCAGCACAACCCTTTCTTGTATGATTTCATAGAAATTATTGTCAAAGTTATGCGAAAGCATATTTTCGAGTTTGAAACTATCAGTAAGTTCATATATCCTTCTCTTCTTGCCTATATGTTTCTACATTAGAATCCTGATTTCTTCAGGGAAAAAATAGAGTTGTGAATATTTGATGAGAAGAAGCATTGGAAGCCATATTTGGTATGGACTCCCATCCTTTCTTCCACTTATGATTATTATGAATTTTTAGAGAAATTCTTGATTCTGAATTTGTGCGATTCGGGCGAGGATGATGACTACCATCGCCTATCGGCCGACCAAACCAGCTGGATGCAATCCCTGTTTCCCAAGTATGACTAGTTCCTCGGGGAGGAATTCACATGCGTCTGAGTGTGTGGCTTTTGTGAAGAGCCAATCTAACTCACTGCATTCATTATCAACCAGATATTGGCCCTTGAAGTGTTCCGACAACTGGCTATTATGGACTAGACCTTTTTGCTCCCACCCAAAGAAGAAGAAGAGGGGATTTTTTGAATGCCTGATGAGCTACAAAATCGTGGTCATGATAAAGAAGAAATCAATGGAGCTACTAGAGGAAAATCTAGAATACCTTGGGCTGGTTTTCATTTGCGATAGGTGGGACTATAACCTCGAGGATGATTTGGGTGACACATTTATCAAGGTAAAACATAGCCCTCTACCTTACTGGGAAGCATGATGAAATCCTTTGGATGACATTAGCAAATTTTGGGTGGACTTGGAACTCATGCCAATGGATAATCAAAGGCCATAATGGCTTCTATCTCCCTAAGGGGAAGGTAGATGAAAATTTCCGCATGAATGCTGCCCTCCGAAATTGTTTGATAAGGGAACAGGGATGGAAGATGAAAAAGATCAATGATTTATGGATTTATCACCAGGAGATCAAGTACCCCATCACCCTATTCCAACACCCATTAGTTTTTGACACCGATGATCAGTTTGATACTCTCTAGAATAGAGAACATACGGACTTTGATGTAAGTGATGTGGAGGAGGCTGACCCTGAAGATGTCGCACCATGCTTTGAAAAAGGGAATCAAAAACAAATTATAGAAATGAAGCCTAGCGCGACTATTAGGAGTGTGTGGATGAATATTTCATGATCAAAGTCCCTGCAATATTGAACCTAGGGCATTCGAAAGCCTAGTGGAATGCAACGATAAAAAAAAGTAGTAGATGTGGAGAACCCTCCACCAAGCAAAAGGCAATGCACTGAGGCTGCTTCAGGAGGTGGTTTGTAGGAGGTTTCAGTCTGCCAAGGGTCAGAGATTGAATCCACCAATTAGGTATCTTTCTCTGCCTCTCTTCTTGGCTCCTAGTCTCTTGTTTCTTCCACGATCCCTATGGCACCAATCACTCCAAGTGTGGGGCTAACTTTCTCTGTCCCTGCTACAATGGATGCAAGAGGTTTCTCCTAGTTTTCTCATATCAAATGGAGCTACTCTATCTTTGGTTAGAGCCCCATCTTCCTCCTCATCTGTATCCGAAGCTACCACCCCCTTGGTATCCAAAGTTGCCATCCCTTTTGCCTCTTTTGAGTCAACATCGACTCAACCTTTGTAGCCATTGGAGCCCATTGCATCTCCATTGCCACCATTATTCCCCATAAGTCCCTCCACACCTTTGTCATCTGAGATTTAGAATATTCCTCCCTTCTCTCAGCTCACAGTTGCCCTTCCAAAGAAGAAAATGTATGAGGTCACCTACCTCTCATTCCCTTTCACTATCCCTCCCGGTGCACCCTTTGCAGTTGAATGCATCAGATCACTAGGTCAAATCTTGTCATAGAGCGATACAATGAAGCAAGCTCAAGCTCTTTGACTCTAGAAGCAAAACAAAAAGGATTCCAGGAAGCCAACAGAGCCCAAAGTCTAGACAATTTATAATGAGGCTCAACAATCATTTCATTTCACAACCATGCATACCAATGTTACCAAACTATAGGGAGAAATGAAACTTGATGATTATAAAATCCATGCCATCGGACTAGACTTGCATCTTTCCCGACCATTGGATAAAGTCGAGCTAATGGAGGAGACACAATAGGTGGTGACCACTAAATTTCTTAAGTTTGACCTCACAAGTTGAAGAGGACAGAAGACAAGCTCAAGGACTTTAAAGAAAGAATAGAAGTCTTGTTGGCCAAGAACAAGGCACAAAAAATAGAAAGGGCGCGCTTCACACTAAATGCGCAGACAGAGCAAGCTAGCCTCCAAAGGGAGCTCAAGAGGTTCCAATCCTAGGAATCAGATCAAATAGTTGAGCTACAACAAAGGAACCAAGAACTATCGAATAGGTTGGCCCAATCGAAAGGAGAACTTTGGCAAAGGAATAGAGAATTGTAGTAACTGCACGCTCAATTGGAGCAAGTAGTACAAGAGAAAGATACAAATCAAGCAATTGCACAAGATCAATTTCAGGAAGACCTCCAAAATATCAAGCTTTCCCTAGAAGAAGAGTCTACAACCCGAAGCCAGGCTAAAGAATGGTGGTTGGCCACACAAAGAGACCTACAAGAGAAACTCTCCTTTGTTGTAGAAAAAATTGTAGGGCTAACACAAGATATTGGGACAAACGAGGTAGAGATTAATCTATTGAAGAAAATTGTTCAAAGTCTTGCTCCATAGTTGGACCTCTGCTTAGTAGCCCAACAACTGTATGCTTCCTACTACGAGAGAGTCAAGGCTTTATGTCTGACTCTCAAACCCACACTTCAGATTATGGCAGAGGCGACAAATTTATGTAGGGAGGTTCGCGGTGCAATGGAACAATTACTACAATTCATAGGGGAAAAGGTTCCCGAAGTAGAAAAGATGCTAGACAAGCTATACACTATTCCAAGTGAGGATCTGGCACGAGCGAGGGTTGAAAATCAGAGGTTAGCTGCTAGGATTATGAAAGAGTTCATATGCTGCCATGAGGCCACCCGTCATGCTCAACATTGCTCAAACACATTAGGGAAAACTATGGATGGTGTACAGGCAAGGTTTTCCCAACCGACCCAGATGGGCTTGCCCCCTCAATTTATTTTTGATGAATCAGTGACTACTGCAGAGCAAATTACAGCCAAAATTGAGTAGAGGAAGCATGATTTAACTATTTTTTCAGAGCTTCAGGAAGGCTCCTACTACCGAGGACATGAAAGGTGTAACTCATCAGATCACACAACTAATTTTTCACCTTGAGGTCAAATCCAAAATATTTGTGATGCTACCTTTTAAAGAAGTAATCGATTTGCACAAGGTGCATGAGAATCTGTGCACCATATCAACGCCTTCCAAGGCCGACTAGCTACCTTTATAGATTGCTCTTGCTAAGCTCTGGCTCCAATGCTCAATGAATAAGGGTATGGACACAAAACCAGAGATTTTTGGGTTCATCATTTCGCAGGCGAAACACCCCTGATAGTCACCAAAATCTATGGATATTTAATATACCCCATGCTCCCTTCGGGTTGTTTTTGATGTTTTGCTCGACTTCTGACCACACTCGATGATTTTAAGAGCCTCCATGCTAGATTTTTGGTGGTCTTGACTCACTATCACCATGGGTCACCCAATTGCTCATCCAAGGGGAGCTTCCCTTGCCTTCTCTTCTGAGCCCCGTTCTACCCCCATGTGTCAATAAATCAAGCATGTTGAGCCTGCTTTCATATGACTCTTTTTCGAGCCTTGACCACACGACACATAGCCTCCATCCGTGCAAAATTTTGGTGGGCCCTTCAAGCGGTACTGATAGTAAGAATGCTACCACATGTCTTCTTAGTGCAATCTCTCATCAAAGGATGGGGATGATGAACCACAGGCTGTGAAATACTACTAAATGTCCCTTCGGCTTGTCTTCATTAAAAGGAGTGTCGGGAATGCCAAGCTACCATATATTGCCACATGTTCTAACTTCCTTTGCTAAGAGGTGACACTTGTGTGCACAAGGTACGCCAGGACCACTACCATCATTTTTAGAGAATGCATCTGGCTCACGAGTGATTGGGTTCATGCTCGAGAATCTTTCTGTTACACTGACCGTGGTGAGTTATTGCTGCGAGCATCATCATTCATGATGGGGAATCTTTTCTGTTACGATCCTTCAAGTGGTGAAAGCCTCTGGGTATATATAATGTTTATTCTTTTGAAGAAGGGGTTTAAAATATCTACAAAAGAATTAGGGAGACACCATGCCTTTTGTTTTGTTAGATTATTGTAAAGACTCACATATTGTGCCCTTGTAATTTGGCCTCCTTGTTTCTTAGCAATTTGAGAACATTATACTATGTAGTTACTAAATAGTTTGTTTGCCACTTCAATAATTTGAATATAATGCTGATTTAGAACCATGTCTCTGACTCTTTCTGTTCAGTAAAGCTCTATGCAAATTATTTTATGTTATGAAATGAGTTATCCAGGTCTTTCTCTTAGATGTTTGTTATTTCGAGATATAGCAGATTGTTGAACGGGCCCTTAGACCACATCTACAAGATAGGTCTATCGTTCGTTACATCTAAATCTTGGCGTATCGCCCTAGTTAGATCTTGTATTTTATATCTACTTCCTTTTCCTATTCAAAACCCCCGTTATAGAAGAAGTTGACCTCTTTAAAATCTGGAGGTTACTCAGTTTAGTGCAATAGGTCCCCCATTTAATTGAGTTTCCCACAAAGGGCTGTTACCTTGTCAATTTTTGGCATCAACAATATGCTTAATGAGTAGAGAATTGAGGGTGTTAATTTGCAGCTAACTATTGTGATTAAATAGATTATGAATCTATGTAGTTCTTTGGAATTTATTTCTTTTCATCGTATTCCTATGGAATGGAATAAAATGGCTGATATTCTGGAAAAATGGGCTTCTGATCATCTGGAGAGGTGGAATATTGATGACTTGAGACTTCTATCCTTAGACCTATCTTTGTTGCTTGAAAAGATAATCATGGAGGACTTTCATATGTAATTGGTTTGTTGGTCGGGTTTCTTTGGGGACTTTTGTTTCTAGGACTATTTATGGTTTTGTGGGCTTATTGTCTGATGCTTTGTTATTATTCTTTGATTCAATAAATTTTTAGCCCCTTCTCTTAAAAATAAGATTTAATAGACTAAACTCAATATTGATGGAACCTATAAAAAATTTGGAGAATTTGGAAGAGATGATTCTTGCATACCTCTCACAAAAAGGTATTTTCAGAAGTTGTTTAAGAACTCATTTTCCCTATGGTGAATGGGTCTTGGGTAGGGCTCTCCAAAATCTATTTCTAGGTTCTCTTCTCCTATGTCTACACTCCTAGATTCCCAAATTTCACTGTCAGACATTTAGAAATAAATCCAGGATATGAGTTTCTGTAAGATAAAAACTTTGTTGACAACAAATACAAATTCGCAATTTTGCAACTTTGAGATCTTCAACTTTTCTTCAAATTGCAAATCTGCAACACACAAAGAGAGGGGAAAATGTTTGTTTTTTCTTAATGGGGGTTTACCTTGGTCAAACCCTATTTTGGTAACTAAACCTTGAAATGAAATGAAATAGCATGAAATGAATGATGAATAAACAAGTCTATGTCACAACTCACCAAACCCTTGAATGAACCTTGGAATGTAGATCCGCAACTAGCATGAAATGGATTCAATGGATATGGATCTTGATCTTGAAACTTTTTTTGAAACAATGCCTTTGAATGCTTGAATGGATCTTGAACACTACATCAACATATTAGCTCAAATAACACGCATGATGCAATAAGACTTTGACATGACAATAGGATCGTGATTGTTGCAATAATTTTTCAATAAATCTGCTCTTGAATCCCTTGAAATGCTCTTGAAAGTGCTCTAATGATTCTCTCATGAAGTCACATAAAATTCTTAGGTGAAACATAGTGAAATGACCTTATATTTATAGGTATGTAACATTAATTTCCTAAAATTTAAATAACACAAGATGACATGTGAATATAGATTTAAAATCATTAAAATACCACTAAAAATATAATTTAAATTCAGGTCCTAGGTCACTTACCTAGGAAACACATTGCTCAATGATAAATGTTATGTTATGGAATTAATGAATGTTGGGTTTTCCTCTTCAAAAATTGAAATTAATTAGGCTTGGATTTGAACTAAAGGGGTCAATTAAGGAAAATTAACCTCAATTAATCAATAAAGCCCTAGATAAGTGTGAAAGCATAAAGGTACACTCTGCAACATCACATTAAGGAAAAATTAAGTCCATTTTAATTAATAGGGCCCTAAACTTACCATGAATATGTAAAATACATATTACAACACTAAATTAAGGCATAATTTAGTTCATTTAAACATTTAATTCCTAAATTAAGTGTGATAAAGGGATACTTTTTCCTACACTACATTTAGCCCCCACTTTAGTGAAAGGATGAACCTATGTAAAAAATCAGACTAAAGTAGATATTCAAGAAACACATGTATGTAACAATGACAAAGATACTCAATCATACAACATCAAATACCTAAAAGAAAAGGGAGGTGGATAGAGTCTCAACCATCCAACATGATGTGGAACACATCTAAGATGTTTTTCCAAAATGTTCATAAGAAAAACTTGATGTCCACTATGCAAACAATGCACACACTCACTTTGGGATAATGGAACCTTAGGTCATCCACTAGGTGAGCCCCTAGGAAAGTGGCTAACTGATAAAGTCATGCTAGGTCTATAGGATCTCACTGTACTTACCATACCAAAGCTATCCCTCTGATAACTCCAATAGGGCACCACACACACTAAGGCTTTGAGCTTCAAAAGGTTAACAATTTGTATTATGCTAAACACTTATGAATAAAATACAAATAAATATTTGTTTAAAGAGATCTTTCTTAATTTGTGTAACATCTCTTTGTAGGGATCATCGTGCCTAATGTCTCCAAGAGAGGATAAATCTAAGAATAAAAGATTCACAACTTAGTGAATGCAACGTGTAGCATCACTAGTAAGAGGAAATTTGTATGCTAAGAAATATCGCACTCTCAGAGGACATCAAACCCAATGACACCATCAAGAAAAGGATGCATCACAAGAAGAAATAAAATCACACAAAGAAACATGAGTGTCGGTGTATGCCCCCACTTTAAAGGAATTTCTACACCATTGATATAAGTAATAAATTTAAAGGAGCACATAGTTAATGCTAATCAATAAATAGGACATAAGAGCTTACTCGAAAAGCTCTATACCAAGTCATATGTTTCCAAATGAAGCTACATCATTCAAAGGGGTTTCCCCCAAAATGAAATCTCAAAATAGATAAGGGATCCACAGATTCTGGGTTAGCATATCTTTGCTACAATGTTGTTATAGAGCTTGTAAATTTCATCATTCCCCAAATACTCGTAGAATAGGAACAAGACACATAAAGATAAAAAATAAAGAAAAAGATTTCGTGTCAACATGCAAGAGACCAAAATGTCTTGATGCCTTGCATCATCCCCAAAAGGAAAACACAAGACAAATGAAAAGATAAAGGTTTACGACATATAGAAGAATGTAGATACAAATAAAGGAATGCACATAAAGAGAGATAGACCAAAAAAAACAGTACAGGGGATTACATTGTGCACATGAAATCACACAAAGAACATGAAAAGGAAAAAAAGTAAAAAGACTAGTAAGGCACATGCTATTCAACCTATGGCAAGTCGTTTGTATCCCAATCTTCATCAATATATGAAAAAGCTGGGTAAATAGCCAAAGGGACAACATCAAGTGCCAAAATAGGACAAGGCTACCTAACCCCTTGGCCCCTAAGGGAAAATGGTGAGCCAAAAATGGATGATGATATGTTTCTCCTTGAAAAAATAAAATATGATTGCATAAAACTAAATTTATGTCCTCATGCACAGTAGTGAATGAAATACAAGGAAATAGGGTTCACCTTTTAAGAGATGGAATTAAAGGATAAGGGCCTCATATTTTACTCTATTTCATTAAAGGAAACCAAGATCCCTCAACCAATGGACTTGATTGAGGAATGGAATAGGGTTAGGATGGATTCCTTGGGTGTGATTAAAGACAAAAGGGGGTTCACCACTAAGAAAAGTCTTAGAAAGAAAGAAATGTAAATGATATGAAAATCTAGCTATGTAATCAAAATAGTAAATTGTGAATGAGAAGAGGTGCACCTAGAAAACTAAAGATGCTTGAAACAAGGTATACTATCCTGAAATTATGAGTTTTGAAGCATGCCGAGACTCATACACTAGTTGGGGTGATTTAGTCCTAGTTTAGGGTTTCTGGCTGAAACCAGAATCTTCAACTAGTATACTGGGACTCATACACCATTTGGGGTGACTTAGTCCCAGTATTAGGGTTTTGCTAAAACTCTGATATTCTATAGTGGTCTTCTATAACTTCTCTCCTCTCCAATCTATGACTCCTAAACTTTTAATTCTAACTTGTAGGTGACTTTTTGTAATCTTGCAAGAAAGATGACAACTTTGATAACTTTGACAACTTTCTCCAATCTTGCTCTTCAATGGATCTTCAACCTAAATCTATAAATCACACATCAAAGAGATGGAAAAAATGTTGTTTTGTTAGTGGGTAGGGGTTTTCCTTGGTCAAACCCCGTATTTTTAATCAAACCTTGAAATGAAATAAAATGGAATGAAGGAATGATGAATGAAAAATAAGCTATGTTGCAACTCACCAAACCCTTGTAACAAAATATGCAATCTTGTATGAAATGGTTAGAATGAATGTATATATTGACTTGAATTCTTTCTTGAATCATAAGAACCTACATCACAAATGTTAGCTAAAAAGAAAACATGATGCATGGCGACTTTGACAAGATGCTTGAATCTTGAATATAGCTCCAAAATGCTTGATAATTTACTCTTGAATGATCTTGAATGCTCTTGAATACTAGATCACTTGTAAACTTGCTAGGATACTTGAATTTATAGAAGAAATTATAAGAAATAACCTTGTATTTATACTTTTTATGCCAAATTTCCTAAAATTACAACACTACAAGCCAACATCAAATCTAGGAGAATAAAATCCCACCAGGAATTTGAATTCAAAATAGGTCCAAGCTAAGTGGGACTCATATTCTAGTTGGGGAGTATGAATCATAGTAAGCTAAGCTTCAGACATAAATTTGAAGAAATGTTAAGTTCTATGCCAAATTCAGGATCAAACCCTAAAATTTAGGTGGGACCCATACACCCCAGGTGGTGTATGAGTCCCATATCACTAAATATGGGACACATAACCCAAAATCATTAAAATATGATTGGTTATTATATAGGTTTCATGATTATCCTTGGAAAGATGCATTAAATAAGGCCTGTGGATGCAAAATAGGACCAAATAAGGCATAAAGAAGCCCAATTTCAGCAGGGAGGGCCCAAAAAAGTGTGAAAATGTAAAGGGATACACTTTTCTACACTATAGTGAATATACTATGATACTACAACTACCACATTAAAATAAGAAACAACTAATGTTATTGATTATAATGAGTAGACCAAGTATCAACTTGATGTGTATCTAATGAGATATTCCCACATTTAGTATCTATTAGTTCAGGACACACCAAAGTTAAAGTTGTCTTGGAAGAATATTTGGTGATAGTGTTGACATTGAGTGAAGTATTTTTTTATGCTTTTGTTTCTTTCAAAGCATAATAACCAATACCACTAGTGGTTTATTGTGTGTTAGGCTCTATAAGGACACATATACCTTATTTTCTAGCACCACATCCTTTTCCACTATACCCAAGTTATTTCATACGTTCATAACCTCTTCCATAAATATTTTTCATTTCTTTTAGATTTGGTGGTTGTTCATAATCAACTTCATAAAAGTTTGTTTTGTAATTTATTTCTTCTCTTAAAGTGGTTGAAGTGGATGCTTTCAATGGTTCCTTCAAATTTTGTGTTGAAATTACCACATTTTATTTTCCATTTTTAGACTCTTTTGTTGTGATCTTGTATTCACCCATGAATGTAGGTATGAAATCTAAGGAACCCCAATAATCTTTCAATAGATTTACACGACTTTCTCAATATGATTTTCTTTGTCTTTCTCTTGCATGGGTTCCACTTTTGTAGTTGGTGTCAATATTTTCAAAGGATTTTCCTTTTATTTTTCAAGTTGTAAAACACTGTAAATCTCAGGATCAACTTTGATTGTATATACTTTGTTGTTGTATACATACTTCATTATATAATGAAGAGTTGAAGGAATTGCTTTCATTTCGTAAATCCATGGTCTGTATAAAAGAAGGTTATATGAAAATTATTGAGGCATGACATAAATATGAGTTTTTAATATGACCTTTCCAACTATAATAGATAATGTGATCACACCAAGTGGTTGTTTCCCTACATTATCAAATCCATGGATAGATAAAGAGTCTGATTGTATTTGGCTTTTGTCTACTCCAACCTTATCCAAAAGGTTTACATTACACACATTAAGGGTGGAGCCATTGTTAATAAGGGTTATCTTTATTCCTTTCCTACTAATAATTACTATTATCATGAAAGCTTCATATTGTTTTTGAACTTCCAAAGGAGGGAGCTCACTTTGGTGGAAAACAATGTCAACACATTCCTCGAATTAGGGTTGCTATATCATTTGGTTGCATAGTAGGAGGGATATGAAGTTGCAAAGAACTTTGAAGAATGTTATGATAACTAGGTGAGGCTTGAATATGATTCCATAAGGGGGTATCCACAAGATCATCATGGAAAAAGTAGGCCCTTAAGTGGCAATGAAAATTTGGAAAATCAAAGTTAGGCAATTTGACATAAAAATTTGAATAAGTTATCTATATTATTTCAAAAATATGTAAGAATAGAATATGTAGCAAATTGAATGTAGTTTCTAAACAACTAGGTTTATTTGAAAAGAAAAAAAATCTATTTGGTGAAAATTTGAAATTTCAATGCAGTAGTACTTAAATTTCAGGGAAAAAATAAGAAGTAGGTGTCTATCTAACCACCCTAACCACAATAAAATGATAATATTTTTTTATAAGATTTTAGATATAAGTAGAGGACTCATGTCCTGATGTGATGCATATTTTTTTGTAATTTGTTTCCAAGTAAATAATTAATTATGATTTTTTTATTACAACTTTTAAAAAATATAAAAACTCGTATGTCTGACCACCTTAATTTTGTCAAAACTTCATGAAATTATTTTTTTCTTTTTTAATCCTATAGTATGAAAAACATAGAATGTGACACATGTTTCAAATTAAAAAAATGTGATACCATTTGAAAGTTATAGATGTTTTTCAATTAGCCTATCAATCAAGACTTTAGTCGTAATTCAAATAGAAAAATGAATAATAATTATTTATTAAATTCAAAGTAAAACATAATTTATATTGATGGAAAGTTGAGAATATCCTTTAAAAACCTTTTCCGTTTCATCAATTTTGGGTAAACAAAAATTCATCAGCCACATGGGCCATCAAATCACTTACATATCGCCACTTTTTGGCCCATCATGATCTTGCACATACCCAAGGATTATTCTTAAGTTTTTCAGCAAGATCATACTCCTTTCCACTATGTAAAGGAAAACGAAGGGCTCTAGGAAATATATATTGAGGCAATGGTAACAATGTAGGAGTGGTTTGAAGTTGCTTATTGTTCCTTGTATTATATTTATGAGTAATGGTATTGTAACTTAGTTGAGCTTTGGAAAATTGTGTTGAGGTGGTCTTAGGATAAGCACACGTTTGTCTTGAACTTGTGGTTGTTGTGAGGGTGGATGGAGGATAAGTTGAGGCTTAGCTGGTCCAATAATTAAAGGATTTGTAGGATGTCTAAGAATTAGAGGACTCAAGGGAGTTATAATGTTCATAACCTCAACAAAATTATCCTTATGTTTATGGTCTCTTAGTGAAGGGGAGTCTAATGTCACTTCATCATCTTGATCTAAGGAAAACACACTAATTTTTTAAAAGATATGTGACAATGTTTTCATTTTATTTCACCATGATATCTTCCCTAGTAGGAGATATTTTAGGAGAGAAATAAACTAGATGTTCATAAATTTCAATGGTTGGATCTTATAAAATAACTTCATCAAAAGTAGGGGAGTAGTCAATGGTTGGATTGTCTTGTTTATCAATGATGACATTCTCTTGTTTCAAATCATTCTCACAAATATGAAAAGTGGTATTAGGGGATGAGTCAATGGTCTCATCGTTGTATCCAACAATGTATTCCCAAGTGGGAGAGGTAGGGGAAGAGAGACAAATAGGACTCTCATAACTCTCATTGGTTAGATCTTCTAACACCAAAATATCTTCTTCACAAATAGGAGAGATATTGGGAGAAGACCAAGTTTGTTTCTCATGATTGTCCACTATTGTATTCTCTTTCACTAAAACATTCTCATAAGTAGGAGAGATGAATTTTTTCTTGGAATGCTTAGAAAGGTAAGATACTAACATTGTGTGTCCAGAAACTAAATTACTTTTATCCAACTTATGTAATGTTTCAGGAATATAAACAACATGCATCCAAGAATGAAAAGTACTTTTATCAAACTCATACAAAGCTTCAAGAATGTAAACAATGCATATCCAAAAATGAAAATTACTTTTATCCATCTTATGCAAAGCTTCAGGAATGTAAATATTGTGTATCCAGAAGTGAATCTTGTACATTTATCCATATTATGCAAAGATTCAATAATGTAAACATTTTCAGATCTGATGATTTTCGCTATTGAAATGATTTTGGAATGATTCAAAAATGACTACACTAAATGGATGTTTTGACCAAGATACATAAAAAAAAAATTCCTAAAACTTTCCAGACTGATACTGTAGGTTACCAACAAGCCTAGGAAGCACATAAAACCACAAAAAAGCTCACCAAAGTTGGTTTTTATAGGCCATGAAGGACTCATTTTCCTAGGGGTGAATGGGTCCCTGTCAATTTGTTTTTAATGAAAAATGCAATTTCTGAGTGATTATATGTGTTCTTTATTCCAGATCTCAGACTAGTATTTCTATAACAAAAATTTCTAGAATTTGATGACCTAATGCAAGTAAAATTAATGAAAAATGATGAACTATATGACACTTTTTGAAATGTAATTTTGACTCAATTTTTGAATATGAATGATGAAAAGTACACTAATATGTAAACATTATGCAAAATCAATGTCTCAGACTAAATTGACATATCAAATCTGGGAGCTCATCAATAACTCAGAGCCAAATGGTGATATTCTCAGTTCTCAAAATAGAACATCAAAATAGTTAATTCATTGTCTTCTCAAAATCAGTATCATGAGCCAAGTCTCATTCTGACAGATCCTGGTGAGTGAATTCTTGAGGAGTCTTGCAAAAAAAAATTGCAAGGACAAGGTTCTAGGTCAAACACTTTGGGAAATATTAAACATAATAAATCAACTCAAAATACACTCTATAGCTTGGATTTAATAGATTAAACTCAATACTAATGGAACCTACAAACTTTCTAGAGAATTTTGAAGAGATAAATTTTGCATACCTCTCACAAAAAAGGTGTTTTCGAAAGTTGTCTAAGGACTCATTCACCCTATGTCAAATGGGTCCTGGGTAGGGCTCTCAAAAATCTGTTTCTAGGTTCTCTACTCTTTTGTCTGCACTCCCAAATTCTTGATTTTCATAGTCAGAAAATCAAAACTAAATTCAAGATCTGAGTTTCCATAAGATGGCAACTTTGTTGACAACAAATGCAACTTTGCAATTTTGTAACTTTGACATCTTCAACTTTTCTTCAAC
>CM021101.1:279982512-280011066 GCA_007115665.2 Sequoiadendron giganteum
AATATTTGATGAGAAGAAGCATTGGAAGCCATATTTGGTATGGACTCCCATCCTTTCTTCCACTTATGATTATTATGAATTTTTAGAGAAATTCTTGATTCTGAATTTGTGCGATTCGGGCGAGGATGATGACTACCATCGCCTATCGGCCGACCAAACCAGCTGGATGCAATCCCTGTTTCCCAAGTATGACTAGTTCCTCGGGGAGGAATTCACATGCGTCTGAGTGTGTGGCTTTTGTGAAGAGCCAATCTAACTCACTGCATTCATTATCAACCAGATATTGGCCCTTGAAGTGTTCCGACAACTGGCTATTATGGACTAGACCTTTTTGCTCCCACCCAAAGAAGAAGAAGAGGGGATTTTTTGAATGCCTGATGAGCTACAAAATCGTGGTCATGATAAAGAAGAAATCAATGGAGCTACTAGAGGAAAATCTAGAATACCTTGGGCTGGTTTTCATTTGCGATAGGTGGGACTATAACCTCGAGGATGATTTGGGTGACACATTTATCAAGGTAAAACATAGCCCTCTACCTTACTGGGAAGCATGATGAAATCCTTTGGATGACATTAGCAAATTTTGGGTGGACTTGGAACTCATGCCAATGGATAATCAAAGGCCATAATGGCTTCTATCTCCCTAAGGGGAAGGTAGATGAAAATTTCCGCATGAATGCTGCCCTCCGAAATTGTTTGATAAGGGAACAGGGATGGAAGATGAAAAAGATCAATGATTTATGGATTTATCACCAGGAGATCAAGTACCCCATCACCCTATTCCAACACCCATTAGTTTTTGACACCGATGATCAGTTTGATACTCTCTAGAATAGAGAACATACGGACTTTGATGTAAGTGATGTGGAGGAGGCTGACCCTGAAGATGTCGCACCATGCTTTGAAAAAGGGAATCAAAAACAAATTATAGAAATGAAGCCTAGCGCGACTATTAGGAGTGTGTGGATGAATATTTCATGATCAAAGTCCCTGCAATATTGAACCTAGGGCATTCGAAAGCCTAGTGGAATGCAACGATAAAAAAAAGTAGTAGATGTGGAGAACCCTCCACCAAGCAAAAGGCAATGCACTGAGGCTGCTTCAGGAGGTGGTTTGTAGGAGGTTTCAGTCTGCCAAGGGTCAGAGATTGAATCCACCAATTAGGTATCTTTCTCTGCCTCTCTTCTTGGCTCCTAGTCTCTTGTTTCTTCCACGATCCCTATGGCACCAATCACTCCAAGTGTGGGGCTAACTTTCTCTGTCCCTGCTACAATGGATGCAAGAGGTTTCTCCTAGTTTTCTCATATCAAATGGAGCTACTCTATCTTTGGTTAGAGCCCCATCTTCCTCCTCATCTGTATCCGAAGCTACCACCCCCTTGGTATCCAAAGTTGCCATCCCTTTTGCCTCTTTTGAGTCAACATCGACTCAACCTTTGTAGCCATTGGAGCCCATTGCATCTCCATTGCCACCATTATTCCCCATAAGTCCCTCCACACCTTTGTCATCTGAGATTTAGAATATTCCTCCCTTCTCTCAGCTCACAGTTGCCCTTCCAAAGAAGAAAATGTATGAGGTCACCTACCTCTCATTCCCTTTCACTATCCCTCCCGGTGCACCCTTTGCAGTTGAATGCATCAGATCACTAGGTCAAATCTTGTCATAGAGCGATACAATGAAGCAAGCTCAAGCTCTTTGACTCTAGAAGCAAAACAAAAAGGATTCCAGGAAGCCAACAGAGCCCAAAGTCTAGACAATTTATAATGAGGCTCAACAATCATTTCATTTCACAACCATGCATACCAATGTTACCAAACTATAGGGAGAAATGAAACTTGATGATTATAAAATCCATGCCATCGGACTAGACTTGCATCTTTCCCGACCATTGGATAAAGTCGAGCTAATGGAGGAGACACAATAGGTGGTGACCACTAAATTTCTTAAGTTTGACCTCACAAGTTGAAGAGGACAGAAGACAAGCTCAAGGACTTTAAAGAAAGAATAGAAGTCTTGTTGGCCAAGAACAAGGCACAAAAAATAGAAAGGGCGCGCTTCACACTAAATGCGCAGACAGAGCAAGCTAGCCTCCAAAGGGAGCTCAAGAGGTTCCAATCCTAGGAATCAGATCAAATAGTTGAGCTACAACAAAGGAACCAAGAACTATCGAATAGGTTGGCCCAATCGAAAGGAGAACTTTGGCAAAGGAATAGAGAATTGTAGTAACTGCACGCTCAATTGGAGCAAGTAGTACAAGAGAAAGATACAAATCAAGCAATTGCACAAGATCAATTTCAGGAAGACCTCCAAAATATCAAGCTTTCCCTAGAAGAAGAGTCTACAACCCGAAGCCAGGCTAAAGAATGGTGGTTGGCCACACAAAGAGACCTACAAGAGAAACTCTCCTTTGTTGTAGAAAAAATTGTAGGGCTAACACAAGATATTGGGACAAACGAGGTAGAGATTAATCTATTGAAGAAAATTGTTCAAAGTCTTGCTCCATAGTTGGACCTCTGCTTAGTAGCCCAACAACTGTATGCTTCCTACTACGAGAGAGTCAAGGCTTTATGTCTGACTCTCAAACCCACACTTCAGATTATGGCAGAGGCGACAAATTTATGTAGGGAGGTTCGCGGTGCAATGGAACAATTACTACAATTCATAGGGGAAAAGGTTCCCGAAGTAGAAAAGATGCTAGACAAGCTATACACTATTCCAAGTGAGGATCTGGCACGAGCGAGGGTTGAAAATCAGAGGTTAGCTGCTAGGATTATGAAAGAGTTCATATGCTGCCATGAGGCCACCCGTCATGCTCAACATTGCTCAAACACATTAGGGAAAACTATGGATGGTGTACAGGCAAGGTTTTCCCAACCGACCCAGATGGGCTTGCCCCCTCAATTTATTTTTGATGAATCAGTGACTACTGCAGAGCAAATTACAGCCAAAATTGAGTAGAGGAAGCATGATTTAACTATTTTTTCAGAGCTTCAGGAAGGCTCCTACTACCGAGGACATGAAAGGTGTAACTCATCAGATCACACAACTAATTTTTCACCTTGAGGTCAAATCCAAAATATTTGTGATGCTACCTTTTAAAGAAGTAATCGATTTGCACAAGGTGCATGAGAATCTGTGCACCATATCAACGCCTTCCAAGGCCGACTAGCTACCTTTATAGATTGCTCTTGCTAAGCTCTGGCTCCAATGCTCAATGAATAAGGGTATGGACACAAAACCAGAGATTTTTGGGTTCATCATTTCGCAGGCGAAACACCCCTGATAGTCACCAAAATCTATGGATATTTAATATACCCCATGCTCCCTTCGGGTTGTTTTTGATGTTTTGCTCGACTTCTGACCACACTCGATGATTTTAAGAGCCTCCATGCTAGATTTTTGGTGGTCTTGACTCACTATCACCATGGGTCACCCAATTGCTCATCCAAGGGGAGCTTCCCTTGCCTTCTCTTCTGAGCCCCGTTCTACCCCCATGTGTCAATAAATCAAGCATGTTGAGCCTGCTTTCATATGACTCTTTTTCGAGCCTTGACCACACGACACATAGCCTCCATCCGTGCAAAATTTTGGTGGGCCCTTCAAGCGGTACTGATAGTAAGAATGCTACCACATGTCTTCTTAGTGCAATCTCTCATCAAAGGATGGGGATGATGAACCACAGGCTGTGAAATACTACTAAATGTCCCTTCGGCTTGTCTTCATTAAAAGGAGTGTCGGGAATGCCAAGCTACCATATATTGCCACATGTTCTAACTTCCTTTGCTAAGAGGTGACACTTGTGTGCACAAGGTACGCCAGGACCACTACCATCATTTTTAGAGAATGCATCTGGCTCACGAGTGATTGGGTTCATGCTCGAGAATCTTTCTGTTACACTGACCGTGGTGAGTTATTGCTGCGAGCATCATCATTCATGATGGGGAATCTTTTCTGTTACGATCCTTCAAGTGGTGAAAGCCTCTGGGTATATATAATGTTTATTCTTTTGAAGAAGGGGTTTAAAATATCTACAAAAGAATTAGGGAGACACCATGCCTTTTGTTTTGTTAGATTATTGTAAAGACTCACATATTGTGCCCTTGTAATTTGGCCTCCTTGTTTCTTAGCAATTTGAGAACATTATACTATGTAGTTACTAAATAGTTTGTTTGCCACTTCAATAATTTGAATATAATGCTGATTTAGAACCATGTCTCTGACTCTTTCTGTTCAGTAAAGCTCTATGCAAATTATTTTATGTTATGAAATGAGTTATCCAGGTCTTTCTCTTAGATGTTTGTTATTTCGAGATATAGCAGATTGTTGAACGGGCCCTTAGACCACATCTACAAGATAGGTCTATCGTTCGTTACATCTAAATCTTGGCGTATCGCCCTAGTTAGATCTTGTATTTTATATCTACTTCCTTTTCCTATTCAAAACCCCCGTTATAGAAGAAGTTGACCTCTTTAAAATCTGGAGGTTACTCAGTTTAGTGCAATAGGTCCCCCATTTAATTGAGTTTCCCACAAAGGGCTGTTACCTTGTCAATTTTTGGCATCAACAATATGCTTAATGAGTAGAGAATTGAGGGTGTTAATTTGCAGCTAACTATTGTGATTAAATAGATTATGAATCTATGTAGTTCTTTGGAATTTATTTCTTTTCATCGTATTCCTATGGAATGGAATAAAATGGCTGATATTCTGGAAAAATGGGCTTCTGATCATCTGGAGAGGTGGAATATTGATGACTTGAGACTTCTATCCTTAGACCTATCTTTGTTGCTTGAAAAGATAATCATGGAGGACTTTCATATGTAATTGGTTTGTTGGTCGGGTTTCTTTGGGGACTTTTGTTTCTAGGACTATTTATGGTTTTGTGGGCTTATTGTCTGATGCTTTGTTATTATTCTTTGATTCAATAAATTTTTAGCCCCTTCTCTTAAAAATAAGATTTAATAGACTAAACTCAATATTGATGGAACCTATAAAAAATTTGGAGAATTTGGAAGAGATGATTCTTGCATACCTCTCACAAAAAGGTATTTTCAGAAGTTGTTTAAGAACTCATTTTCCCTATGGTGAATGGGTCTTGGGTAGGGCTCTCCAAAATCTATTTCTAGGTTCTCTTCTCCTATGTCTACACTCCTAGATTCCCAAATTTCACTGTCAGACATTTAGAAATAAATCCAGGATATGAGTTTCTGTAAGATAAAAACTTTGTTGACAACAAATACAAATTCGCAATTTTGCAACTTTGAGATCTTCAACTTTTCTTCAAATTGCAAATCTGCAACACACAAAGAGAGGGGAAAATGTTTGTTTTTTCTTAATGGGGGTTTACCTTGGTCAAACCCTATTTTGGTAACTAAACCTTGAAATGAAATGAAATAGCATGAAATGAATGATGAATAAACAAGTCTATGTCACAACTCACCAAACCCTTGAATGAACCTTGGAATGTAGATCCGCAACTAGCATGAAATGGATTCAATGGATATGGATCTTGATCTTGAAACTTTTTTTGAAACAATGCCTTTGAATGCTTGAATGGATCTTGAACACTACATCAACATATTAGCTCAAATAACACGCATGATGCAATAAGACTTTGACATGACAATAGGATCGTGATTGTTGCAATAATTTTTCAATAAATCTGCTCTTGAATCCCTTGAAATGCTCTTGAAAGTGCTCTAATGATTCTCTCATGAAGTCACATAAAATTCTTAGGTGAAACATAGTGAAATGACCTTATATTTATAGGTATGTAACATTAATTTCCTAAAATTTAAATAACACAAGATGACATGTGAATATAGATTTAAAATCATTAAAATACCACTAAAAATATAATTTAAATTCAGGTCCTAGGTCACTTACCTAGGAAACACATTGCTCAATGATAAATGTTATGTTATGGAATTAATGAATGTTGGGTTTTCCTCTTCAAAAATTGAAATTAATTAGGCTTGGATTTGAACTAAAGGGGTCAATTAAGGAAAATTAACCTCAATTAATCAATAAAGCCCTAGATAAGTGTGAAAGCATAAAGGTACACTCTGCAACATCACATTAAGGAAAAATTAAGTCCATTTTAATTAATAGGGCCCTAAACTTACCATGAATATGTAAAATACATATTACAACACTAAATTAAGGCATAATTTAGTTCATTTAAACATTTAATTCCTAAATTAAGTGTGATAAAGGGATACTTTTTCCTACACTACATTTAGCCCCCACTTTAGTGAAAGGATGAACCTATGTAAAAAATCAGACTAAAGTAGATATTCAAGAAACACATGTATGTAACAATGACAAAGATACTCAATCATACAACATCAAATACCTAAAAGAAAAGGGAGGTGGATAGAGTCTCAACCATCCAACATGATGTGGAACACATCTAAGATGTTTTTCCAAAATGTTCATAAGAAAAACTTGATGTCCACTATGCAAACAATGCACACACTCACTTTGGGATAATGGAACCTTAGGTCATCCACTAGGTGAGCCCCTAGGAAAGTGGCTAACTGATAAAGTCATGCTAGGTCTATAGGATCTCACTGTACTTACCATACCAAAGCTATCCCTCTGATAACTCCAATAGGGCACCACACACACTAAGGCTTTGAGCTTCAAAAGGTTAACAATTTGTATTATGCTAAACACTTATGAATAAAATACAAATAAATATTTGTTTAAAGAGATCTTTCTTAATTTGTGTAACATCTCTTTGTAGGGATCATCGTGCCTAATGTCTCCAAGAGAGGATAAATCTAAGAATAAAAGATTCACAACTTAGTGAATGCAACGTGTAGCATCACTAGTAAGAGGAAATTTGTATGCTAAGAAATATCGCACTCTCAGAGGACATCAAACCCAATGACACCATCAAGAAAAGGATGCATCACAAGAAGAAATAAAATCACACAAAGAAACATGAGTGTCGGTGTATGCCCCCACTTTAAAGGAATTTCTACACCATTGATATAAGTAATAAATTTAAAGGAGCACATAGTTAATGCTAATCAATAAATAGGACATAAGAGCTTACTCGAAAAGCTCTATACCAAGTCATATGTTTCCAAATGAAGCTACATCATTCAAAGGGGTTTCCCCCAAAATGAAATCTCAAAATAGATAAGGGATCCACAGATTCTGGGTTAGCATATCTTTGCTACAATGTTGTTATAGAGCTTGTAAATTTCATCATTCCCCAAATACTCGTAGAATAGGAACAAGACACATAAAGATAAAAAATAAAGAAAAAGATTTCGTGTCAACATGCAAGAGACCAAAATGTCTTGATGCCTTGCATCATCCCCAAAAGGAAAACACAAGACAAATGAAAAGATAAAGGTTTACGACATATAGAAGAATGTAGATACAAATAAAGGAATGCACATAAAGAGAGATAGACCAAAAAAAACAGTACAGGGGATTACATTGTGCACATGAAATCACACAAAGAACATGAAAAGGAAAAAAAGTAAAAAGACTAGTAAGGCACATGCTATTCAACCTATGGCAAGTCGTTTGTATCCCAATCTTCATCAATATATGAAAAAGCTGGGTAAATAGCCAAAGGGACAACATCAAGTGCCAAAATAGGACAAGGCTACCTAACCCCTTGGCCCCTAAGGGAAAATGGTGAGCCAAAAATGGATGATGATATGTTTCTCCTTGAAAAAATAAAATATGATTGCATAAAACTAAATTTATGTCCTCATGCACAGTAGTGAATGAAATACAAGGAAATAGGGTTCACCTTTTAAGAGATGGAATTAAAGGATAAGGGCCTCATATTTTACTCTATTTCATTAAAGGAAACCAAGATCCCTCAACCAATGGACTTGATTGAGGAATGGAATAGGGTTAGGATGGATTCCTTGGGTGTGATTAAAGACAAAAGGGGGTTCACCACTAAGAAAAGTCTTAGAAAGAAAGAAATGTAAATGATATGAAAATCTAGCTATGTAATCAAAATAGTAAATTGTGAATGAGAAGAGGTGCACCTAGAAAACTAAAGATGCTTGAAACAAGGTATACTATCCTGAAATTATGAGTTTTGAAGCATGCCGAGACTCATACACTAGTTGGGGTGATTTAGTCCTAGTTTAGGGTTTCTGGCTGAAACCAGAATCTTCAACTAGTATACTGGGACTCATACACCATTTGGGGTGACTTAGTCCCAGTATTAGGGTTTTGCTAAAACTCTGATATTCTATAGTGGTCTTCTATAACTTCTCTCCTCTCCAATCTATGACTCCTAAACTTTTAATTCTAACTTGTAGGTGACTTTTTGTAATCTTGCAAGAAAGATGACAACTTTGATAACTTTGACAACTTTCTCCAATCTTGCTCTTCAATGGATCTTCAACCTAAATCTATAAATCACACATCAAAGAGATGGAAAAAATGTTGTTTTGTTAGTGGGTAGGGGTTTTCCTTGGTCAAACCCCGTATTTTTAATCAAACCTTGAAATGAAATAAAATGGAATGAAGGAATGATGAATGAAAAATAAGCTATGTTGCAACTCACCAAACCCTTGTAACAAAATATGCAATCTTGTATGAAATGGTTAGAATGAATGTATATATTGACTTGAATTCTTTCTTGAATCATAAGAACCTACATCACAAATGTTAGCTAAAAAGAAAACATGATGCATGGCGACTTTGACAAGATGCTTGAATCTTGAATATAGCTCCAAAATGCTTGATAATTTACTCTTGAATGATCTTGAATGCTCTTGAATACTAGATCACTTGTAAACTTGCTAGGATACTTGAATTTATAGAAGAAATTATAAGAAATAACCTTGTATTTATACTTTTTATGCCAAATTTCCTAAAATTACAACACTACAAGCCAACATCAAATCTAGGAGAATAAAATCCCACCAGGAATTTGAATTCAAAATAGGTCCAAGCTAAGTGGGACTCATATTCTAGTTGGGGAGTATGAATCATAGTAAGCTAAGCTTCAGACATAAATTTGAAGAAATGTTAAGTTCTATGCCAAATTCAGGATCAAACCCTAAAATTTAGGTGGGACCCATACACCCCAGGTGGTGTATGAGTCCCATATCACTAAATATGGGACACATAACCCAAAATCATTAAAATATGATTGGTTATTATATAGGTTTCATGATTATCCTTGGAAAGATGCATTAAATAAGGCCTGTGGATGCAAAATAGGACCAAATAAGGCATAAAGAAGCCCAATTTCAGCAGGGAGGGCCCAAAAAAGTGTGAAAATGTAAAGGGATACACTTTTCTACACTATAGTGAATATACTATGATACTACAACTACCACATTAAAATAAGAAACAACTAATGTTATTGATTATAATGAGTAGACCAAGTATCAACTTGATGTGTATCTAATGAGATATTCCCACATTTAGTATCTATTAGTTCAGGACACACCAAAGTTAAAGTTGTCTTGGAAGAATATTTGGTGATAGTGTTGACATTGAGTGAAGTATTTTTTTATGCTTTTGTTTCTTTCAAAGCATAATAACCAATACCACTAGTGGTTTATTGTGTGTTAGGCTCTATAAGGACACATATACCTTATTTTCTAGCACCACATCCTTTTCCACTATACCCAAGTTATTTCATACGTTCATAACCTCTTCCATAAATATTTTTCATTTCTTTTAGATTTGGTGGTTGTTCATAATCAACTTCATAAAAGTTTGTTTTGTAATTTATTTCTTCTCTTAAAGTGGTTGAAGTGGATGCTTTCAATGGTTCCTTCAAATTTTGTGTTGAAATTACCACATTTTATTTTCCATTTTTAGACTCTTTTGTTGTGATCTTGTATTCACCCATGAATGTAGGTATGAAATCTAAGGAACCCCAATAATCTTTCAATAGATTTACACGACTTTCTCAATATGATTTTCTTTGTCTTTCTCTTGCATGGGTTCCACTTTTGTAGTTGGTGTCAATATTTTCAAAGGATTTTCCTTTTATTTTTCAAGTTGTAAAACACTGTAAATCTCAGGATCAACTTTGATTGTATATACTTTGTTGTTGTATACATACTTCATTATATAATGAAGAGTTGAAGGAATTGCTTTCATTTCGTAAATCCATGGTCTGTATAAAAGAAGGTTATATGAAAATTATTGAGGCATGACATAAATATGAGTTTTTAATATGACCTTTCCAACTATAATAGATAATGTGATCACACCAAGTGGTTGTTTCCCTACATTATCAAATCCATGGATAGATAAAGAGTCTGATTGTATTTGGCTTTTGTCTACTCCAACCTTATCCAAAAGGTTTACATTACACACATTAAGGGTGGAGCCATTGTTAATAAGGGTTATCTTTATTCCTTTCCTACTAATAATTACTATTATCATGAAAGCTTCATATTGTTTTTGAACTTCCAAAGGAGGGAGCTCACTTTGGTGGAAAACAATGTCAACACATTCCTCGAATTAGGGTTGCTATATCATTTGGTTGCATAGTAGGAGGGATATGAAGTTGCAAAGAACTTTGAAGAATGTTATGATAACTAGGTGAGGCTTGAATATGATTCCATAAGGGGGTATCCACAAGATCATCATGGAAAAAGTAGGCCCTTAAGTGGCAATGAAAATTTGGAAAATCAAAGTTAGGCAATTTGACATAAAAATTTGAATAAGTTATCTATATTATTTCAAAAATATGTAAGAATAGAATATGTAGCAAATTGAATGTAGTTTCTAAACAACTAGGTTTATTTGAAAAGAAAAAAAATCTATTTGGTGAAAATTTGAAATTTCAATGCAGTAGTACTTAAATTTCAGGGAAAAAATAAGAAGTAGGTGTCTATCTAACCACCCTAACCACAATAAAATGATAATATTTTTTTATAAGATTTTAGATATAAGTAGAGGACTCATGTCCTGATGTGATGCATATTTTTTTGTAATTTGTTTCCAAGTAAATAATTAATTATGATTTTTTTATTACAACTTTTAAAAAATATAAAAACTCGTATGTCTGACCACCTTAATTTTGTCAAAACTTCATGAAATTATTTTTTTCTTTTTTAATCCTATAGTATGAAAAACATAGAATGTGACACATGTTTCAAATTAAAAAAATGTGATACCATTTGAAAGTTATAGATGTTTTTCAATTAGCCTATCAATCAAGACTTTAGTCGTAATTCAAATAGAAAAATGAATAATAATTATTTATTAAATTCAAAGTAAAACATAATTTATATTGATGGAAAGTTGAGAATATCCTTTAAAAACCTTTTCCGTTTCATCAATTTTGGGTAAACAAAAATTCATCAGCCACATGGGCCATCAAATCACTTACATATCGCCACTTTTTGGCCCATCATGATCTTGCACATACCCAAGGATTATTCTTAAGTTTTTCAGCAAGATCATACTCCTTTCCACTATGTAAAGGAAAACGAAGGGCTCTAGGAAATATATATTGAGGCAATGGTAACAATGTAGGAGTGGTTTGAAGTTGCTTATTGTTCCTTGTATTATATTTATGAGTAATGGTATTGTAACTTAGTTGAGCTTTGGAAAATTGTGTTGAGGTGGTCTTAGGATAAGCACACGTTTGTCTTGAACTTGTGGTTGTTGTGAGGGTGGATGGAGGATAAGTTGAGGCTTAGCTGGTCCAATAATTAAAGGATTTGTAGGATGTCTAAGAATTAGAGGACTCAAGGGAGTTATAATGTTCATAACCTCAACAAAATTATCCTTATGTTTATGGTCTCTTAGTGAAGGGGAGTCTAATGTCACTTCATCATCTTGATCTAAGGAAAACACACTAATTTTTTAAAAGATATGTGACAATGTTTTCATTTTATTTCACCATGATATCTTCCCTAGTAGGAGATATTTTAGGAGAGAAATAAACTAGATGTTCATAAATTTCAATGGTTGGATCTTATAAAATAACTTCATCAAAAGTAGGGGAGTAGTCAATGGTTGGATTGTCTTGTTTATCAATGATGACATTCTCTTGTTTCAAATCATTCTCACAAATATGAAAAGTGGTATTAGGGGATGAGTCAATGGTCTCATCGTTGTATCCAACAATGTATTCCCAAGTGGGAGAGGTAGGGGAAGAGAGACAAATAGGACTCTCATAACTCTCATTGGTTAGATCTTCTAACACCAAAATATCTTCTTCACAAATAGGAGAGATATTGGGAGAAGACCAAGTTTGTTTCTCATGATTGTCCACTATTGTATTCTCTTTCACTAAAACATTCTCATAAGTAGGAGAGATGAATTTTTTCTTGGAATGCTTAGAAAGGTAAGATACTAACATTGTGTGTCCAGAAACTAAATTACTTTTATCCAACTTATGTAATGTTTCAGGAATATAAACAACATGCATCCAAGAATGAAAAGTACTTTTATCAAACTCATACAAAGCTTCAAGAATGTAAACAATGCATATCCAAAAATGAAAATTACTTTTATCCATCTTATGCAAAGCTTCAGGAATGTAAATATTGTGTATCCAGAAGTGAATCTTGTACATTTATCCATATTATGCAAAGATTCAATAATGTAAACATTTTCAGATCTGATGATTTTCGCTATTGAAATGATTTTGGAATGATTCAAAAATGACTACACTAAATGGATGTTTTGACCAAGATACATAAAAAAAAAATTCCTAAAACTTTCCAGACTGATACTGTAGGTTACCAACAAGCCTAGGAAGCACATAAAACCACAAAAAAGCTCACCAAAGTTGGTTTTTATAGGCCATGAAGGACTCATTTTCCTAGGGGTGAATGGGTCCCTGTCAATTTGTTTTTAATGAAAAATGCAATTTCTGAGTGATTATATGTGTTCTTTATTCCAGATCTCAGACTAGTATTTCTATAACAAAAATTTCTAGAATTTGATGACCTAATGCAAGTAAAATTAATGAAAAATGATGAACTATATGACACTTTTTGAAATGTAATTTTGACTCAATTTTTGAATATGAATGATGAAAAGTACACTAATATGTAAACATTATGCAAAATCAATGTGATATTATGCAGTTTTTTGAATTTTCAGATTTAAAATGAATGCAAAATGCAATTTTACACCTAAAATTCAATGCAACTTTATGTCAAATTTAGAAACCCTAAATGTAATCAATTAACTCCAATTCTAGATCTAGGGTTTGAATGCACTCCAAATTAGAAATTAGAATGTTCAAAATTTAGGTTCACCAAAATGAAACATCAAAAAATGGATTAAGGTTCATACACATAAGGTTCTATACTAAATTTGAAATGTTTCACCAAAATTACTATAAATAGAAAGGGAAAAATAAGTGTCATGAACCCACCTAGTCTTCTATTTCATTTAGGAAATGAGATCCCTCAAGTCAAAATCCACTTTCAACCCTTAGGTGAGTGAATTCTTCGAGGAATCTTGCAAAAAAAAATTGCAAGGACAAGGTTCTAGGTCAAACAACACTTTGGGGAGAAATATTAAACATAGCAAATCAACTCCAAAATACACTCTATAACTTGGATTTAATAGATTAAACTCAATACTAATGGAACCTACAAACTTTCTAGAGAATTTTGAAGAGATAAATTTTGCATACCTCTCACAAAAAAGGTGTTTTCGAAAGTTGTCTAAGGACTCATTCACCCTATGTCAAATGGGTCCTGGGTAGGGCTCTCAAAAATCTGTTTCTAGGTTCTCTACTCTTTTGTCTGCACTCCCAAATTCTTGATTTTCATAGTCAGAAAATCAAAACTAAATTCAAGATCTGAGTTTCCATAAGATGGCAACTTTGTTGACAACAAATGCAACTTTGCAATTTTGTAACTTTGACATCTTCAACTTTTCTTCAACTTACAAGTTTGCAACACACAAAGAGATGGAAAAATGTTTGTTTTTATTGAATGGGGATTTTCCTTATTCAAATCCCATTTTGGTAATTAAACCTTGAAATGAAATGAAATAACATGAAAGGAATAATGAATAAACAACTCTGTGTCACAACTCACCAAACCCTTGAATGAACCTTGGAATGTAGACCTGCAACTAACATGAAATGGCTTCAATGTACGGGGATTTTGATCTTGAAACTTGATTTGAAACAATGCCTTTGAATGCTTGAATGGATTTTGAACACAACATCAACATATTAGCTCAAATAACATGCATGATGCAAGAAGACATTGGCATGACAATAGTATCTTGATTTCTGCAATAATTCTTCAATAAATCTACTCTTGAATTCCTTGAAATGCTCTTGAAAGTGCTCTAATAATTCTCTCATGAAGTAACATAAAATTCTTAGGTGAAACATAGTGGAATGACCTTATATTTATAGGTATGTAACATCAATTTATCGAAATTCAAATAACACAAGCCAATATGTGAATATATATTTTAAATCATTAAAATACTGCTAAAAACATAATTTAAATTTAGGTCCTAGGTCTAAGTGAGCTTGGGAGAATGGGTCCTAGGTCACTTACCTAGGACACACATTTCTCAATGATAAATTTTATGTTATGGCATTAATGAATATGGGATTTTCCTCTTCGAAAATTTCAATTAATTAGGCTTGGATTTGAACTACAAGGGCTAATTAAGAAAAAATAACCTCAATTAATTAATAAAGCCCTAGATAAGTGTGAAAGTGTAAAGGTACACTCTACAACACCACATTAAGGCACAATTAAGTCCATTTAATTAATCGTACCCTAAACTTAATGTGAATATGTAAAATACATATCATAACACTAAATTAAGGTATAATTTAGTTCATTTTAATATTTAATTTCCAAATTAAGTGTGAAAAGGGGATATATTTTCCTACACTACAATAAGAAAATAATTTGAATGACCAAGACACTATAAGGATTTACTCATCATTCTTTTATTGATGATGATTATAATAATCCTACATAAATTGTTATGATTTGTTACAATAATACTGAATAGTAAAATACATTTTCAATAAAAGATAAGTAACTAATGCCTAAAATAAAATGGCTCTCAAGTAAAAGGTAAGATAAATATCTTTTATATGTGTTTTGTTCTAAAAATAATTTATTTATAGTAGTCTAATTTAATTGAAGGAATGCATAAAATTTAATAAATTTAAGCTTGCATTGATTCAGAATAGTAAAAAATGATTGAATTATTGTAAATGATGAAATAATGTATATAATATATATTTTAAAATAAAATAATATTAAATGTATCTATCTAAAATATGCTAGCCGATATCATTTTTAGATTCATATTTATTCTATGTACCAAATATAATATATCTTAGAAACAACATATTGAACTACGTCTTTTAAATAAATAGATATAAATATTTATAATAATTTAAATTTCATACATTTTATTCACTATCACAATCAATCAAATTATTAGTCGATAGGCTATTTTGTTTGTAGTTTCCTTCGGGATTTTCGTCAGCCCAACCGTGAAATGGATTTTCCGGCTGGCAGGGACTTCATCGATGTTTCTTGTGGCAACATGGAGCTTCATAATTACATGGGTTGGCAGTGGTGGATTTGATGTCCTCGATACATGGAAGCTCAATGGTATGTGTTTTCTCTTGGGAGTGTTAATGCATTTTGTACTTGTTGTACGATAGAGGTGGAAGAAGTAAATGCGTGTGGATGAAGTAAATGCAATATTGAGTGTCACACTGTGGGAAAGTATACTTTTATTAAGTTGTATTCTCAAAATAGGGATTCTGGTGTTGGTTTGATAGAAGACTATTGTGGTATTGTTGAAATTGTTTTATGCTAGATTAAAAAGTGTTGTTCTTTGGAATCTATAAGTCCTTTTACATGAGTATTTTTCATAGATGATTAATTTAGTGTTCATGTGTGTTTTTATCTTTGGCGTTACAACCATTTATGGAGAGATTACAGTTAAATCTTCTTTCTTTCATGAAAAAACATGGTTAGGGTTAGTATTTTTTTGGCCGTTGGTTTATTGTTATAGTTATCTCTGTGCATTTGTATGGTAGGTAGTTTCATATGGGTATTTTGCATAGGTGATTAATTTATTGTTGATGTCTTCTTTTTATATGTTTCTATCCTTGTTGTTATACCCATTTTTGGGGATTTCAAAGAGATTGTCGCTTTGTGTGGATGGATAAATTGCAGTTAAATCTTTTTCTTTCATGAAAAACCATGGGTAGGGTTAGTAATTTTTTCACCGTTGGTTTATTGTTCTGGTTATTTTTGTGCATCTATGTGATAATTAATTTCATATGGGTGTTTTGCATAGATTATTAATTTATTGTTCATGTTTTCTTGTTATATGTTTGTATCTTTGGCATTATACCCATTTTGGAGAGTTGAAAGAGATTATCGTTCTGTATGGATGGAGAAATTACAGTTAAATCTTCTTTGTTTCATGAAAAAATATGGTTAGGGTTAGTAATTTTTTGGCCGTTGATTTATTGTATCAATTATATCTATGCATCTTTTCCATTATACCAATTAACATAGGAGCAATTATTTTTTTGCCCTTGGTTTATTGTTTTAGTTATCTCTGTGCATCTTTCATTTATTCTTTGGCATGAAGCCCACATTAAATAAAAATGGTAAAGACAATATATGTATGTATGTTTAAGTAATAGTTCTATGAACCCCTATTTGATACATGCACACATACAACAAACAAACACAATATTAGATCATATGAAAGTTTAAAAACAAGGATTCCCCGTGAAATTAGATTGAAACATTAACATAGGAAGAAAATGAAGAACAATGCAAATGAAAGTAAATAAATCCTATTTTAATGAACAAACTATCAATCCCATGGGGGAGTTGGTGCCAATTGATGTGTCAAAATTGACCCTTTCCCAACTCCTTTATAATCTTTGTTGATGATTTGATGAGTGATCCACCTTGATGAAGATTCAATCAAGCTTCATGATAAAAATCTGCATAACCTAGCTAAGAATGTGAAGAAATGGATGAAACTAGATATGCTTGAAGAAGAAGTTGAGTATAGTAAGTTTACTCAAATTATGGATGATAGAATGAGAGGAAGAGTCTCTCATTTATAGATTTCCAAAATGGAAGAGAGAGTGAAAATAAATAATGTGGGATCATTCAACGGCAGGAAGAGTCTCTCATTTATAGATTTCCAAAATGGAAGAGAGAGTGAAAATAAACAATGTGGGATCATTCAACATCCAATGGCCAAGTGCCACTTGTCAAGATGTGAATGGTTGAGGAATGAACACATTTTGGTCAATGTGCATGATAAATGCCATTGGATTCAAATTTGAAATTTGAATGTGACATGCGAGAGGGAAAGAGGAATGGAGTTAATGTCAATTGGCTCAATGCACAAGGACATGTAAGAGGCATTGAATGCCTTGTTGGAAGGACCAAGCCCATTTGAATTTTGAATTCAAATTGAGGGAATATTCCCTTTTGATGCCATGTTGAGAGAAAATAGGCAATTAAATAAATCAAAGTAATTGATTTACTGTGCAACTTGCATTCTCTAGAGGATTTTAATGAGAGGGATTAACTTAATCATGGTTTTGATTAATTTAATGAAGAATTAGATGATGTGACAATTTAGACTTAAATTTATAAATTGATTTAAATCAAATTGAGAGGAAATGATTAATTAAATAAATGATTTTGATTTATTTAACTAAGGAGGAATATGTTAGATTAAATTAAATAATGTTTTAATTTATTCAATTTAATAAGAGATCTAATTTAAATAAAATGAATTATTTAAATGAACAGAGAAAGATGATTAATTAAATTTAATTGATTAATTTAATCACGAGAGGAGAAAAACCTAATTAAATAATTAATGATTTATTTAATTAAGGGATGAAAGGTGTTGATAAGCTGAGAGTATGATTCAAGACGAAACGATGTTAGTAGGATCAGAATCAGGTGCATGTATATTTTATGTGTGTACAAGTTCTTTTACAATTTCCCTGTTTGTTTATAATACTAATATGTTTCATGGTACTCTTTTTCCGTTATCTGTTTGAAGCTTGTTGTCATGAATTATTCTATTGTTTTTTGAATATTTGTCATTTTCCTATCTATAATATTTGGTGCCAATTATAATACCTCTCATACAATTATTCACACCTCGCCTAACAAAAATCTTGTTGGAAACTTCAAACAAATAAATTGAATAGATAAAACAAATATTAGAAAGAATAACAGTTAACACCCACCAAACTAATTTTATGTCCAACATGTTTGTGCTTTCATTCTAACCCTCTCCAATTATTTATGTGTATATATATATATATATATATATGTGTGTGTGTGTGTGTGTGTGTATATATATATATATATAACACCACAGGCTTAATCGATATGTGTATATATATATATATATATAATGTTATAGGCTTAATCGATAAAATTTGAGCTGCATTGGCTGACACTAGAAATTCTAGACAAATAGGGAAATTATAAAAGAGCTATTACATGACAAATCCTATTCATGGCTGGTCTGACGAAAATGCTATCGAAAACTTGAAACAAATAAATGGAAGAGATAAAGGATATATTAGAAAGTAGTGCCTGGTGATGTGGCTAGAATTTTCAATGAAGCTTGTGGGGTTATACTCATTAAGAGCTTCAAAATTATGTGGGTTGACAATGGTGGAGTTGGTGTCCTCGATACGCGGAAGATGAATGGTATGTTTTTGTTCGTGGGAGTGTTAATGCATTATGTAGTTGTTGTATGATGGAGGAAGAATAAGTAAATGCGGGCAGATGAAGTAAATGCAATATTGAGTGTCACAGGTGGGAAAGTATACTTTGATTAAGTTGTATTTTTGAAACAGAGATTCTGGTGTTGGTTTGATAGAAGAATATTGTAAAAATAATCTTCATGGCTAGTTTGATAGAAGACTATTGTAAAATCCATCTCCGTGGCTGGTTTGATAGCAAACTATTGTGGTATTGTCTTTGGCGTTATAGCCATTTATGGAGAGATTGCAGTTAAATATTTTTTCTTTCGTGAAAAAACATGGTTAGGGTTAGTAATTTTTTGGCCGTTGGTTTATTGTTGTAGTTATCTTTGTGCATCTATATGGTAGGTTGTTTCATATGGGTATTTTGCATAGGTGATTAATTTATTGTTGATGTCTTCTTGTTATATGTTTCTATCCTTTCCGTTATACCCATTTTTGGGGATTTCAAAGAGATTATCGCTTAGTGTCGATAGAGAAATTTTAGTGAAATATTTTTTCTTTTGTGAAAAAACATGGGTAGGGTTAGTAATTTTTTCACCGTTGGTTTATTGTTCTAGTTATTTTTGTGCATCTGCATGGTAAGTAGTTTCATATGGGTGTTTTGCATAGATGATTAATTTATTGTTCATATTTTCTTGTTATATGTTTGTATCTTTGGTGTTATACCCATTTTGGAGATTTGAAAGAGATTATCATTTTGTATGGATGTGGAAATTGTAGTTAAATATTATTTGTTTTGTGAGAAAATATGGTTAGGGTTAGTAATTTTTTGGCTGTTGGTTTATTGTATCAGTTATCTCTGTGCATCTTTGTTGTTATACCGATTAACATAGGAGCAATTGCAAATTCATATGGGAGCAATTATTTTTTTTCCCTTTGTTTATTGTTTTAGTTATCTCTGTGCATCTTTCATTTATTGTTTGTAGTTATCTTTGTGCATCTTTGGTTTATTCTTTGGCACAAAGCCCACATTAAATAAAACTGGTAAATCCAATGAGTTGCAATAGCTTCTACAAAATCTATTCACGCCTCGCCTAGCGAAAATTTTGTCGGAAACTTCAAACAACTAAATTGAATAGATAAAACACATATTAGAAAGAATAACAGTTAACACTCACCAAACTAATTTTATCTCCAACATGTTTGTGCTTTCATTCTAACTCTCTCCATTTTTATATATGTGTATATATATGTATAAATATATATATGTATACATACATATGTGTATATATATATATATATATATAACACTATAGGCTTAATCGATAAAAAATGAGCTACATTGGCTGACACTAAAAATTGTAGAGAAATAGGGAAATTGTAAAAGAGCTATTATACGATAAATCCTATTCACACCTGGTCTGACGAAAATGTCGTCAAAAAATTGAAACAAATAAATGGAAGAGATAAAGGAAATATTAGAAAGTAGTGCCCGGTGATGTAGTTGGAATTTTCAAAGAAGCCTATGGGGTTATACTCATTATTACATGGTTGTTTGTGTTTGTTTGCGAGACTATTAATGCATTATGTTGTTGTCGTACGATGGGGGCGGTCAAAGTAAATGCAATATTGAGTATTGCAGTGTGCGGAAGTATACTTTGATTAAGCTGTATTATTGAAACATACATTATGGTGTTGCTTTCATAGCAGATTGAAGGATTTTAAAATTCTTGTAAGCCATTCTGCATGGGTGTTTTGTATAAATGATTTATTTATTTTTGATGTTAAAACTATTGTTCTTCAGTTACTCTAAGTCTTTTTATATGGGTGTTTGCTTTATGGTGTTGGTTTCATAGCAGATTGGAAGGTTTTAAAACTATTGTTCTCTGTAATATGTAAGGCATTTGACATGGGTGTTTTGCATAAATGGTTTATTTATTGTTTATGTTAAAAATGTTGTTTCTTTAAAATCTGTAATTTGTTTGAGATGGGTGTTGTAGTGTGGGAAAGTATACTCCAAAAAGTGCCAGAAAATAAATATAAAGTTGAATAGATAAAAGAGCTTTTAGAATAACAAGTAAAAACCACCAAAGTATTCTTTTCTCCACGTTTTTACAGATATATTTTCAACTTGTGGAATCAATTATGTAAACCCAATTCTTTATGAGAATTCCTATTTTCTTTAGGCTATGACAACAATTATATGATGCAAAAATATTTGGAAAATGCGTATAATGCAACAGGATTAATTGTA
The DNA here is from genome assembly GCA_007115665.2 of Sequoiadendron giganteum. Classification (NCBI taxonomy): domain Eukaryota; kingdom Viridiplantae; phylum Streptophyta; class Pinopsida; order Cupressales; family Cupressaceae; genus Sequoiadendron; species Sequoiadendron giganteum. Next base: position 280,003,457 of record CM021101.1, read on the forward strand.
AATTTGATCTACATTGACTGACATTAAATATTATACACAAGTCATTTGTGCGAAATACCCATGTAAGATGTATTTATATTGGTGGTGTAGCTTGTTAACTATGTGGGATGATAGTGTCTTATATGAGTGTGTTTCATTATATTCTTTTCCCTTCGTTTGTTTCATGTTCCCCTCAACAAAACGCTCTTTATGATATTCTTTTTTTCAGTCCCCCATAACAGATTGTTGATTATTGTAACTTTGCTCTTCTGTTCTGCATATTTGAAAATTCTATTTAATTTGATTTTGAGAGCATCTATGATTTTACTCTGATACTTATGTGTTTTTGTAATAGGTGTTTTCCAATTTTTTATTTTCCTATTGTATCAATATGCTTCATGGTATTGTTTTTTTCTCTACTCTTTGAACTTCCCATTAATAAAGTGTTCTTCATGATATTCTTATTCCTAGTTCTCCATACCAAATTGCTCATTATCATACTCTGCCTATTCTATTCTCCATATTATAATGTTTAATTTAATGAGGGTTTCGAAACATCTCTTGTTCCCAAATAGCGAAATTGTAAAACAACTATTAGAGAAACAGTTGAGAGTCATCGATAGCACTGGAGATGTTTCATCCAGAAGGATGATATTGTTTTTTCTCAACTATTTGAACTTGCTGTCAAAAAAGTGTTCTTCACGGTATTCTTATTTCGAGTTCCCCCGGTCGAACTATTCATTACCGTAGTGTGTCTGCTCTATTTTTCATATTTTAGCATTCTTTTAAATGTGGGTTTTAAAACACCTCTTATTTTCCTTTGATTGAAGTGTTTTTATAATATGTAAGTGAAATAAATTTATAGATCTAACCTTGCAGCATATTCTTGCTTGCCATAAATTATATCGCTGTCTAGATATTGTGTAGCAGCAATTTCTCTGTACTAGGAATTCTATCATTCTCTACACAAGGGGTAACAACAAATTCTATGTGACAGTTGGTTTCTCGATTGAATATTCAATCTATAGTATTTCCCAATAGAAATTATAGGCAAAATATGGATGGAATTCTATCAGCTCAGCTATTAATTGCATTTGCCGGTGTCGGTGATGTCCCGACTGGTGGTTGCTTGGCCGGGTTTTGGGGTGGTGATGTCGAGGTTGTCGGTTGTGTGGGTTGGTGGTGGTGGAGTTGGTGCTTTTTTCATGCAAAGGTTGGGTCAATAGTATTGAGATGTTAAGAATCCAAAATTTAATTGTTCAATATGTGTACAATATTCATGGTGCCACAATGGCTCTGTTGACATCACAACTGAATCTATATATTTTTCTTGCATATTTTGGACTATGCTTTCCCACACTGCAACATTGAGTATTGCATTTACTTGCTGGTGCGATAGATTGTAGGGTTTAAAAACTTGTGTTCTCTGAAATCTATAGCTCATTTCACATGGGTTTTTGGATAAGTGATATATATATACATACACAGATATATACATATAGGGTATGTGTAGGATCATCATGGAAAAAAATGGCCCTTAAGTGGCAATGAAAATTCAAAAAATCAGAGTTAGGCAACTTGATGTAAAAATTTGAATAAGTTATCTATATAAAATTGAATGTAGTTTCTAAACTACCAGGTTTATTTTATTTTTAAAAAATCTATTTGGTGAAAATTTGAAATTTCAATGGAGTAGTACTTAAATTTCAAGGAAAAAAAAAGAAGTATGTGTCTTCTGACCACCCTAACCACAATAAAATGATAATATTGTTTTATAAGATTTTAGATATAAGTAGAGGACTCATGTCTTGATGTGATGCATATTTTTTTGTAATTTTTTTCAAGTAAATAATTAATTATGAAATTTTTATTACAACTTTTAAAAAATATAAAAACTCGTATGCATGACCACCTTAACTTGGTCAAAACTTCACAAAATTCAATTTTATTTTTTTAAATCCTATAGTATGTGAAGCATAGAATGTGACACATGTTTCCAATTAAAAAAATGTGATATTGTTTGAAAGCTATAGATGTTTTTCAATCAACCTATCAATCATGAATTTAGTCATAATTCAAATAGAAAATGAATAATAATTATTTATTAAATTCAAAATAAAGAATAATTTATATTGGTGGAAGTATGAGAATCTCTTTAAAAAACCCTTTTCATTTTATCAATTTTGGGTAAAAAAAAAGTCGTCAGCCACATGGGCCATCATATCACTTACATATTGCCACTTTTTGGCCCACCATGATCCTGCACATACCCTATATATATGCATATATTGTAAATTTGAGCTCCATTTTTTGGCACTAAGCATCATAGATAAATAGGCAAATTGTAAAAGAGCTACTACCAAAACATTGAAGAACCACATAAGTTTGATTCTTAAGTATTATCCTAATACCTCTTGCAACTATTACATAGACTGCTTCAAGCTCCTTATGATAAAGTTGAAGTTGCTTATAATAAAGTGTTAATTGTTGTGGTTGTTTTGTTTGTATGGAACATTTTATATGTCAAGATATACCAGTATGTTTCACGATATTCATACATCCGCATCTGTTTGAAGTTCGTCATAAAAAAATATTGTTGATGTCATTCTTTTTCTCGATTCTTGATAACGGGTTCTAGCTGTCCTGACTCTACTATACAATTCTCAAGCACGAGCCCCGTAGGTGTGTTGCTTGTGTCTTTTTTTGCTGTGAGCAATTGTATTGCTACATATGCATACACATACATATACATACACATATACATATATATACATATAGATATAAATATAGATATAGATATAGATATAGATATAGATATACATATACATATACATATACATATACGTGTAGATACATATACATATACATAAACATGGAAGGTATGTTTTTGTATGCAAGAAAATATAAATGCATATCTCTTTTCATATCTATATACTTTGTCAAGTTGACCCATGTGTGTATACACCTTTTAAGTGAAATTTAATGGTTTTTTAAAATTATTTTTGTTATCCGTGTTATACAATTGTTGTATTTGTCTTCAATACATATGTATTTATGTATGTTTCAATGCACTTATTTCCACATATTGTTCACAATCTACACCATGCTCTTTGTAAGGATTTAAAGTTAGACCAATTGGAAAGACAAGGAACAAATTGTGCAAAATGTGTATACCACAAAAGATGCCCCACCACGAGACCCTAAAGGAAGTTGCAACTCAAAGTGAAAGCGTACAATTTTTTTAATTTTAAAAGTACATTATTAACAAAGAAGATGCGCAACACTTCACAACAACCTCTAAGGTAGCGTGACAAGATTACATCGATTACCAAACATACACACCACTTGCACATAAAGCATTATTAAAATATTAACCATACATTTAATTTCACATACTTATAAGCATTAAAGATTCTAACACTAGGATAACATATAATAGGTTCCAGATTACATTAACTTAAAAGTAGATTACAATACTCATTCCTGGAATGAGGTAGATCAAACCTAACTATTACAATTACAAGATTCATCCTCGAAAACAAAAGAGGGGAATAATAATTACAAGAGCTAATATAAAGTAAATAGAAAGCTTAAAATAAATAAATAAACCACTTCGAGCTCTCCACTAGAAAATCTCGCAACACAATCTACAAATCAAAAGGGGGACCTAATGGCGTAGGGTGCACGTTCCTCCCAACCAATTGGTACTTGAAGGTCCACCCCCCGTGCTAGGAGATAGTAACATAGATACAAGGACAATCCCTACAACCTCTAGTCACAGGCTAACTCAACACTAAACAAAACCACCACAAGAACAACACTAACTCAAGAATACATTGCTATCAAAGTTTAATCGTATGACTCACCAGTAACCTAAAAATACTACTAACCTAGGAGAAAGCCACTCAAGATACATGAGTTACCCTTCAGATCATTTCAAGACCTCGAACCTCATTGAGCTTCACCCTCCTATGGTTATCATGTGATTCATCACCACTCCAAACTAAGGAGGTACAAAATATCCAACAATCCATTCAAAGAAGAAACAACCATTCCCCGTTCGTGGAAACCGGGTGACTCACTAAAAACAACAAACCTTACTACCATAGAGAACTACAAAAGACAAGACCATGAAATGATAACTCTCAAATTTAACATACTCCAATAGGAAGACTTACAATACCTCATCTAATACCATTTTTCAGTAACCCCTAAATACCACAGAAGATATCTCAAACACATCATACAAGCATAAGAGTTTAATGTTTACAATATTCTAATTTATCACAACCTTGCATATAGTCAACGAATTGAATTATAACCATTCACACCACTCAATTATCCCAATTTAACTAATTAATTAAAAAGGATCTTCCAAACAGAGATAAACATCACACTAACCATTTCCCTTATTTCCTCAATTTTAATATAATAAAACCTTTGTTCCTATTACCACATTGTATATATCTTTTAAATGCCTATTCCCAAAATACACTTAATTAAAAATATTCATTTCCTCTAATTGCAATTAGATGAACCACATAGGCAATCAACACAATAATCACATCTAAGATTTGGATTTACTACATCCTTTTGCATTCAATGATAAGAAGGAATAATAAGACAAGTTACTCAATTTTCTCTAATTTAATAAGAATCTTTATCAAGACGAAGGAGAAAATTCAACCAATTAACTAACAAGCTCTTCAACTATCTCAATTTAACTTAAACAACTATAAGAACTTCATTTCATTTATTATTCCAATTCCCTCAATTTTTAAACTTAATAAAATATCCATTTCCTCAAATGGATTACATCATTTAAATAAATTATAATTTTCTCTTTTTCAAAAACAGATTATTTTAATTTCACCTAATACATGCATTTACATGCATCTAATCCAATGCCTATTTAAACGAAAACAATATCTTCATTACAAGAATTCTTCATTTTGGAATTAGCTTCAACTTGAACTTGAACATGCATCTATTTAACATATGCAACCAATCTAAATATCTAATCTTCAGTTCCAAGAAAATATTTATAACTAATTTTTTACGTATTTTCTCTATTTGAATAAATATGCATGCTACCTTTTAAATTACATTTGGAAAAATAATATAAATATAATTAATAAATTTTCATAACATTAATTATCTCTTCAATTAAAACTAAAACAATAATATATATACACACAAAATATATGTAAACCCAATATATTTTACCTTTCATAACCAATCAAATCCGAAATTGTAAAATACGAATTTAAATAAAACCGAATTTAATAAAAACAAATTTAAATAAATCTGAATTTAATAAAAAAATGAATTTAAATAAAACTGACTTAAGCTCCATATGATAAAGGGACGCAGGTTTTTATACAATAAAATAATGCCTTTTATTTAATAAAAGGGAAGGAGGTTAGCTGGCTTCTTAAAAGGTGAGCCCATATACTATGGAGAGGGATGACTGTGTACTACATAGCCAAACCTCCCCATAGTACTGTGGGCTCGACTGTACAAAGAGTGGGGAGGGGCAGCACTACCCTTGGCAGCGCTTCCTCCACACTTGTGTGGAGGGCGCTGCCAATGGCAGCAGTGCCTCTCACACCTAATATAAGACAAACAATAATTACCATTAAAACAAAACTCAGACCTCCCTGTTTCATCCGCTCGCTGTACGACGATTCAAATAAATTTTAAAAAATAACATTTCTTATATAAATAAATATATATTTTATATATGTGGGAATATATATATAAATGATATATATATATATTCACACATATATATTGTATATATATATATATTTATTAAGTTTCAATAATAAATCAAATTGGGGAAAAATTTCTGAACAAAGCCATCTACATGCAAATTGGGCAACCAATTTTTCTAGAGTTTTTTTCACAATAATAATAACATTCTTCCAAATTTAATAGAGGGATTCAAATTCAATCTGTTAAAAGAACAGTTACACAAAATTTCTCATAATAAAATTTAACACAACTTCTACAGGCAGATTTTAAACAAATCCAGAAGATTACAAAAAAATCCATATCCTTTTAATTTACACAGAGGCTTTCAAAAATAAAACTAAATTCTTAAATCACAGATTGTTTTCCTCTGAGTTAATTCTCAACAATTCAACAATAAAGAAAGCCTTACAGATTTTGAAAACAATTTAAAGCTTCTACAAAATTAACTTTTGTATAGACAATCTTTCTCAATAATTAAATAAATTAATTAAAACTTGAAGGAACCTGTTTTCCTGAAGCTTGAAGAAAATAAAGTTGAAGCAGAGCCTCCCCTTCAGAGATCATTTTCCAAAGCTTCTCCCAAACTCACCACTTCCAGGAAGATGCAAAAATACAGAAAACCCCCCAAGATTCTTGAAATCCCCTTTGTTTTTTTATCAATTTTCAGCCAAAAACCTCTTTAAAAAATAATAGCTTTTCCTCTCCAAAAATCTCCTCTCAAGAAAATTCTCTCCCTTTTTCAATTAAATTCCTCCCTTTTGAATAATTTCTCAACCCCAAAAATAAATAATTAATTCTACTCACACATATGTCACATTCAAAATATCTTCTCAACAACCAGATATTTTCTCAAAGCCTTTTGCATGTTGAAATAATTTCTAATTACAATTTAATTCTAAATACTAATTTAATTTCAACATAAATTTAGTAACTTCTAATTCCAATTTAAATTCCATTTATCAACTTTCTAGATAAACATATTTAATTAATTACTTAATAAATAAATTTAATCCAATGGATTAAATTTAATTTACTAAATAAATTAAATCAAATTAATTAATTTAAATACAAAGCTTCTATCAAAAAGTCTAAAATTAATTAAATAAAAATCAACATTATATAAAGCAATAATTTTAAACATTTATTTCCATAATCATGAACCCTCAGAATTAAATAATATTAAAACAAGTACCACAAAGACACAACTGACTCGACTAACGACCCACTAAGGCTAGGGTGTAGACTTGACATAGGTAACTTAGTTACTATCTCCCAATCATCATACCGTTGGGTCGACATGCTCAAACCTGTGAAGCTAGGTGGATTCGATGTCATGTACCTACAAACCTGTATCCAAGGCATCAATAGCACATGCATATACAATTATTATAAAATACACCGTGAAGAGGAAATCACAGAATCGTAGGGCGCTCGCAAGCGAGTGATGCAATCTTGTCCCCTTCACCAATAGGGTATCACCAAATTGACACTTCTATCATTAATAAAATTCATAAGCAATAATCATGTCATAATAAACCAACATTATTTTAATCAAAGCATGTCAAGTATAACATCAAGTAAATTACATCTCATAACACACATAGTTTGTATCGCTCAATAAGAAATGATCAATTAATAAAGCATCTTAGTCTAACATAAGAGCAAAACAGAGGGGTGTTACAGTATTTGTCTTCAATATATATGTATTTATGTATGTTTCAATGCACTTATTTCCACATATTATTCACAATCTACACCATGCTCTTTGTAAGGATTTAAAGTTAGACCAATTGGAAAGACAACAAGGAACAAACTATGAAAAATGTGTATACCACCAAAGATGCGTAGAGTATGTATATATGTATGCATATATA
>CM021101.1:280011166-280026871 GCA_007115665.2 Sequoiadendron giganteum
AAAGGGTTGTGTTGGTGGTCGGGGTTTGGGTTGTTGGAGGTGTGGTTGAGATTCTCGGTCCTTGAGAATGTATGTTTTGAGAGATTTGAGGACCTATTGATGTATTGATTGTGGTGGCTTGAGTGTTTGCCACTTGTTGTTGTGATGTTGTCGGCAAAAAGAGAGGATTCGATGTGATGCTCAGATTACCCGAATTTGAGAAACTAGCAGTGGGTAGGGGGGGAAGACCCAATCCAAGAGGTGATGTGGATGTGAGTGGTAATGGAGGAAAATATGGTATGATCCTCGGGATGAAGAACGGGTCAGTGACTCTTACTGCTCCAAACAAACCACCTTCTCCTTTTGATAGAGAGGATTGTATGTTTAACGGATAAGCTAGTGTTGCATGGAATGCGGATGAATCTGTGGTATTATGGAAAGTGAGTGGGATGTAGGGGTGTGATGGATTCACCAGGACAGAGTTATCTGGTGTGGTGTTGATATTTACCTCTTTGTTTTTCACAAGGTGATGCTTTTGTAACTCATGAAACATTGCACTTCCCTTGTTTACAATTAGTGAGGTTGGTGTGATTGTCGATATGATTCGAGGCATTTCTTGAGTGATATTTGGAGTTGAAATTGGGGATGTGTTTGTAAGAGGCCTTTCCATACTAGTGCCTATGTTAAGGTCAGAAGGGAACTAGACCCCTCCTTCCATTAACGTGCATAAGTATTTAAACATGGCATTGAAAATTTTATGATTCTCTGGATTTTGAACCATTTCTAGCATTTCTGATTGTGTCATCCCCAAGTCCTTGTTTGTGATGTCCTCTGCATAGCTTTCCTCTTGAGGATTTTGTGATGGTAGAGAAGAGCTTCTTGAGGGATTGCTTGATCTTGCAAGGTTTACTTCAGTGGTTACTTGACCTAGGTCACTGGAAGTTGATATTTCATTGATGTTTTTCATGTTCCTCTTGCGTTGTGATCTTGTTTGGACCATAAAATAGGGATCATTTGATTTTAATATTTAGGCCCAAAAGAGAAGAACTAAGGAAGTAAAAGGATCAAAAGGGGTGGTGATGATGATGAGATAAATGGATGAGGTGAATGAGTGAAACCTTTAAAGAAATTTTTAGGGGTTATGCTAAAATTTAGGGCTTGGATTGATTTTGATAGTTTGACTAGGTGTATTAAGTCAAATAAGATTGTGTTTAAGTTGTAAACCCTAGGAAGTTGTGTTATCCTAGGGAAAACTCGCACAAGAGAATGGATTGGCTAAGTGTGTTAAGCCAACCAAGGTGATCATGAACTAGTAAACCTCCAGAAGTTGTTTTATCCTAGATGTAAGTTTGTTTGAGAGATTTGACTATTTGGCTAGGTGTGTTAAGCCAAAAAAGAGTGATATTGATTTAGCCTTTAAGTTTTGCATGAATGATTTTTCTAAAGTTCTCAAAATTTTGTTGATGGGATGAGATTTGATTGATGGAGAGATGGATGAGAGTGAAGACTTTGATCTTAGACCTTGACCTAGACATGACTCTTTTTACAAAACCTCGGTATTGAAGAACATGCTATGCTTCCTATGTGAGAAAAGCAAACCTTTCAAAAAGCTCAGGATTCTGTTGATAATAAAATGCATACAAACTTGGGTTGTTTCTTGAAGCCTTCTTATAGAAATTGTACACTAGTATTTCTTTGACTTCAAGGAGCATTTCAAGACATTATTCGTGGGCATTTAGAATAATCCTTTTGAATCTTGGTTTTGGGATTTTAAATTTTTGGGAAATCATTTGAGACAACACATGTGGGGTCCAATTTATCTTTTATCTTTCCTTAGTGAATTCCTTTTACCAAAATCACATTCTTGATTATGTTTCGAACTACATGTCTAATGTCCTACTTTTTTCATCCCACAAGGTCCATTATGTGGAAATAAAGGAAAATAGGGCAAAAGTTTCCTAGGTTGACCTTAGTGGAAACAAATTATGATTAAACCCAAGCAATTAGAAACCTCTAAGGATATGATCCCTAGGGAAAGCAAGAGTACTTAGATTTGTCAGAGGATATTTGTTTCCTCCAAGGGGTTTGAAATTCAGATCTCTTTGTGAATGTTTGTTTTTCAATTGTTTTGAGGACCAAGCACATGTACAACCCTAGGATGAAGAGATAATATTTTGTTGGGTTCCCACTTGGATGAATCCAGCTGGGCATATTCAGTGCGGATGACTAGATGCTTGACCACACAGGATCCCCCTTATAGTGCACTCACTTCTTAGGTCATCCAAGCATCAATACCCATGAATCTCCCATGGCATACTTTTCATCTCTACAAAAATTGCATGTAAATGTGGGGTGGATTCAAAGGACATGACCTTTTCACCAACAAAATAGATAAGGATTTGGCCTTCTAAAACAAGGTTTTAAACTGTTGCTCTCCACAATCTTTGTGTTATTTTACATGCATGTTTTCTATAAATGCTTTATTTATTATTTATGTTAAAATTGCTGCCATGCGCAATCTATAATCTATTTTACATGGTTGTTACAGTGGAAACTAGTAAAAATGGTTAGTAGATTATCAATATTTCTAACTTGTCTACTAATTGGCATTGTATGTTGGAATGTACATTAATTTTTTATTTTTTTATTGTGAAATAGAGGTGTCAACCATTCAACTATAATTATAACCTTGCCTCCCTCTAAAAGGTTCCAAAACTATGTCTATGGGATCGGGCTTTGTGGATGAGCCTCTAGAGCCCCCAAAATCGATTTGGTGGTTGATTTACAGACACCCCCCATAGGTTTCTCTATGAAGTCCAGCTCTGAGGGTGCCATCCACCATCCTCCATATCCCGATTCCATAAGTTTATGTTTCCTTTCGCTTATTCTTCCTACAAATTTACTGTTATTGTTTTCTTTCTCTCTTGTAATAAATTTGAATATTGCTTGTAAGTTGCTTTTATTTTAGGATGCTCAAATAAAAAAAGATACACTCCATATGCTTATCTATTTATGTTTCTAGTTTTATTGGCCTTTAGGTGTATACACAGATGGCTAGCCCTAGTAAAACATATAGATGTAGAAGTACATATGCATTGATCTTTTAGAACACATAAGAATATCCCTTTGCAGCTTTTTTTTTCCTTACTCGTTTGATCTATTTGGTGTAATGATGTGCATTTTCCTTGATCGAACTTGTCTTTGTAGTCTCCAAAGAAACAACCAACTTTGACTTCATTTTCAATCTATTCAATCAATGCTGGAGATATCATAACCTCTCTGGTCCTTCAACTTCTATCCTTCAAAAAATTTGGCAGTGATGAAGGGCAGGTTGAGTGATGAAAGGTTGTTTTGTCTGATGGAGACCATATGCAAATAGGAACCCTACCTTCCAAATGCAATGATTTGTTATTTTTAGGTGCCTTGAAAATAGGGTCCCTATGTTTAAATGACTACGTCTGTAGGAATGTCCAAGATTCAAGGTGGGCTACGTTGTTTTTTGCCTATTTCTAAAAATTATCTTCCCATTTTATATTTTCCTAATATAAAGTGTCCAATATATTTTTTGTCTTCTTCTCCAGGGCCTTAATCATATTCAACTTAGTTGTGATTAAGTCTGATTGTCAAATCATTGGCACCCCTAGGTATCTTTTCAAGCAACAAGAAGAGAAAATATTGGGACTAGACACGCCTTCTCCTTCTAAATGGACCCCTAGATTTGGTTTACAACTATCCCCTAGAAAACAAAGCGGCCCTCCAAATGTCAACCCTATTAAAGCTTTGAAAATTTATCAAAATGTGTGGACAATGAAAGGCCGTATAACACATATTAGAGAGATGTACCATTTCTAGAAACAAAGAGGTGAAGGGAAACTTTTTAGTTTTGACATTATAGATAGCGAGGGCACAAAAATATGTGTCACTTCATTTGATGATATTGTTGAACTGCATTACGGTTGAGTTGAGGTTGGTGCAACTTATTTAATATCAAGAGGATTGGTCAAGGAAGCAAATACAAAATTCAATAAATGAAATAGTGACCTTGAAATTGTTTTTGATGAAAAATCAACAATAAAATGATTCCCATGCCAAAATAAATGTTTGTATTTGTTATAGTTAGTGAAATTAACAATTATAGTGATAATAGCTTGGTTGATATTATTGGCATTGTAGTACATGTTGGGTACATATCAACTGTTCGTAGGAAAAATGGATCCGAAAAAATTAAGAGAACTATTAAACTATATGATATCTGTGCTTCATTCATTGAAGTTAATTTGTGGGGCCCATGTTGGCAAGAAAAAGGTGATGCCTTGGAGCGGATGTAAATTTCTGGTGATATAGTCATAGCTATTGTGCAGGGTGGCCGTGTAGGCTACTTTAATGGTAAAGTTATCAACACATCAACAAAAACAGTCCTTGACTTTAACCCTTCTATTCCTGAGGAAAACACTCTTAGATCCAGGGTCCAATCAAAGTAGAACAAATGGTTTCATCTTCTTCTATACCTCGTAGGCTACATCCTTTAAACGATAGGGTCACTATTGCATTCATCTTGAACAACTGCCTTGGTTTGCCAGAAACTATTGAAGCAATTTTCAAATAAAGCATTCAAATTACAAAAATAGAGGCTTTTTGTTATCCTGCTTGCCCTTTATTTGTTAATGGAATAGAATAAAAAATAAAATGCACATGGCCCCATGCTAATGTTTGGTTTTTTCATCATTTCTAGATGGAAATTGAGGAATGCAACTATTGCTACCTTTTGCAGTTAAAGCTGCAAGACCATTCAGATAGGCTTTGGTGTATTGCTTTTGATGAAGCTGACACTAGTTTAATACAAATTCTAGTAAAAGACCTCTACATGTTGCAAAACAGTTTTGAGTCTACAATAGATCTTTTTGATGTTATTAAAGGCCTTCTTTGTAAACTATACATCTGTACTGTCTTTATCAAAATAGAGATATAAATTTCTATGGAATGACTTAAGAAAAAGATAGTGAAATCAACAAAACTTGATTTCGAAGGAGAGTGTAAAATGTTGCTTTCAGACATAGTAAACATATCTACCCCTGCTCCAGAAAAAGACTCTACTAGTGAGCTTATTTTTTGATTGTTGTTTCACACTTCCTAGATTTTCTCATGCTCTTCCATTTTTAATGCTCACTATGCGATGTTAAGATTTTTGTTTTAAAATATGAACATAATTTATTCCTATATTTTCATATATATATTTGCATATCCATTGACCTCCCATCCTTTTGATTTTACCATGTTGTCGAGATTGGTTTTATTCTACATTGTCACTATGATTCCTGATTCCTGCTATATGGTAGAATTTTTAGTTCTTGTATGCATAATCTAAATTCCTTTCTTCTATTTATAATTATTGAATAGTAGTATTATCTTCAATAGAAAACATATAACAATATTCAAGCACTGAAAATGGTAAATGGAGAAATCTGTATAGTAGTTGTATATATATTTTTTATATAAATTGGAATGTTCAAACTATGTTATTCCTATTGTGATCATGCATACATATACATTTATATCCAGATGGATAGATACATATTTTTTTATATATTTGTGTGTAATTTCTTTCACCATCATAACTAATATTTAAATAAATAAATAACATCAAAGTAATAAATAATCTACTGCCATATAGGCACTGGGAACAACATGCCATGCCTAGAATTATGGACTAGTGTTTTTTTAAAGAATAGTTTTAATTGAATATTATTAATTAAAGATATCACTAATAACTCTTTAAGAGAGGACAATTGTTTAATATTCCATATTTTTCATAAATATTATTTAATCCACAACTTTAAGTCTGTGATGTATTTCTATGCATCTGTATCTTAAAATAGTTAAATACTAATCTACCAATTGATTGATTACCCAAAACAAAAAAGGTCAAATATAGATGTGCATCTAGGTCTAATGAATATTAAATTAATGCAGAGGCAAAATTACATTGTGAATGAAGCAATCTATATAACAATTCGCTGCTCAATTCTAAATTGAAGCTGCATTATTTGGCACTATATATTATAGACAAATAGCAAAACTATAAAAGAGCTAATAAAAAGACATTTGCTATGTAGCACTTCCCCAGTCAATTATAAGCTCATAATTTTTTTTCAATTCTTATTCACCAATGGGAAAAATTTAGGAACATCATTTTTTGAAAAGGTAAGCTTCATGTCATCATTAAAAAAACCAGGCAATTCTTCTCTATTTATCTATAATATTTAGTGCCAAGTACATCGAGAATAGAAAAGGTCTGAAACATTGCTAACCCTAGCGATATTTTTGTCACGGAACAAAGAAGATTTAATTGCAATTATTCATATGGTAATGAGTATAATGCCAATGATGCAAAACAATAACTACAAACAATAAACAATGGGTGAAAATTATATGTCTATGTCTATGTATATGTATATGTATATGTATATGTATATGTCTATGTATGTGTATATATATATGTATGTGTATATATATATGTATATGTATATGTATATGTATATCTATATATATGTGTATGTGTATGTATATGTATATGTATATGTATATATATGTGTATGTGTATGTATATGTATATAATCCTCTTTTGAGCATTCTACTTTTTTCTCTTCCTCTATATTTCTTTCACAAATATATAGTCTTTTGTACATTACATGTTTTCCTTGGTATATTATAAGACTCCATCCAATTTGTGAGGTCATGCCCAAGCCTATTCACAAAAGTGGTGGAGTTTCTTGAGCACAAGGGTTGGTGGTAGTTGTTGGACTAACTACCAGCATCTCCCTTCGGGTTTGTGACATGGTTTAACCACCTCCCATGGATCTTAACTGTCGCTTGTATCGGGCATTGACAAGTCAATCTTTTGGTGTAACAGAAAGGCCACCAATTGGTATCAGAGCTGGTCACAGGTTTGAACCCCTCGGGTGACGCTAAGGAGGGGATTGTTGGACTAACTTCGAGCATCTCCTTCAGGTTCGTGACATGGTTTAACTGCCTCTTGTGGATCTTAACTGACACTTGTATCGAGCATTGACATTTCGATCTTTTGGTGCAATGACAAGGCCAATAGTAGTGGCATTGGTTTCCTCATTCAACAGGTACAAAAATGGAGAAAACCTACCATGCATCTTTACTGGTTGGCATATTGGATGGTTTAACAAGTGTTGTGTTCTGCAATCTACACTGTGTTGTCCCTCCTAATATTATTGTAAGTTGTTTTCAAATTGTCTTTCTCACCATTCCATAGACATCTAAGCACTGATATATATTTTGATAGATTGAAATAAAATGTTGCTTTGCAGTTATACTATGTTCGCCTTCAAACAAGAATAGAAGGGCAAGGAGATATAGAGCCCATCTGTGGAACTATCCAAACCTAAAAGATACCCATAGTTGTAACCATAACCAAGGTTTTTTTTATAAATTTATATTTTTCTGATTTATACATTCACCCCTTTGCTTCCTGCAGGGCTACATATGCTCTAGTACATACCAAAGTTATAGATTAGGCCTCTTTGTTTCTGCAAGGCTAGATACGTCCAGTACATACCAGCATCAAGTATGTTTAAAAAGTTATTTGTATACATTGTATGCTTTGAAGCAAAACTTTTGGTATTTATTTGATGTCTTCCTTTTAATGATATTTGTGTATTTCATCTATGGAATTCATTTTGATTCGAAACAAGACCTCTTGTATATTCTTCTTTTCCTATATATATCTACATTACAAATAAATTCAATCTTTCCTAGTTCTTTATTGATCAACATTCTATTTTTTTTTAAATTATTGCACCACAAAAAAGCACTACGAAAAGCAATGCATATATTGCAACACAAAAATTTTTTAGTAGCTTTGTCATTGTGTGATATATAATGGAATTGCATCAAATTTTCCATTAGTGTTTCATGCTTTTCCTGGTTCATAGTTTTCTACAAGCCAATGATGCTTCATGATGGCAATGTGGTGGGGAGGATATTGACCATATGATTTGCGCTTTTGCCTTTCCCTGTCACATTAGATATATATATATATATATTCATATAGTGTGAACTGTATGTGAAAATCAATCCTTTGAAACATAGACAGATACATATATGCATATATATATTCAAGAAAATTAGAGTATCTATACGAGAGGCATTAGAATAACACTTATTTGTTACTAAATACTATATACAACTATTCAACTTTTGTGTTTTGAGGACACCAACTCTGCCACCGCCAACCCATGTAATTGCGAAGCTCCATGTCACCACAAAAAATAATCGGGGTCAAGTCCCCTTCAACCGGAGCATATGCGGCACCGTCAAATCCAATTCATGGCTGGCCTAACAAAAAAACCGATGGAAAATTCAAGGAAATTCTTGGCCAATGACTGTTTCGACAATACAACTTAATCAAAGTTTACTTTCGCACACTACAACACTCAAAATTGCATATACTATGCCCGCCCGCATTTAATTTGTCTGTAACACTCCCACAATCAAACACTTCCCATAAAGGTTTGATGTATCGAGGCATCTCTCGCACCAACAAACAAAAAAGTGGTTGGTCTGAACGAAAAAAACCAATGGAAACTTGAAGCAAAGTATTGGCCAATGGTTGTTCTGAAAATAGAAATCAATCAAAATATACTTTCCCACAATGCAACACTCAATATTGCATTCAATTTATCCACTTGGAAAACACCTATTATGAAAAGACATAAGAATCAAAGGAAAATGACAGAAGCTCTAAAAACCACATTAAATAAAACTTTGAGATATGGAGAATAGAACAGGAAACTTCCATAATGAATAATTTGTTACGGGGAACTGAAAAGGAGAATATTATGAAGTGTAGTTTTGCATCACGTGGCAATTAATGTAGTTCAATCGATGACAAAGAATCATTGAGGAAACTAGAACAGTTAATAGATGACAATACAATTAGTAACCCTAACCATAAATTTTCACAAAAGAAACAAGATTTAGGTACAACTGCTCCTATGGTAATGGGTATAAGGCGAAAGATGCATAGAGATAACTACAAACAATAAACGAGGGATGGTAAAAATCACTAACCCTAACCATGTTTTTCGACGAAAGGTAAAAGATTTAACTACAATTTCTCCATCCATACACACCCATAATGCCAAAAACCTATGTAAAGCAAGTTACAGATTCCAGACAACAACAGTTTTAATATAAACAATAAATAAATCATTTAGGGAAAACACCCATGTAAAACGATTTACAGATTACAGACAACTTGTCCAAAATGTGTATAACAACACAAACTCTATGGAAAATTTGAGCTACATTGCTTGGTATTCAATATTATGCACAATACCTATCTAAAACAAATTACAAATTCTAGAGCACAACATTTTTAAAATCCTCAAATTTGGTTAGGAACAGACCTGATAGTGAGGATTCTTAGAATACTCTTATACCAAACCAACACCGCAATGGCTCTTTCGACAATCATTAAGAACCAAACGTATGTGGTTCTTCAGTGTTTGGATAATAGTTCTTTTAGAATTTACCGATTACTGTATAATATTTACTGCCAAATAATGTAGCTCAAATTTACAATATATATACCATTTATGCAAAAAACCCATGTAAAATGACTTACAGATTATGGAGAACAACAATTTTAAAACCCTCCAATCTGCCACACCAACAAGTAAATACAATATTCAATGTTCCAGTGTGCGAAAGTATACTCCAAAATATGGAAGAAAAAATATATAGATTGAATTGTATTGTTAGGAGAGCCGTTGTGCCATTATGAATATTGTACACACACTGAATGATTAAATTCTATGTTCTTAAATCTCAATGCTATATCATTGAATGCATATATATATACCATTTATGCAAAACACCCATGTAAAATGACTTACAAATTTCGGAGAACAACAGTTTTAAAACCCTCCAATCTGCCACTCCAGCAAGTAAATACAATATTCAATGTTCTAGTGTGGGAAAGTATAGTCCAAAATATGCAACAAAAAATATATAGATTCAGTTATATTTTTAGGAGAGCCATTATGCCATTATGAATATTGTAAACATAGTCAACGATTGAATACTTTGTTCTTAACATCTGAATGCTATATCATTGAATGTTGTGCCTATATTATACTAATTTTGCTTGCAATGTACAAAATACTTATACATGCTATTTTTTTGTGGCTCTATTGTGCTCATTTTTCTGACAACATAGGAAAAAAGTGTTATTCTAATACCTGCTATACAATTCCTGTATTTGTCTTCAATGTCTACCACCACACAATGTAGCTTGAATCTTATATTGATATGTTTCATGATATTCTTTTTGCCTAATCTATTTCAAACCCCCTCAAACAAATTACTCAGAGCTGCTTATGACAATCGTAGACCTTCCTACATGCATACGCTGATGGTGCTTCAGTTGGTTGCCTCGATATGCCAAACCAGGAGGAAAACATTTGGCTATGTTAGCGATTCTCATTAGACAAGGCAACACTTACATAGACTGCTTTCCTTCTATCAATATGTTTCATGTGCGTTTTAATTATTTGCATCTATCTTTAATTCCTAAAGGGTTTTCCTGATACTTCTTTTATAATTACTCTATTTTATCTCATACCTTGAATTTTCAATTGAGAAGCCAACTGTTACATAGATTCCTTGTTTTATATCAATATATTTAATGATGTTGTTTTTACTTTCTTCCCCAAAGAAAAATATGCATTATGTATCAGTACGTGGTCCATGTAACAATTGGTCTGTCAATTTGATGAGGATTTTTACCATATACTTCCTTAGATTGTAGTTGTGTTTTTAATATACATAGATTTGAACTTGTACTATTAGATTAGATGGAAAATCATATTTATTGTACATTTTTCTATACATTCCATCTATCCATCTTATTCTAACCATATTCAAACCCCATTATTCTAATTCTTTGCCAAGACATCTTCCTTTCATGAACTTGTCAAAGCCAAAAAAAGCACTCCAATGTTACAAAACTTGTTTCAAAAACACCCGTGTTCCCCAAGTTTGTTATTGTGTCCTATACGCTAAGAGTCCATGAGATTTTCTATGGACCTTACTTATTTTTTGGCTCGGGGGTTTGGCTAGAGCCCATGAGGCTTCATGATGCCAATATGGTAGGGAGGAGAACAAGTGTGGGTTTATGTGATTATGGATAGGAACTGAACACCATTGTCATGTGCTTCTGAGAGGACAAACAATTTTCTCCGCAGAAGCTAATGGCAATGGTGTTTGTTGTTTCATTCAACTAAACCATTTACAATGCCATGGTTGGCCTGGTTTTCTTTTTCTATATGACTACATGTTTTTCCTTTTTGGTTATTGGTTGTTATATGTGCCCATGTTTCACAAAAACTTTTCTATTTACAAAAAATAGTGCTAACCTCTTTTATTGTGCATGTATATTATTTCTTTTATATTGTTCTACAGATATAATAGACATTCAACAAAATTAGCATATTGTACACTATTTATTTCAAATTATTTCATGCTCCTAGTACTCGATCTAATGCAGCTTGTCCTTGTTAAAGACAATCAATAGTGTATGTAAGTACAAAAGTTTCCCTTTATCATTAGATGGATTTTGTTAACCAATTGCACTAATTATTTATTATCTTCAGGTTCACATTCTATATATTTATTTTTCTTTCTCACTTTCTATCATTCCTTTTTAATTTTGCTTGCTTATGCATTGACATATCCTTGTATTTCATTTGCAGGAACTAGGTATAAGCATGCAAAAGGATTCGCAAACTAGGATACTTTTTTTCCTTAAAGTTGCCACATCAAACAAAAGACAACAATATCAAATATTATATATGAAAACATATGATGAAATTCCATGAAATATTTTGTGGCCGTTTCATCCTTTCATTGCTCGGTGGTTTGGCTAGAGTCCATGGGGCTTCATGATTCCAATATGGTAGGGAGGAAAATGAGCATGGTTTTTTTGGCTTTACTTTAAACGCCATATACTTGTTGTTTGCACAAATCCTCGTATAAATTTACCTTTGACAAACATACTTTATAATAAAAATTTCTCCATGTCATTGCAAGTTGTATCAAAGAAAAAATATCTTTCCCGCTATTGTACTCTATAATAAAATGCAACTCATTGTTCCTAAACACGATCAATAGTGTAAGTACAAAACTTTCCCATTCTCAATAGACATATTTTGTTAACTAGTTGTACCAATTATTGATTATTTTTAGCTTCACATTGTATATATTAATTTTTCCCATTTACTTACTCACTTTTTATCGTTCCTTTTTGTTTTTGTTTGCTTCTACATTAACATACCCTTTTATTTCATTTTTCAGGAACTAGGTATAAACATGCAAAAGGATTCGCAAAGCAAGATACTTTTTTCCTTTATAGTTGCTACATCAAACAAAAGACAACCATGTCAGATATTATATATGAAAACGTTGGAGTTTCCCCAAGATTTTAATTATGTAATGTATGATGAAACTCCACAAAATCTCTCTTTGGCATTTCATCCTTTCATTGCTCAAGGGTTTGGCTAGAGCTCATGCGGCTTCATGATGCCAATATAGTGGGGAGGAAAACGAGCATGGGTTTTATGGTTTTACTTTTAATGCACATATTTGTTCTTATAAAGATTTATGTGTACACAAATCTTTGTATATATTTAGCTTTCACAGATATACTCTATAATAACATGTTTTCCATCCCATAGCAAGCTATATCCAATCAAAAATATTTTTCTCATTGTTATACTCTATAATAACATGTCTTTGATGTTCCCTCCAAACAAGGCATTCATTTTATTTCAATTACTATAACAATGCAAAATATGTGTTTTATTTCATTGGATTCTTCTTCCAACCCATAAATCAAAAGCACAAAAAACATTTTATTCCCAAAATTATGTAGTACATATTGCTTATAACATCTTTCCTTTTTGAAAAGGCTAGTTTTGATGACCACTATAACTAATATTCAAATAAAAAATGCTTTTTTAAAATAAAGCTTTTTTACTCAATTTTAGTAATAAAAAAGATGATTATATAGCATTGTATATCTTTTTCATATTTTTTTTCGGTCTATGTAAGAGAATAGGATGTGGGAATGGCAAAGTATTCTACCTCACATTCACATTTGAAGAATTTGATTTCTTTTTATTAATAATTAATTTCAAATTTTAGTGACATATTACCTCAAATTAAAATTAATGAATAGATTGCAAATAAAAACATTTCTTCAAAATGACGTATAGTTTTATTCTAAAATGTCATAATTAATTTTCAATTGATAGATTTCCATTGCAAAAGATATAGACCATTTTACCATTTTCTATGCAAATGGTTCTTAATTTGACATTATAAGAACAAATAAGTTTTTGTATTTCCCGTTGCCCTTAGGTAAACACTACTGCTAATTAGCGATGCACCCTTTCGACTGCTTGTGCATGGGAGTGCTAGTTATAAATGTGTCAATCCAACATTATAAGGGATGAAGTCAGGTTTGTACCCTCATGGATTTGACAAAATGAATACCCTAATCTGTGAAAAAAATAAATTATTTATTCATATTATTTATTTTTCTTTCTTTTAAGATAAATAATTTACCAAACTTTTACATAAATTTTGAGATGGTATTATCTAAGAACAATCTAAAGATTTAATTGTAAGTGTTTGCTTTCATCGTCCATCGTCCATTGTCTCTGTCGATTACGGAAATTATCCACTTTGTCATGATTAGACATGGTGTTAATACCAATGTTAACGATTGCTGTGAGGCCCGTACATCGATCCGTCCGTTATCATTTATAGAAAACAAGGAAATTAGCAGTCATGATCTTGAATAACCCAACGAATATACCAATACAGGAACTGATTCTTTTGAAGGGCAAACTTAAGGTTTATTTCCAAATTCCTGCAATGCATAAGGTGCTTTTGGTGATCCAGATATGGGCTCTGTAATTGGCGACTCATCAATTCGTAAGCTTTCCATTATTTCTATCATTATATTCTTGTTTTGCGCAGTATTTGTACTTTCAGATTTTAACGATGGTGAGAGAAACTCTCTGATGATCCTGAAAGGGCATCTTGATCCCACCCACAAGACAGTCCTGTACACAAATTGGACAAAGGCCCATTGCTATAAAGACATCAGTCACTGGGTAGGTGTAAGATGCAATAATGGACGTGCTACGCAATTATCCTTAGGTAGCATGGGGTTTGATGGAAGCATTCCATGGGATGTTTTTGCAAACGTAACAGAATTGAGAGTGCTCAGTTTTAAGAACAATAGCTTGAATGGAAGTCTTCAAGTTTTTTCACATGTTTATTTCATCAAGCAAATTGACTTCTCACATAATAAACTCAGTGGGCCCATCCCACCGAAGCTGGTGGATTTGCTTTTCTTGGAGGAATTGTATCTGCAGAATAATGAGCTAACAGGTTCAATCCCTGCTTTCAATCAGCCTAGTCTGAAGGCCTTCAATGTCTCAAACAATCATTTGACAGGTTTCATTCCAAATACCACTGTCTTGAATTCATTTGATGAATCTGCTTACTTGGGCAATGATTTCATGTGTGGCAATGTATTGACTCATAATTGCTCAGTATCCTTTCCCGGCCCTTCACCTTCACCAACACCAGATCATAGTTCGTTTCCACCCAAGCAACCATCTAATTCAACGCCACCCACTCCTCATATTTCTGGTGGTTCCATGAATCCCAATACGAGTGGTGTATCTAAAGGCATTATCATTCTCATTTGTATTGTAAGCGCTGCAGTTGTATTGGTCATAATTATACTTTTTGTTTCGTGCTATCAAAAATTTATATCGTCTAGGGAATAAAATGCTTCCTCCAAAAGGCTTCCTGTTCCCAGAAGAAATCTTTGGTGTAAAATTGCAAAGCGAACAGAATAAATAGCTTGCAGTGCAAATTCTTTCAGAGCATTATTCCTAGAACGTATTTGGAGTTTAAATGTGCACAAACCTCCACTTTTTAATAGTAATGATAGATAACTGTTATAAGGATTGATCGTTCAGAAACTTGATCTGCGCTTTAACTATGTGCTGTGAGAGCTACCCTATACTGATTTATCCAGATAAAAAGAGTGTTATGGTATACAGCATCTACTCCCTCCAGGAAATTATGCTAAATTGGTTGCACTGCAATTCAGATTTCCTACGGCAGCATTTCGTTCTTCCATATCTCAATTTGATACAGCACAAAGAGGTTTTATCTCTTGATGGGTTATCTTCTCATATTTTAAGGCCACCCTACACGTTTGATCTTGCATTGGGGTTTGTAAGCCCTTGAGGATGATGTAGATTATAATTGAAGCTAGAGGTTCATATTTAATATCATTTTGTAATCCGTTGGAGGGAAATTTAGGTAGTTCAATATGTTTGATAGTTAGTTCAAGTTTTCCAAGTTGTTGGGCTATAATAAGGCATTGTCCCAATTTTAATGTCTGGTAATACTCTACAACGGGCCTGTGAGCCCTTGATCATTCTGCATATGTGGCATGTGATGCATGTAAGGACTATAAGTTGAATCAATGATAATTCTTATTTATTGAGCATTTCTAGTGTTATTTCTACTATGTTAGACTCAAGGTTATATGGTTGGAAGTCCTTTCTAGACCCCCCATCTGTGACTGCATCACATATAGTGCCATAA
>CM021101.1:280026971-280084886 GCA_007115665.2 Sequoiadendron giganteum
GCATTTAATGTTTGTAACTAAGGTGGTTATCCAATCTCCTCTCACATGGCTTATATAAACAAGGCTCTTGTACATTTTTAATTCATCTAAGATATTCTAGATCAATGTATCATAGATCATCATTTGATTAAGTTTTCTTCTTGCTCTTGTTGTAACACTTCTTTATTCATGTGGATGGTATTCTTCTGAGTGATCCATTGAAGATTGCAGCTTCAAGTGGGTTAATGATTCATATTTCCAACATTAGCAACCTCAATTTTCCCATTATATTGAGGGTGGTATGAAGAAGTATGAGCCAATTAAGTACCCACACACAAGAATAAATATATCCAAAAGTGGCTAGTAAAGATAGGATCACTATCACTAACAATAACCTTAGGTATGTCATGTAGCCTTTGTATATTCTTCAAAATATTTTTTGCCACTATAATTGCTATAAAAGGATGTGATAATGCAATGAAATGTACATATTTAGTGAGGCGATCTAGTACTATTATGATGTCATTATCACCTTTAGATTTTGGAAGCCTTATGATGAATTCCATGTATACGTCTTCCCAATGTTGGCTAGGAATACCAAGGTTTTGCAAGAGATCCAATTTCTTAATTGTCGAGATCCAATTTCTTAATTGTCTCCCCTTTCTTTTTTTGACAAACCAAAAATTCAGCCACAAATTTTTGAAAACCTTTTATCCCTTCTCATAAAACCTTTCTTGACTCAATGATATGTCTTCAAAAATCTTGAATGACCACTGATTGGAGACTCATGAGGTTCCATGAGAATCTTGTGATTAAGAGTGGAATTATTGCAAAGATATAATCACTCTTTATTATGATAGAGTATCTTCATTCCAATAAAAAAGATCCAAAGTACTGGGATCACACTATAACTGCTGAATTATATTACTTGTTGATTCTTCCACTCTACTTTGTCTCCTACAACCCAATCTTCTTGTAACATTGAAATGACACACAATAAAGCTTTATCTTTCTCATCCTTCTTAGAAAGTGCATCTGCTACAAAATTTTCCTTCTCTTTCTTATATACAATTTCAAATTCATATTCCAACACCTCATTGACCCATTTTTGTTGCTCTTCAAAAGATAATGTTTGTTCAGAAAATAATTTAGGATATCATGATATGTCTTAACCTTGAAGTGTCTACCCATTATATAAGGCCTCAATTCTTTTCTTGCATGAGGAATGGCTAGAATTTCCTTCTCATAAATAGGTATGAGTTTATTCTTACCCTTATGATTGATGACTCTCAAAAGAAATAGGTAGACCCTCCTGCATGAGAACTGATCCTATACCATTTGAACATAAAGTATCATATTCCAAAATAAAATCCTTGGTGAAGTCTGAAGTGACAAGCACGAGATTTGTACATATAGTGTGCTTCAATCTCTCAAATTTTGTATTATTAGACTTGTTCCAACAAAAATAATCCTTCTTCAATAATGTTGTGAGGGGTGCTTCTATACAACCATAATTCTTCACAAATCTTCTATAATATCGATTTAATCACAAGAAATCAATTTCTTAATGGTTTTAGGAATAGGGAATTCCATGATAGCCTTAATTTTGTTAGGATCCACCTTTACTCCATGCAAAACTATTTGTCCTAAGTAATACACCTCATCAAGACCAAATGAACACTTTGATGCCTTAGCATAGAGTTGATGATCTTTAGGAAATTTTTATGATTTATCTACATGCCGTAATTTTTCTTCCCATGTCTTGCTTAAATCAATATATTATCAAAGAACACTAATATAAACTTCCTCAATAATTTCTTAAACATAGAGTTCATCAAACTTTGAAATGTAGATGGTGCATTGGTAAGACAAAATGACATTACCAAAAACTCATAATGACCCTCATGGGTCCTAAATACTATCTTAGAAATATCTTCTTTCTTCATTTAAATTTGGTGATAACCTGATCTCATATCTACCATTATAAAATATAGCTCCATTTAACTCATCTAGCAAATCATCAATAACAAGAATAGAAATATTATCTTTGATGGAGTACATGTTTTTGATAGAGGAAAAAATGGGTTTTACAGGGACCCGAAACCACAAATTTTACAAGCCACGAAAAGATAGATCAAAAGAAAAACCCGAAAAAGAAAGGCTGTAAATAATAGATAAACAGAAAAGAGCAGCAACAAGCAGCAAAAAACCATTAAAAGGACAACAAAAGACCAACAAAAACATAATCAATACTAACCCAGAGACTTCAAGGTCTCAACCACTTCCATTTTCAGGATGTCCCTAGACCACCATCGTAAGATCTTGGGTCTCCAAAGGCACAATGTCCTGTCTTTTCTTCATGTTGGCCCTAGTTCTCTTTGAAGGGCCCAAATCCCCAGCTTTGTTTTTGTTCTTCTTAGTGTCCAAATCCACAATTAAGAGTCCCAACTGAGTGATGTCTATTTTTTCTGCCAAAGCTCTTAGGGCATTAGAGTTATTCTTAACAATTTTGTGATTGTGTTCAATATTGGCCTTCAGAGCTTCCCTGATTTTCTCAACCTCTCTTCCCAGGATCTCCCCATCCTTCTTTAGGATTTTGGTAAATTCCACCTCTTCCTGGATATAGTCCACCATGGCCATCTTCTCTTCTGCCATCCACAAAGGCTCAGCCAGGTTCTGCTCCGCCATCTTGGTTTCTAGAATTTCCAATTTGCTAGTCAGGGCTCTATTTTTCAAGTTTAGGTCCTTAATTTCGTGAAAGGTCCACTTCAAAATTTTAAAATTTTCAATTGCTCCATTTCTAGCCAAAGACAAAATATTGCCATGAAAGTCCCTATCAGGTTCAAAAGCTGGGTCATTAGGGTTCAAGTCTGCATGAGCCTAGGCCTTTCTTCTCTACCAACAGACTAGAAAGAGGCAGAATATAAAGCTTTTTTAATAGGTAAAGCAATGTTATCATCCGAAGAGTCCTCTGAGTAGGCCACCAATTTAGTCACAGGAGGTTCTTCCCTACTTTTTTCCTTCGACACAAACTCTTTAGGAGGAAGTTTCCAAAGACACTCTTTTTTGTTTGAAGGCTTAGCATCTGGAGTATTCTTTCTTTTTTTGCTAGGTGAAGGAGTAATCTCTTCCACCCAGTCCGGGTCTGAACCCTTGACATCCTCAGGTGAGCTTGAATCAGTGTCATAACCCTCTAAAGCAGAGGCAGAGATGGGGTTAGAAATCGCCAACATACTTTTGAAATGCTCATAAATGAGCCGAATTAGGTTGGCATGCAGGACCAGATTCTTATCAGGATTTTTCCTATTCTCCTCAATACTATTATTCAAGGAGCATAACAAGTAATAAGGGAAAGAAACCCTAACTTTATATCTAAAATGGTTGAGTAAAATGAAATGATACTCGTATACTCTAGTAAATCTCCCATCCAGTGTAATGTACTCCATTAAGACTCTGAGCACCTCCCTCCAAATTCTATTTATCCTGCTCGAATCAAAATAGCTATTAGAGACTTTAACAAGTCTAGTCTTTTCCTCCTCCATCTTCGGAAAATTGATCGCAACTTCATCCAAGAATTTCCTGTCCCAGTAAAATTTCACACCATCCATAGGGAGACCAATAACATCTCCAATAAGTGCCTCATCCACAATCACCTTCCTGCCAAATAAAATTATCTCACCTTTATTCCAGTGCTTCGCAAAGTAATCTGTAGCTCTTAGTTCAGGCCCATGAAGTCTTTCAATGAATGGTTGTAGCCCTCCCTTCTCAATTTTCTTCCACACCTTTGAATTTTCTTTATTCTTGGTGTACACAGTAGGCTCAACTCTTTTCCTGGTTCCTCCCATTGTCGACAAAACTTTACCCTAATTACCCACGCCAAGAAAATGCACGCTTAAGAGAGCGCAACAAAACCAAAGCACCCACAAAATGTGCAAACTCAACCCATCAGTCATATTCATTACGATTTTTTCACTAAATCTTATAATATCGTGGTACTTGGCACCTTTCCATTTAATCATATTTAAATGTGGCTTCTCTCCCATGAGTGCAATCATAGTTGATAAGGGCCCTGACGTTAGCAGAAAAATCTTGGAAATTCTACCACCTCACCTTTCTATTCTGTCTTATTCCCTCATTGGAAAAGAAGTCTGCCACTCCATTCCCTTCCCTATATATATGGGAAATTTTAACTTTCTCAAACTTAGATAAAGTGGCCCTAGTCTCATCAATCCAATACTTAATAGTCCACGATGGGTGGGAAACACCAATGAGGCAATCAATGATGTTCTTGGAGTTGCCCTCAATCCAAACATTCTTAAAGTTCAAACTATAAGCCAAATTTATTATATGGTAGGCTCCTAAAGCTTTAGCTAAATGATTGGTTTGCTTTCCTAAAGAAAAAAAAAAACCGCAACAATGAACATACCTTTATCATCACGTAACACACCTCCACTCCCAGCCAATCTCAGAATCCCTTTCGCTGCCCCGTCAAAATTAGCTTTAATCCAACCCCTAGGAGGGTGATACCACAAGACACCACCCCGATTCTTTTTTGCAGGTTTAGAAGCCAGGGACACATCACCTTTAATCTCCCAAGCTTTGGCCATTTTAGAGTCATAAGCAGAACACACTGTAGGTTCCATTGCCACCTCCTGAAGAGGAGCCAAATTAAAGTTTTCCCCAATGAGTCTAAAAATTTTATCAAACACGAGTTTCTCTGAAGATTCCTTATTCCTGAACACTCTGTTGTTTCTCTCCTTCCAAAACCCCCAGGAAACATAAGGAAAAGTCAAGGACCATAGCTTGTGAATATGTAGATTAGAGGACGGGGCCACCCACTGAATAAAATGATCCTTAATAGTACCACACGACACCTAGGAGATTCTCCATAGAGAGTAGAACCTATCCCATATAGAGTTCACAAAGGTACAATGAATAAACAAATGATTAGCCATTTCCGCTGCACACTTACAAAGGTAGCATCGGTTAGGGATCTGAAATCCCCTCTTGCATAGATTGCCCACCGTAAGCACCTTATTCAGAAGAAGGATACAAAAGCAAATGTTAACCTTCAGGGTCAACTAGTTTAACCAAGCTTTGGCCCAAAATGGGGGAGGGCCAGGAGAAAAATACAACAAAGAGACAACCGACGAAACATAGAAGTTGTCTGACGAACAAGCCGTCCAAACCAAGATGTCCTAAAAATTCAAGTCCAATCTGAAATCCATAAGGGAGGATTAGATAGGGGAAAGATCCATACTTATTTGACAAAGATTCACCCAACATCCATTCCTCCAGTAATCTTCAACTAGGGATCCAAAAGTAGTCTTGCAAATGTCTGCCCAATGTTGAAACTATCAAAAGAAACCAAAGGTTCCCTCAAAAGCCATCTATCCTCCCAGAACCTCGCAAGATTTCCACTTCTTATACTCCATCCCAAACCTAGATGAAGTATTTTACTGCCTTTTAAGATATCATTCCAGAGAGCCGAACCCGTGGGTAGACACTGAGACTCCAACAAAGAATTAAGAGATCCAATGTTAGCCAAATATTTACTTTTTATGATTTTCTTCCATTCCTGAGTTGAGGAGAAAATTCTCCAGATCAGTTTTGTAAGGAGAGCTTTATTAATAGTTCTGATTCTTCTGAGGCCCAAACCCCCAAGCTTCTTCAGTCTGCAAACCAAGTCCCAATCAATGAGGGGCATCCGCCTCCATTCTTCAACTCCAGACCAGAGAAAACGTTTCTGGATTTTTTCAATAGCTTTCGCATACTTAAGAGGAATATTGAAAAGACTCGAAGCATAGATAGGAAGGTTTTGAAGAGTGGCTTTGAGGAGTTGAATCTTACCAGCTTGACTAAGAGGATCTCCCTTCCAATTGGCCAACTTTTTTGTTGAATCTATCCACCAAGGAATTCTAGAATGAGTCAAAGGACTTAAGGCCCAATGGCAATCCTAAGTAAATTGAAGGAAAAACCTCCACTATGCACCCAAAAATGTTAGCAATCCTATTTTTTCTTCTAACCAGAAACTCCCTCATAGTCATCCTGAACTTTTTTAAGAGTTTTAGCTTCGGCCATTGTACATCTGCCCATCAAAATGGTATCATCAACAAACTATTGATGGGAGCTGACAAGATTGCTAGACAAAGGGCGTAAACCCAATAAAGCTCCTTGAACCACCAATCTATTTAGATTCCTTTTAAGGAATTCAACCATTATAGTAAACATAATAGGGGAAATGGGATCACCTTGTCTTAATCCTCTGGAATTATTAAAAAAATGTGAAGGAGATCTATTCACCAAAATGGCGATAATAGCAAAAGAGATGATTTGGAAAACCAGTTAATGACTCTATTGCTAAAGCCAAAAACACTCAAAATTTTAAATAAAAACTCCCACTCAACCTAGTCATAGGCTTTGGAAATATCAAGCTTCAAGAGGAAGCCTTCAGTCTTAGAAACAGTAAGCGAATGAATATTTTCATGTACAGTAATAATCAAATCCAAAATTTTCCTACCAAGAACAAAGCCGTTTTGCTGAGGGGAAATTAAGGAAGGCAGAATAGTTAAAAGTCTGGAAGTCGGGACATTAAAAATTATTTTATAGAAAGAATTACAAAGGCTTATGGTCCTAAAAGCTTCAAAATTCGCAGCCCCGAGATGTTTGGGAATCAAAACTAGGAAGGTACCATTGAGTTCCTTTAGGATACATCTCGGTCCAAAAAATTCCTTAACCGCATTCACCACATCCTCTTCCACAATCTCCCAGAACCATTGAAAAAAAAACATAGGAAAGTCATTAGGTCCAGGAGCTTTGTTCCCTTCAAAAGAGAAAGTATCCCTCTTAATTTCTTCCTTCGAAGGGATGATAAAGAGCATTTTGTTGTCCTCCTCCTTAACAAGACTGGGTATAGCCACTGAAAGAGAGTCCTGAAGATTTTGATTAATTCCATCATTATCCAAAAGAAGATTGCTAAAATACTTAAAATTTTGTCTCCTGATATCCTCTTCCTTCTCAAAATGAACACCGTTTTCCTCAATATACGTTATCCTATTCATAACATGGTTTTTTAGGGCAAACATATGAAAATATCTAGTGTTTTTATCCCCAACAGCAAGCCATTGAACCCTGGATCTTTGTCTCCAATATTCCTCCTCTTTAGAAATGATGTCATGCATCTCCACAAGAAGCCCATTTTCATTCTTTCTAGTTTCTAGACTGCATCCCTCTTGCTGGATCCTTTCCTGGACCTCCTTAAGATCTGACTTTAGTTCTTCTTTTCTTCTAAAGATATTACCAAAAGAATCTTTATTCCACTCTCTTATCCCATTTTTGACTTCTCTTAGATTTTTAGCCATCCTGAACATAGCAGTCCCCGAAACAGAAATATTCCACCATTTCCTAATCTCATCATGGAGCTTGGGATGATGCAACCACATCCGTTCAAATCTAAAAGGGATATTTATTCTAGCCACAATAGGATCAACCACAAAGCTAATAGGAAAATGATCAAAGCCCACCCTTGACAGGGCTTTTAAAGAGCAAAAATATTTGAGAATCCATTGATCAGAAATTAGGGTTCTGTCTAATATAACTTGAATCAACTCCTTACCTACTCTGTGATTAGACCAGGTAAAGGAAGCTCCTTGCAACTCTAAATCAATCAAAGCTTGATTGTTGATGAAATCCAAAAGGTCCATTTTGCTTTCTATATTGATCTGGGACCCTCCTAATTTTTCATTATCCTGCAGTGGAGAATTGTAGTCTCACATAACCACCTAGGTCTCATTAATTTATTTACAGGGAAAGGCAGCCAGATTTTGCCAAAAAATCTTTCTAGCCTCCCTTCCATTGGGGGAATAGATATTTGACATGATCCAGCTGAAATTACCCTAACATGAGTAAATCTGGTGGCCACATGATTCACACTTTCAAACAACGGTTCACCTTTGATAAGATTAAGATTCCAAAAAGTGACAATACCTCTAGAGGCACCTTCCGAGCTATTCCCCTGAACCCCACAGAATTTAAATAACTTAATCTTTTCCACTTTTTCTTCAGGGATTTTAGATTCCTAAACCAATAAGATATCAAGTTTATGATCTCTAACAAAATTATGCAACACATCTCTCTTATGGAAGCTATTCATCCCCTGAATATTCCATGACATGATCTTCATATCTTACCTATCCAAATTGAGATTGCAAATTTCAGGAATGGTCTTCTGATAACCATTCACAATGTCCCACATGCTAACATTTTCCCTATGCCAATGGGAAGTTCTTCTCCCCTGACTATTCTTTATGGCTCCACAATCTTCCTTGGCTTTAGCTCTCGTTGAGAACCCTTTCAGAGTGTTCACCTGAGGATTTTTTTTATTCCTCTTCTTGTTGTTAGAGCTTAACTCCTCTCTATCAGTCTCTTCTTGACTCTCCTCCTCCTTTCTAGATTCCCAATCTTTCACATAAAACCCTTTTTGGTCAACCAGAAGAGTATCCATCAACCCATTACTATTTTGAGAATTCACATTTATGCACTCCACATTCTGGCTCGAATCCCTCAAATATCCAGTCCCCTTCTCCAATGATTCCATAGAATTAGGTAACGAGGCAAACTCCTCCCTTCTTCCAGAGGCCGGAGAAGAAAAAGGGATCCCAATCTCCAGTTTTAAAATTTCATCTTCAATCGACATATTAAAACCTTGAGAAGGGATTTCAGCTAGACCGCATTCAGCAATGTCCCTCTCCATGTCATTGGTCTCATGACAACTATCCTAAGGCATCAGACATTCTAGATCTTCCTTACCATTCTACAAGAATCCATCAGTATTTTTTTTCTCTTCATCTTCCACATCTCGTTGGTGGAAATCCGCCAAAATATGTTCCAGATCAGCATGAGTCCCACC
This sequence comes from Sequoiadendron giganteum, assembly GCA_007115665.2. Lineage (NCBI taxonomy): Eukaryota > Viridiplantae > Streptophyta > Pinopsida > Cupressales > Cupressaceae > Sequoiadendron > Sequoiadendron giganteum. Next base: position 280,035,859 of record CM021101.1, read on the forward strand.
CAAATCTTTGTTCTTGGAGATAACTTCAACAACAAACCTCTTGCTGCTTTCATTTTCTTCAAAATGCTTTTCTTTAAATTGTTTCTCTTCACCATCACTCTTTTTTTTCCAAACTGACTTGGCCTTGGGTTGGGGCCTATCCTTAGTCATGCTAGCATTAAGTGGACAATTCTTATCCCATTGACCCGATTTCCTACACTTGAAACATGCAAAAGGGATTGTTTCAAACTCAATAGTTTGAGCCCAAGTGCCCAACTTAGAATGGAACTCAATAGTCACCGGCAGATCCGCATTCTAGGAAACACCCACACATGTTCTAACAAATACCAATCGTTTCCTAGCAGTTGTCATTGGGTCAATGGAAAAGAGCTCACAAAAAGAGCTAGCTAGACCACTAAAAACATCCACATTCCAGTACTCCAAAGGAAGCCCAAGAAGTCTCACCCAAATAGGGACAGTTTCAAAAATAGAATCTAAAAGATCCAAATTAGTGGACCACTTCTTTAGAGCTAGTGAGGACTTTCTAATAATCTAAGGACCTCCAGTTCTCATAGCCAGAATGTCCTCCTTATAGGAGAACTCAAAAGAAAAATAACCCTTAGGTAGGGCAGAGACGAGAACATGACTGTTAGTTCTCCATTTTTTCTTCACAAACATCCTAACCACCTCAATATTTGGTCTAGGCCCCATAATTTTTCCCACCAACACTCTCTCCATTAGTGAAATATTATGATCAATGACCAGATCCGGAATAGAAATAGAAAACTTACCCTTAGCTGGTTTAGAGATGTTGCACATAGGAGGGAAAGTTGATTATCCATTTGGTTTGACCCCAACGAGAGATGACCACAGTTTAGGTTTGGCTCCTTCCTCTCCAACCGTCCCCATCACATTTTTAGTATTATCACACTGAAGTCCTTTGGTACTTCGAGACAAAATCTCAAAAGGAGCAACATCCCCTCCTGGGTCCAACAGGATGTTTCCACCGAGATCTGAAACAATCTTATCTTCCTTACCTTGCTTTTTGGTCGAATCTTGCTTCGATTCTCCTTATGATTCCTCCGGTTTTGCACTTCCACAACCTACACCATTGTTCGAATATTCAAAATTCCAGTTTTCCCACCCGCTCGTACGCACTTCCTCCCGTTCGCACGCCATTAAGGAGTACATGTTGGTCACTTTATAATTTGGGCAGATGAACAAAGTTTCATCCTTCTTATGCACCATCACCATGGGCTAGGAGTAAGCACTTTGGTTATGCCTAATAATTCTTATCTCTAACATCTCCATAATATTTTCAATATCATTTTTTTGTATATATGGGTACTTCTAGGGTCTGATGTTGGGTGGTTGGCTTACTAGAACTAGTTGTATGGCATGATCATGATCCCTCTTAGGAGTAATTACTTTAGGCATATCTCTAAAAAATATTGAGTGATGATCCATGATTGCTTGTAAATTTAGATGGGTGGGAGCATTATATTGATTGAATTCTAATTAACATAATTAGGCAAAAAAATCATCAACTCCTTTCTTAAGAAACTTCTACATTTGAAGAGAGCTTACCGTTTGTGGGGACATTGCCTTCAACCCTCTTAGCTCTACTATCTTTCCTTCTAATTAAAATATCTTTAATAGATCTTGGAAATTAATTTCAATTAATCCCAAAGTATTAAGCTATTGTACTCTCAAAACAATATTTATCACACCCATAAAGATACCGTACACTATACTATCAAGGTGATAATCTCCCTTGGATGATTTAATGCTACAACATTTTGTAGAACAACTAACAATAACACCATTTTCAATCAAGACCTGAAGCTTTGGAGCTAGATATATAAAATAATTTAGACAAGTAGCTAACTTTCTTTGATGGAATTATGAGTACTACTTGAGTCAATCAACTCTAATACTTTTTACTTCTTTAAAAACCCCACTACCTTGAGAGTTTGCGGATTGCTAAAAATTGAGAGTGCATGAAAATAAATGATTGGTTGAGAATCAAGTGATTCTTCATCCGACTCCCTATCACCCTCTAATATTGGTTCCTCCTCTTATTCCTCACTCAAACCTTCTATATGGAGCAATTTCATTTCAATACATTTATGTCCTTGAATATATTTGTTGTCACAATTGAAATACAACCCTTTTTCACTCTTCTCCTTAATTTGTTGTGGAGTCAACCTAGCAAGTTGAGGCAATGAATGTGTAGGAGATATCATTTCACTTACATTTACAATCCCTTGTTTCTTATTAGAAAAAATTCTCCTCAACTTGTCTTTCCATTAGTATTACTTATGGAAAAAACTGTGGTTGGAACAACCCTACCTTATATTTATGTGATCCTTTAGAATACCTAGAAATATTTCATTTTAATGTTCTTTTGTCATATTCTTCACTTTTAGAATTTTTTTTTGGAATGGTTGAATATAGTCATTGATCACACTTATTTGTTTTAATTTAATGATTTGGTAGAAGTAGTTATCCATAAACTTAAATCTCCATAATGAGCAGCAAGTTCCTCCTGAAAATTTGACCATTTGACCACACATCCCTTCTTTGTTTGTTCATCACATAATTAATGATACCAAATAAATTAATCTAGTTCCAAATCTATAATGATGCTATAACCACCTTTTTTGACTAGGAACATGATGCAGATCAAATAACTACTCCATTTGGCAAAGCTAATTGGTTGAATCCTTACCATCAAACTTCCTCATATCCAACTTCGGTATGAATCACCTAAGTATATGATTATTAGAGGAATGATCCTTCTTGAAATTTGAGTCAAGACCAAAGAATTGATGTCCAACAAAAGCATTATCTTCCACCTTACTTGGTGAATCTTCACTCTTATATTTCATCTCCTAAATAATCTTGTCCAACATCTTAGAAAAATCATTTATCCCATTCCTAATTGATGAAATTTCACCCTTGAACTTCTTGATTTCATAATGAGGGTTAACACTCTATTTCTACCTCATCCTTATCTAAATATTTCATGAGTGTGGTAGCATTCTTTTTTCCTCTTGTTGCAGGCCCTGTCGTGATAGTAGAAAATAAGTTTGCAATAAATCATACAATAAATTAAAAATAATATAAAACTTTTATTGTAACTTACTAGGTCCTAGGTCACCATTTCCCAATGAAATCTCCCCAAAATTAAGCATTATGTATCCTTGAGAGCGAATTTTTGAAAACCCTTAATGTTCAATAAATTACTTATTTCTGCTTCAATTTCTTTGAAAAATTGGGATTGTAGCCTTCTCTATTACTTCTTCAAAAACCCACTAACAATAAAGAACCAATTATGTAGGATTGTGGCTATATGCAATTTCCAAATAAATTGGGTATAAACCCTTATTCTATAATAAATCACTCAATTATGCTCCAATCCCTTTGAAATATGGACTGTAGCTTCTTGAATATGTTTTTAAAAAACCCAAAAATAAGAAAAAAAATTGCCAAAATATAAGAGATATGTGCTTCCCAAAATGACCTCCAATATTAAGAAAATGCCTTGCCTCTACAGTACCAATATCATACTCTAATAACACTTATAATGAAATAAATTGCGCAATAGAAGAATATGATGGGAAATATCCTACAAATAATTGATAAATACTAAGAATAACAAGCCACTTTGAGGGAAAAAAACCTCCAAATATCTCCAATGAGAACACAATTTGTAGTATGATGATGAAATAAGACTCACTACCTCTTATACATACCTTTTTATGCCTAGGATATAACCCAATCTAACTTACATAGCCCCATATAAGCCTTAAGCTGACCTAATTAACTAAATAACAATATAATAATGACAATATGACTTAAATAAGAGTTAAGATAGCAACAAGTTGACTATTCATAACCCTTTGTACACTAATATTAAGGGAATAGAACAATACACTTGTAAAGTTTTCATCCAAGGTCTTCAAAACATCAATAAATCACTTGCACTCCTCCATGTGAACAATAAAATGAGAGCCATGTAACACCACATCCAAATCCAATCCATACTTCTTATAGTAACATATGTAACCTACAAGAGATGCTCAATCTAACTTGAGCCAAGAAGGCATAGGTTTCACAAACCAAACTCAAAAACTACTAATGCATTTTATTTTATATAAAAAGCTTTCACAAAAACTACTAAGTGATATTACACAAAACATGCACCCTAAAAACTATGGTCTCATGAAACCATAATACCAAATTAAATTCTTGGTTCATTATATACTAATTATAATTAAGAAATATAATATATTTAATATTTATTAAAACAAAAATTATTATTCAATTATAATTATTATCATTTGAATAATAATAAACTATTAATATGAAATATATAAATAAATAAAATTTTATAATATTTATTATTAATAATTAATATTATTTAATAAATATTGAATAATAATATAAATATATTAAATATAACTATTTAAACTAAATAATAGTTAAAAAAATTATAGCTATTCACTGTGAATTGACAATAATTTACAAATAAAATAATATTGTTATCAGAAAAATTAAATAGATTCATCAAAAACAAAATTTATCAATAAAATAATGAAACATCTTAATCCAATTATTAATTTAACAATAAAATGTATTCCCTCACACACTAAATCAATGCTTAATGTGTGTTGTTTAAGCCCAATCGAGTTGAGTAAATGATGATGGTGAGGCAGGGACAAAGAAAAAAAATAGAGAACATAAATTGCTATAGAAAGAAATAAAAACAGAGCAGTATAAGCTGCTGCTACAGCCAAAACATTCAACTTTATTCTTTTGATGATACAAAAATGAATACATACGCCTTAGATTTATAGAGGACTAGCAAGCATGCATAGAATAAAAACAGTTTTAAAGCTGCTTTAAAAACAAAGCAGATAAACACAAAACTAAAACTAAGAAAGCTAAAGAGACCTAAAATTAGAATAATAAAAAACATGCATGCAGATTTTTATCTCCACGCAGGGAGAAATTACTACTTTATTCTAACATTCCCTCCTAATTTCTACCACTAATAGTTTCACCATTTACAATGCCCAAATTTTCTCTTAAATGCTCAAAAATCTCCTTTGCTAATGCCTTGGTAAATATATCTGCTAACTGATCTTCAGATCTACAAAATTTCAATTGAATTTCACCATCATTCACCAACTCTCTGATAAAGTGATATCGTGTATCAATATGCTTGCTCCTTTTGTGAAAAACATGATTCTTTGACAATGCGATTGCTGATTTGTTGTCATAGAAGATTGAAGTTGCCTTCTCCTGTGCTTGCAATAAATCTATCAAAATTTTCCTCATCCAAACTGCTTGACATGCTGTTGAAGTGGCTGCTACATACTCTGCTTCAGCTGATGAAAGTGTCACTATGGGTTGCTTCTTTGATGCCCATGAGGCTGCACCTGTCCCATAATGAAAAATATATCCAGAAGTACTCTTCCTATCATCAATGCTACCTGCAAAATCACTGTCAGTATAACCAATCAAACCAAAATCATTAGTTGTGGAATACAAGATTCCAAATCCTACTGTTCTTGCCACATATCTCAATATCCTCTTCCCAACATGCCAATGAGATTCTTTTGGTGACTCCATGAATCTTGAGATCAAACTAACCCCATACATGATATCTGGTCTTGTAGCTGTAAGATACATCAAACTTCCAATTAGTCTTTTAAAAATTGTAGAATCAACTTTTGACCCTTTGTCTTCTTTACTAATCTTAGTGCCTGTTGCAATTGGTGTAGATGTTGGATTACAATTCAACATTCTAAACCTTTTCAACACATCTTTTGCATATTTAGATTGACTAATAAAAATTCCTTCATCTGATTGAACAACTTCAATGCCCAAAAAATACTTCATCAATCCCAAATCTATCATTTCAAATTCTTTCTTCATTGCTGATTTAAATGTGTCTACAGACAAATTTCCAATAAAAATTAAATCATCAACATATAAACACACAACCAAAATCTGACCTTCTTTATTGATCTTTGTATACAATGTAGGCTCACTACTACTTTTGTTGAATCCATTACTTTGCATGTATGAATCAATTCTGCTATACCATGCTCTTGGTGCTTGTTTGAGACCATAGAGCACCTTCTTCAATCTACAAACTTTGTCTTCATGTCCATGAACTTTATAACCTGGTGGTTGTTTCACATATACTTCTTCTTCTAGAAAATCATTCAAAAAAGCTGATTTGACATCCATTTGAAATACTTTCCAATTATTCTGAGCAGCTATGGCTAAGACCATTCTAATAGTATCTAATCTAGCAACTGGAGCAAATGTCTCATTGTAATCAATTCCATAATGTTGTACAAAACCTTTTGTTACTAACCTTGCCTTGTGTTTTTCAATTTCACCTTCTGCATTAAATTTCATTTTATAAACCCATTTGACTCCTATACAATCCTTACCTTTAGGTAGATCAACAAGCTCCCATGTGTGATTTCTCTCAATGGAATTCATCTCTTCATCCATAGCTTTAAGCCAATGTTCTTCCTTAACTGCTTCTTCAAAATACACAGGATCATGAGAGAATAATGCAAAATTTGAGTACAAATCCAAATTGTCTTCTCTTTGATCATATATCTCTTTCAAACTTCTTATTTTCTTACCTTTATATTTTGATCTTAATGAGGCAAGAGTAGGATCTGATTCATCACTTACTTGTAAATAGGGAGTAGGATGATTTGCATGAGCAAATGATTCACCTTGTACAATATTCCTTGGAGTTCTTGTTGGAGTATTTGTTCCTGCTTGTGAATTTGATTGGTCACCTTGCACAATTTTCTCTTCAAATTCTTCATCATTTTCTGGTATTGGTGCTCCAATTGTGATTGATCTGTCAATGCTACCATCCCACGCTTCTTCTTCCTTAAATTTGACATCTCTGCTAACAATCACTTTCTTTGAAATGGGGTTATACAATTTATAAGCCTTTGATTGCTCACTATAACCAATGAAAATACATTTCTCACTTTTATCATCCAATTTTCTTCTTAATTTAGATGGCACTAAAGAATATGCAACACATCCAAAAATTCTCAAATGAAGTACACTATGCTTCTTACCATTCCATGCTTCTTGAGGAATTTTGTCCTTGACACTCTTTGTAGGGCTTCTATTCAAAATGTACATAGTGCAAGCTACTGCTTCTGCCCAAAAATCATTAGACAAATTTTTAGCCTTCAACATGCTCCTAGCGATTTCCATTATTGTTCTATTCTTTCTCTCTGCTACACCATTTTGTTGTGGTGTGTACCTTGTTGTTAATTGTTTCTTGATCCCATGATCTCTGCAAAAATCTAGAAATTCATTAGAATTAAATTCACCACCTCTATCAGATCTGAGTACTTTGATATATTGTCCACTTTGCTTTTCCACCATAGACTTGAACTCCTTGAATTTACTGAATGCTTCAAACTTCTGCTTGAGAAAATATACCCAAGTCTTCCTGCTAAAATCATCAATGAAAGTTAGGAAATAAATACTACCTCCAAATGATGGAGTTTGCATTGGTCCACATATGTCACTATGAACTATCTCTAATAACTCCCTTGCTCTATAGGAGGTTCCTACAAGAAAACTCTCTCTATGTTGTTTTGCCAAAATGCAACTCTCACATGAATTCATTGGCTTCTCTACAGATGGCAATCCTTTTACCATTTGTTTCTTTTGTAGCAAACTTAAACCTCCAAAATGTAAATGTCCATACCTCAAATGCCATAGCCATGATTGGTCTAACTGCATAGTTTTGAAATTGGCTTCTTCTTCTTCTCCTTGGGCACACTTAATTTGGAGGGGGAACATTCGATTATTAGTCATCTCAACTTTTGCAATCAACCTGTCATTTGAAAATTCAATCTAATATTGTGCAAACATTGTTCATAAAAGATACTCTGTACCCCTTCTGTACTAGTTGACCAACACTCATCAAATTATGTTTTAGTCCAGGTACAAAATAAACATCAGAAATAAAATTTCTTTCACCATTTTTGGTCAAAACATTTATTACTCCTTTACCCATTAGAGCCACTATATTATCATTTTCCAATTTCACTTCAGACCTTATAGAATCATCAAGACTAACAAACAAGTCTTTGTTCCCTGTCATATGGTTACTGCATCCACTATCCAAAAACCAAATATTTCTAGCGCTCTCTTGATCAACATGACATGTGATGAACATACTTTCAAATTTAGATGTAGAATCATTTGTGTAATTTGCATTTTGTTTATCCATATCTCCTTGTTTCTTTCTACATTCAGAGGCAAAATGACCATATTTTTTGCAATAATAACATTGAATGTTAGATTTATCAAACCTCTGTGAATTTTGATTGAAATGAGATTTTCCACGTCCTCTAGTATTGTAGTTATAAAAACTCCTTTCACCTTGATCTAGATTATTCTTTTCACCTTGATCTGAATCACTTCTACCACCTCTACTTCTGCGTCTGCCTCTGCCTCTTCCTCTGAAGCTTGACCTTCCTCTTCCTTTGTCGGATGATACCTGAGACTTGAAAGCATTCTCCATAGAAGTATTGTTATTTCTATTCATTCTGGACTCATGTGTTAACAAAGATCCAATTAATTCATCTACAAATAATTGTGTCAAATCTTTAGATTCCTCAATTGCTACAACTATAGCATAGAATTTATTGGGTAAACTCCTGAGAATCTTTTCTGTGATCTTCAGATCTATTAAATCTTCTCCATTAACTCTAATTTGATTTACAATATTCATGACCTTACTTATAAATTGGTCTATGGACTCAAATTCATTCATTTGTAAATTTTCAAAACTTCTTCTAAGAGACTGTAGTTTAACCACTTTCACCTTTGTAATACCTTGATAAGCTGTCTCCAAAATCTCCCATGCTCTCTTGGATTTTGTTGCTGCTGCAACTCTAGGAAAGATGGACTCATCCATTGCTTGCTGAATTAAAAATAAAGCTTTTGCATCCTTTTTCTTGTTGTCTTTAAGTTGATCTTTTTCTCCTTGTGTTAATGCCTGAAAGGCTGCCTGATCCTGTGGTTCTGCAAAACCATTTTCTACCAAATCCCAAACATCTTGTGAACAGAATAATGTTTTCATCTTAATTGCCCAAAAATCATAATTCTTACCATTGAAAATAGGAATTTGGGGCTGAGAAATATTAGTGCTTACTGCCATTGTCTGCACCGATCTGCTACAGCAATCTGATTCTTCAAACTGTGGCTTCTACTTTCTTCTGCATTCAAATCTGCCCAAGCTGGCTCTGATACCACTTTGATGGTGAGGCAGGGACAGAAAAAAAACAGAGAACATAAATTGCTACAGCAAGAAATAAAAACAGAGCACTATAAGCTGCTGCTACAACCAAAACATTCAACTTTATTCTTCTGATGATACAAAAATGAATACATACGCCTCAGATTTATAGAGGACTAGCAAGCATGCATAGAATAAAAACAGTTTTAAAGCTGCTTTAAAAACAAAGCAGATAAACACAAAACTAAAACTAAGAAAGTTAAAGAGACCTAAAACTAGAATAATAAAAAACATGCATGCAGATTTTTATCTCCACGCAGGGAGAAATTACTGCTTTATTCTAACAAATGAGGCCTAGATATCTACGTTCCTATTATGTCCGATTGTCTTTGTTTCGAACTTAGCTCGCCGTCATCAAACTGGCACATTGTGAACATATTCTTTTGCTTTAAACTTTACGTACACTTCAAGCTATCTGATTCCGTATAAGATAAAACACGAATGCTGGATTACATAAATATTGCTATAAATATTACATGGCAAACGAAGAAAACGAAGTAAGTATGCATACAAAGTCAGACAGGTTGTTTTAAAAGATTCTTTACTGATCCATAAATACAAACGATTTAAGCAATGGAAGGGAAATCTACTTTGTCCTGATTAAAAATGGTGTTGATGCCATTTATAATTATTACTGTGAGGCCCATGCATCGATCTGTCCGGTATCATACATAGAAAACAAGGAAATTAACTGTCATAATCTTGAACAATATGGTTTGTTTCCAAATTCACACAAAGCGTAAGGTGCTTTTGGTGATCCAGATATGGGCTCTGAAATTGGCGAATCATCAATCTGTAAGTTTTACATTATTCCTATCCTTATATTCTTGATTTGCGCAAGATTTGTAGTTTCAGATTTCAATGGTGGTGAGAGAAATTCTCTGATGATCTTGAAAGAGCATCTTGATCACAACCACAAGACAGTCCTGCACAGCAATTGGACAGAGGTCCATTGCTATGAAAATATCAGTTACTGGGTAGGTGTAAGATGCAGTAATTGGCGGGCTACCCAATTGTCCTTAGATAGCATGGGGCTTGATGGAAGCATTCTATGGGATGCTTTTGCAAACGTAACAGAATTGAGAGTACTCAGTTTTAAGAACAATAGCTTGGCCGGAAGTCTTCCAGATTTTGCAAAAGTTCATTTGATTAAGCAAATTGACTTCTCACATAATAAACTTAATGGGAGCATCCCATTGAGCCTGGTGAATTTTCACTTCTTGGAGGAATTGTATCTACAGAATAATGAGCTGACAGGTTCGATCCCTGCTTTCAATCAGCCTAGTCTGAAGGCCTTCAATGTCTCAAACAATCATTTGACAGGTACCATTCCAAATACCACCGTGCTTAATTCATTTGATGAATCTGCTTACTTGGGCAATGATTTAATGTGTGGCAAAAAATTGTCTCATAATTGCTCCATCTTAATTTCCCCTCCTTCACCTTCATCAACACCAAATCATAGTTCCAGGGTTCGCAATAAAAGTGGTCTATCTAAAGACATTCTCGTTCTCATTTGTATTGTAACCGCTGCAGTTGCACTGATCATAATTCTCCTCTTTGCTTGGTTGTATAAAAAGTTTATATCGTCTAGGGATTAAATGCTTCCACCAAAAAGCTTCCTTTTTCCAAGAATAAATATTGGGTGTAAATTTGCAAAGCAAAAAGAATAAATGGCTGCACTGCAACTTCTTCCAATTTCTTCCATAGCATTTTGTTGGAATAAACAAGCCTTCAATTTCTCCCATCCCAAAGTTATTATTACATATTTGTTTAACAAGAGGCAAATTCATAATTATTGTTTAGTTATAGTAGTATGGTATCCTACAAATATTAAATGCATTGTACATACTCAAGTCCTTTATCTTGTAATGCTTTTAATTAAATTGAATAAAAGTTTGGATGCTGGAGTATTTCTATTTTCCCTCTATCCATCATCAAAGTGGTATCACAGCCAAGTTGAAGTTGAAGAAGAGATCGAGAAGATAGTGGGTTTAAAATGATTATGAATGGATCAGTTTGCATTCATAGGCGAATTCTCAAAGGGAACAGATGTCAGTATTTAACCCCGAAAGGAAATAAACATCAAGGAGTAAACAATAACCACATGGCAATAAAGGAAATCACAGCATATAAGTTGAAAGGCCGCAGATGGAGACTTAGGATCATTGACTCGTAGGAATGAAGGGATCGATTTAATAAGCTACTTGTTGACAGACAAATGAAGGGATTGCAATTTAATCCAACGAGTTATTTGGGAAGAAAGAAATGGAATCGGATCACTGGAGCAGATCATGGCAACAAGCAACAGCCTCACTCAGCTTCAATTTTTTATTTTCACAGGTAAGAATTATGATTTTTGGTCATTTAAAATGAAAGTTTTATTTCATTTAAAAAAGATCTAATAGAAAATGGTTTAGTAGAATCTCTCAATTAGGTAGTCTATCAGGCTTTGACAGAAGACGAGAAAGATCATTACTTTTAAAAAAATTAAAAACTTTAAAAAACATTAAAAATGCAAAAGTTCTATTTTTAACTCAACAATAGATGAGTAAGTTTTTGTAAGAATTAAGAGGACACAAGATATTTTAGAAATATCTTATCAGAGTACAATTAAAGTGAAAGTAGTTAAATTACAATTTTTAAAGAATTTTTTTAAGAATTTGTAAATGAAGGATTTAAAGTCAATAGATTAATTTTTGAGTCAAATTATGAATGTTGCTAATTAAATTAAATCACCTTGAACATAAATATCTAATTAGAAGATTACATAAAATATTCTCAAAAGCCTACCTAGTAAATGTAATTCTATTGTGGTTACAAATGAAGAGGCCAAAGATCTTTTATAACTATTTGTAGATGAGATATTTGTTATCTCACAAATCTAGAATTAACGAAAATAATAATTCTTTTTTAGAGAATACATTTAATTTATAAGTTTTATTTCGTAGAGGTAGAGGAAGAGGAAGGCCAAGATACAAGATTAGAATATTAATCAAAGATATAGAAGAAGTCTATATAATGATGGCTACCAAGTAAACATTTTTAAATGGTTTTCTAGAATAAGAAGTCTATGTACAACAACCACCAGATTATGAAGTGCATGAGCATAAAAATAAGGTATGTAGATTAAAAAAACTCTTCATCATCTCAAACAAGTACAAAAAATGTGGTATAGTCAAATTAGCCCATACATAACTAGCAATAGATTCAAGAGAAGCATCAATGATCCTACATTGTATACAAAGATCAACAATAAATGTTAGATGTTAATTGTTTATTTATATGTTGATGTTTGAATCTTTATTAAAAAAAACATTAGACATATTTAAACTAGCCATGAAGAAAGAGTAGAAATTATAGATTTAGGATTGATGAGATATTTTCTAGGATTTAATTTGTTCAATTAGATAATGATATTTTTATTTGTTAAGCTAAGTATGTCAAGGATATGTTAAAGAGATTCGATATGATGAATTATAATTCAACACCAACTCTAGTTGTAATAGGAATTAAACTTAGTAAAGAAGACAAGAGATCCAATGTTCATCCCACAATATTTAAAAAATTCATTATAAGTTCGATGTACATCACAACCACATGGCTAGATATAATGTATGGTGTTAATCTAATTTTTAGATCTATAGAGTACCAAAAGAATAAAATTGGAAAGTTACCAATATAATATTGAGATATGTACCAAAAACAAAAATATATAAAATAAGATATTCTACAACTAATGATTTTGGTTTAATTGGTTAAATACTGATAGTTATTTTATGGGTAGCATAGATGATAGGAAGAGTACGTTCAGATATAATTTTAACTTTAAATTAGATGTAGTCTCATGGTGATTAAATAAATACCCTATCCTAAGAATTTTATTAGCTAAAATAGAGTATGTGGCAACAACTTCAACATGTCAAGTAATTTAGATATGTCAAATATTGTTATAATTTGTGTATAAGTGGGAGGATCCAACACCAATATTTTGTGATAACAAATAAAAAATTAAATTATTAAAGAATCATGTTTTTCATAAAAGGAGCAAACATATTGATACCAAGTATCATTTCATCATAGATCTTAGTAAATAATGGAGAATTTAGACATTATGGATATTCAAGCAACTAGTAATAGAAATTAAGTAGTGTTGAAATAAATAATAAATTAATTTCTCCCACCATAATTAAATAAAGGCAACTATTATTGAATATTTATTTAGTAAGTTTCTAGAAGAGATAAATTATTAAATATTATTTAGTTTTTGTAGTATAGTTAGTTACAAATATTAAATATATTTTAATATCTCATGTCCTCTAATATTTACACATCTTGTAATATTTTTCATCAAGTTGAATTAAATTTTGTTTTTTTTACTATTTCTATTTTCCTCTAATTATCATCACATTATTGCAATAATGCATTTGCAGTTCAAAAGTGCATAAATCTCCCTTTTTATACTAATGATTGATAATTGTTATAGGGATTAATCATTCAAGAAATTGATCTATGTTGAACTATGTGATGTGATATCTATCCCATAAGGATTTACCCAAATATCAAAGAGTGCAAGACTTACAAAATATACTCCCTAAAAAGGAAATTATGATAAATTAGTTGCATTATAATTCAAATTTCTCTAGCAACACTTCATTCTTCTATATAACAATTCGATATAGCACATGGAGGTCATCTTCAATGAAGTTGTATATTGGGATACAAGTGAGAACTCGGTGTAGAGATAATTAAGTGCCCCTAATAACTATGTAACTTTATACAAAATTTTAAATTATCATTATATAATGTTTATCTAATAGAGCATAGGGAAACAAATGATTTAATCGATAGCAGTTTTTTTCATACTTTATTTGATTAGATGATCATCAAACCTTAGAAAATTTTAACTTGTGAAAATTACAACAATTTGACATAATAGAAATTAGATGTTGATTTATAATTTGTATTCTTTTCTAAGCTATACAAAAAAAAGAATGTCTGCAAAATACTTTAAAAATTAAAATTACTTTAAAATTTGTTATGTTAAATTTAGATTATTTTCATAAGTTAATATATAGGAGTATGATTTTAAGTTTATATATGTTTGGTTGAGAGTAAACAATTGAGGGTGTAAATTTTTTGAAGCTATCTCAATATAATAACTCTCTCATCCCTATTACACCTCTAGATAATTTTGAACCATTTAAAATAGTCTAATTAAAAAATATACCATCACCCTCACCAATTACTCTCAACCAATTACAACCATGGTCAATCAAAAATTGTGGTTTGATATAAAATATGGGGGTAATGCAACTAGATATAATGAGGGTAGCAATGTGGTTTTCATTCTACTATAAAAATAGACCAACAAAACTCTAATATAAAAATAGAACCCTATGCCTATTTTTAATTTATTTCTTTCCTTTTTCATTAAAAAATGTGTTTATGATTTATAAATATATAAAAAGAATAGAGATTTAATGATAACATTGAATTTGAAGTGTATGAATTAGTATAGAAGACAAGTAGGAAAAAAGGAAAGTAAAATATCCCTACTCCAAACTAAAGAAAAATTTAGGTAGAGAAAAGAATGAAGTTCGAAACAAAGAAATACAAAAATATTCAAAGTAATGTTACTAATGAGATTCACTAAGTTGAGTTTGATTTTCTCAAAATTATTTAGGATGTAGATTCTCTTGTGCATAAAATTTACCTATTTTGATGGATAATAGTTAGAATAAATGGAATGGATGTGAATACATAAGATGGTGCCTCAATTTATAGATATTTTAGAAAGACAACGAATGGTGTAGATATGATGAAAATATCAATGGTGTAGGATGAATGAGATGAATTTCCTAGGATTGTGAAGAGAATGAAGGGTCATGATAAAAGTTTTTAAAATGTGAAGGGGTATAATGTATTAAAAAAAATATTAAGTTGTTGAAACTAAACTGTAGAAAATAGATGGGGTAAAAGGTCCACTTATTCTCCTTAGGTCATTCAATAATGTCCTAGGATCCCAAATTGGATTGACTATCAACCTCAAGGGTGAGTTAATTTTCAACAAGGAATACCTAGGAAGGGTTCTTTTGGGCTTTGAAGGGTTCACCACCAAGAAAAAGCTTGGAAAAGACAACTTAGCATTCAACTTAAAAAACCTAACAATGCAAGCTAAATGAATGATGCAAATGATGAAATTATAGAACAACAAGTTAGGGTATGTGTACTTGGGAGGTTTGGAAATGTAACAAGGATTCCAAAAATGTAAAAATTCTATCAATAAGTGTTATGGAGGACTAATATGCCCTTACTATTATCTTATTCTTGCTACTTTTTTTGGGGGAAGATACAGACTCTTTGGATGCTAGAATTAGATGTGAAAGAATCTCTAAAATATACCACCAGGAGGACTAAGATGCCCTAGGTGGTGAATTAGTCCCATCTGCTATTTTTGAAGTATCTAAATGTGATCTTGAGGCTCAAGGTTTGCACTTCCTTCTTCTCAGATTTCAGGTCTTGAAACTTCCAGATCTAGCCTGTAGGCGAGTTTCCGTGAAGATGGAAACTTTGCAATGCAGCTTTACAACTTTTTGACTTTGTACTTCAAATAATCTTAAAGTCTTCAACCTAAATCTGCAATCACAAACACACAAAAGAAGAAAAACTTGTTAATTTTTAGTAAATGGGGGTTTGTCTTGGTCAAACCCCTTGTTGGTAATTAAACCTTGAAATTAAACGAAATAAAGGAGGGAAATGATGAACAAACAACATGCAATGTTACAACTAACCAAACCCTTGTTGTGAAATCTACAAACTTGTGCGAGGTGGCTAGCTTGAATTTATATCTTGAAATCTTTGAATGCTTGGTAGATCTTGACTTGAATTGCTTGCTTGAATCAAAACCCTACATCACAAATGTTAGCTCAAAAACACACATGATGCAACAATCTCCTTGATATAATTCTTGAATATTGATGATGGCTCCAAATGCTTGATAAATTTCTCTTGAATGCTCTCACAAAAAGACTTGCATAAAAATGAGTGAAGGAACCTTGTATTTATACTTATCCATGCTTAATATCTTGAAATTACACCACAACAAGCCAACATATGAAATCATTAATTAAAGGAGGCTAAATCCCACAAAAATTTGAAATTAAATCCTAAAAAATAAGCCAAGGGGGACTAAGAAACCCTAGGTGGCGTCTTAGTCCCAAGGCTAAAAACTTGGCGCACAAACTCCGAAAAGTGCCCCTTTTAAGATGCTTTTGAAAAGAGGGTCCCAAGACCTTTCGGGGACAAAGAAACCCTAGGTGGCATCTTAGACCTAACCCAAAAATTAGAGACACATAGTCAAAATCATTAAATTATCATTTATCCATTGATGTTTGTCGGGATTAGCCATAAAAAGATATAGTTTATTAGGCTTGTGGATGCAAAATAATACCAATTAAGAAATAAACAGAGCTAAATAAAGCAAGGCAGGCCCAAACAAGTGTGAAAATGCAAGGTTATGCATTTTCCTATACTACATTTAGCCCCCACTTTAGTGAGAGGATGAACTTGCTTCAAACTCACACTAAAAAATCCAACCACACAATCAAGAGGGGTTCAAATATGCAAATGCTAGTAAGATAGGATGACAATAACCAAGAGGGGTGATCAAGCCCCCAAGATCAAGATTCTATTGTAGACCAATATAAGCACAAAGGAACATACTTGTGAATGATATATGAAGCCATAACCAGATCATAAACATACACCGTCAAAGAAAGAAAAAAAATGGATTAAGCTTTGACTAGCTATCCAACACAATGTGGATTGGGTCTAGGTTGTTTATCCAAAAAAAATTACAAGTGGAATGCATTTTCCACTATGCAAACAAAAATGCATGCTCACAAAGGCTAGTGAAGCTAGTTGCTCACTAGGTGAGCCCCAAGAGGTCCATATCAATGACATACCCCCATGACTTTAATAAGCAAAAAAAGAAAATGCATGCTCACAAGGTCTAATGAAGATAGTTGTTCACTAGATGAGCCCCAGGAAACTATATCAAATTCATACCTCCATGACTTTAAAAAGGTACAAAAATGCAATTTGAAACAAGAAAGAAGGATGTTTGAAGGGATTTTGCTTAGTTCATGCAAGGTCTCTTCTTAGGGAACATTGTGCCTAATGCCTCCAAGAGAGGACAAGTCAAAGAAATATCACACTCTCAGAGGAAATGAAACCCAATGACACCACACAAAAAAGAACACACCATAAGAATAAATAAAAATATGCAATAAAACATGAGTGTCGATGTATGCCCCCACTTTAAATCGGTTGCTAACACCATTACTGTGATAATTTTCTTTAAAGTAGAAGAAGACATGAGAGTATCTCACATGTGAGACAACTTAAGGAATGTCATCCACACCCCAAGTTTGCTCATACATATACATGGAAGGTGATCAACTAGCCAAAAGAGGCAATAACATGACATACGAGGACAAGGCTACCTAACCCCTTTCCCCCACTTAGTGTAGGACAACGGTGAGTTGAAATGATTGATGAGAAACATGCTCGAGTAAAAATTAGTATCAATTAGAGGAATTAGGTACTCCTCCATAAGGAAGAGCACCACACTCCTTAATATGTTGAATTTTATCACTTAAAGCCTTACATTAATTAGTAGAATGACCATGAACTCTATGATATGCACAAAATGAATTTTTGTAGTAAAATTTCTTTTGTGTTCTTGGAGGGAGGGATATCAAATGATCTTGGATGAGTCTCATCAAGATGCTTTCTTGATCAAAGGTGGAGGATGTTTCATTATTTTGCAGCAAAGATATCTCTTGCTTAGTATTAGTTGTCATACCTACACAAGACTCTTTAGATTGCGAGATTGTGTTCTCTTCTTTAAAGGAAGATGTAAAATCTATAGGATTCAAAGCATAAGTGTTTTGTGTGATGACATTTCTGTTAAGCGAGGATTTCTTTATTTCTTGCAAATGATAACAATCAAGACCACTAGTGTCTATCAATTCAAGATGCACTATTGTTAAAATCGACTTAGAGGAATCTTTTGTAAGAGTGTTGATATTGAGTGAAGGTTTGTTTATTTCTATAAAAGGACAATAACCAAGACCACGAGTCATTTCTTGCATGTTAGGCTCTATAGGGACACATATACCTTGTTCTTTAGCACCATATCCTTTTCCACTATATCCAAGCTTTTTCATAAGCTCATAACCTTTTCCATAAATCTTCTCCATTTCTTTTGGAGTTGGTGGTTGTTGGAAGTATATCTCGTCAAATTTTGTTGTGTAATTTTCTTTTTCTTCTAAAGTGGTTGAGGTGGATGATTTTGAATGGTCTTCTGAATTTTGTGTTGACATTACTACTTTTTCTTTTTCGTTTTCAAAGTCTTTGTGTATGATCTTACATTCTCCGATGAAAGTTGGTTATAAATTCAATGATCCCAAACCATCTAGTGATATCATTGTGAAGATTTTAGGACATCTATCTTTTTTTTTCTCTTACATGGGTTCTACTTGTTTAGTTGGTGTCAATGTGTTTAAAGGATTCTCTTTATTTTTCTCAATGTTCAAACAACTATTTGGTTCAGGGTCAACCTCAGGTGTGTACACTTTGTTGTTGTAGACATACTTCATTTTACGATCAAGAGTCGAAGGCACCCCATTCATTGCATGAATCCATGGTTTGCCTAAGAGAATATTGTATAAAAGATCATGAGGCATAACATGGATCAACATTTCTAATGTGGCCTTTCCAACTTTAATAGTTAAAGTGATTACACCAAGCGGTTGTTTTTGCACATTATCAAATCCATTAATAGATAAAGAGGTGGGTTGGATTTTTTATTTATCAACACCAAGCTTACCTAAAAGGTTTACACTGCACAATTTAAGGTTGAGCCATTGTCAACAAGGATTTTCTTTATCCTTGTCATATTGTATTGAGCTATGATCATGAAAGCATCACATTGTTTTTGCACTTCCAAAGGAGGGAGTTCACTTTGGTCGAAAACAATGTTAGCATTTATTCCTTGAATCAGGTCTACTATGTCATTTGGTTGCACATTAGAAGAGATAGGAACTTGTTGCAAGGTGGTTTGAAGCATAGTGTGATAATTAGGTGAATTCTGAATTTTATTCCCATAGGGATATGTTCTTAGGAGTATTCTTAAGTTGTTTAACAAGATAATACTCCTTTCCACTTTGTGAAGGAAAATGAGGGGCACTAGGAAAGGTAGGATTAGGTAAAGGTAAGGTTGTTGAAGGTTTTTTTTGGGTTTGGGGATTGTTCCTAGTGTTGTATATATGAGCAATGGTATTTTAACTTGGTTGTTGTGAAACATTGTTCTTGGGTGGTTTGAGGATAAGGATGGGTTTGGTTTGAACTTGTGGTGGATAAATGATAAGTTTAGGCTTATGAGAGTACTCCAATAGGTATCTAATGTGCATAACCTCAAAAGACTTATCACTATTTTCATGATCTCTTAGTGAAGGGGAGTCTAATGTCACTTCATCATCTTCATCTAAGGAATTACTATTTTCAATGTTCTCATTGTCTTCTACCATGATATCTTTTCTAGTAGGAGAGTTTTTAGGAAAAATACAAACCAAATGTTCTTGACATTCAAGGATTGGTTATTCCAAAATGAATTCATCGCAGGTAGGGGTATGATCAATAGTTGGAGTGTCTTTATTTTCAATGATGGTATTGTCTTGTTTGATAATGTTTTCCCTAGGGGGAGAGAGAAAATCAAGATTCCCATGACTTTCTGCGATTGTATTTTCTAACATCAAGGCATCTTCCTCACAACTATGAGAGATACTAGGATAAAAACAAATGTAATCATCATGATTATCCGTAATTTCATTCCTTTGTCCTATAATGTCTTCCAAAATAGGATAGAGAGCATAAAGAGGATTGTCATATATCTGAAAGTTTTGATCATCCAACACCAACATATCTTCACTTACACTTTCATCCTCTAGAACATTATCGCAAGAGGTGAAGATGTTGGGCGATGAATATAGAATAGTTGAAATTTCAATGGTTATGTGGTCATCAATGTATTGTTCATTAAGAGAGGTAAGAGGAGAGAAACAACTAGGGCTCTCAAAAATCTCATTGATTGGATCTTCTAACACAAAATTATCTTCTTCGCCAATAGGAGAGATATTAGGAGAAAAATGAATATGATCATTAAGAATGTCCAAGGTTGTATTCTATTTCGCTAAAACACTTTCATAGGGAGGAGATATGGACCTTTTCTTAGCGTGCCTAGAAAGGTAAGGGACTAACATTGTTTGACCAAAAATAGAAAGCACTTTTAACCATCTCATGCAATGCTTTAATAATGTAAACAATGTATATCCAAATATGAAAAACATGTTTATCCAATGTATGAAAAACTTTAAGAATGCAAACAATGTATATCCAAAAATGAAAAGCACTTTTATCAAACTTATGCAAAGTTTTATGAATGTAAACATTGTATATGCAAAAGTGAGAAGTAATTTTATCCATATTCTGCAAATTTTTAGAAATGTGAACATTTTCAGATCTAATGATGCTTGTAATTGAAATGATTTCAAAAATGAGAGCCCTAAATTGATGTTTTTGACCTAGATGCATAAAATAGATGTTCTCAAAACTTTCTAGACTTATAGTATATGTTACCAAGAGGCTTAGGAAGCATAGAAAAGAAGATTTAAACCCTAAAAATTGCAGCTTCAAACTCAACAGGGACTAAGATGCCAACAAGGATGTTTTGGTCCTACTGAAGGAATTTTGAGGTCCCAATAAGTGGAACAAAAATAAATCAAGACAGACAAATTTATGAGCCAGAAACCCATAGGGGGACTAAGATTCCAGTAAGGGAATTTTAGTCCCGGTAAGGGTTTTTTTCAAAAAAATAGGAAAATCTGAGTTGTTTATAGTGTTTCTAGATTGCCTACCCAGGGACCTGATGTTTAGAAATAAAAAAGTATGCAAATGAATGCAAGAAAAAATAACTAGTGACAAGCAATTCAATGCACAGTTGAATGCAATTTTTTTCATTTTTGAATGCAATAAAAATGTTCGTAAATGCAATTAGGATGATTGAAAATGCACTTTTAAATTTTCAAATGAGATAAAATGATGCAAGAAAGCGAAAAATGCAACCTATATGTAATTTCACTAATGCAAATATGAGAAACCCTAGATGTAATTTTACTAGTGCAAGATTCAATGCAAGAATGAATGTAACCTTGATCTAGGACTTTAATGGACTCCAAATCAAAAAATAAATTCTCTAAAGGGTCAGGTTCACCAAAATGAACCGTAGAAAATAGGTGGGGGAAAAGGCTCACTTATTCTCATTAGGTCATTCCATAATGTCCTAGGATCCCAATTTGGATTGACTATCAACCTCAAGGGTGAGTCAATTCTCAACAAGGGAGACCTAGGAAGGGTTCTTTTGGGCTTTGAAGGGTTCACCACCAAGAAAATGCTTGGAAAAGAAAACTTAGCATTCAACTTACAAAACCTAACAATGCAAGCTAAATGAATGATGCAAATGATGAGATTATGCCACAAAAAGTTAGGGTATGTGTACTTGGGAGTTTTGGAAATGTAACAAGGATTCTAGAAATGCAAAAATGCTATCAAAAAGTGTTATGGAGGACTAAGACACCCTTACTATTTTCCTAGTCCTACTACTATTTTTTGAGGTAGATGTGGAATCTTTGGATGCCAAAATCAGATCTGAAAGAATCTTTGAAAAATACCCTCAGGATGACTAAGACGCCCTAGGTGGTGAATTAGTCTCATCTGGAATTTTTGAAGTCTTCAAATGTGATCTCGACGCTCAAGATCTACGCTTCCTTCTTCTTAGCTCTCAGGTCCTGAAACTTCCATATCTGGCCTATAGGTGAGTTTCTATGAAGATGGCAACTTTACAATGCAACTTTACAACTTTATGACTTTTCACTTCACATGACCTTCAAGTCTCCAACCTAAATATGCAATCACAAACATACAAGGGAAGAAAAAATTGTTGATTGTTATTAAATGGGGGTTTGCCTTGGTCAAAACCCTTATTGGTAATTAAAACTTGAAATGAAATGAAATAAAGGAGGGAAATTATGAATGAAAAAAATGCAATGTTACAACTCACCAAACCCTTGTTGTGAAATCTGCAAACTTGTGTGAGGTGTCTAACTTGTGTAGATCTTGAAATGCTTGAATGCTTAGTAGATCTTGAGTTGAATTGCTTGCTTGAATCAAAACCCTGCATCACAAATGTTAGCTCAAAAACACACATGATGAAACAATATCCTTGATATGATTCTTGAATATTTATGATGGCTCCAAATGTTTGATGAATTTTTCTTGAATGCTCTTGTGAACTCAATTATGCTATTAGTAATTCTCTCACAAAAGACAAGTGAAAATGAGTGAAGGAACCTTGTATTTATACTTATCCATGCTGAATATCCATAAATTACACCACAACAAGCCGACATATGAAATCATTAATTAATGGAGGCTAAATCTCACCAGAATTTTGAAATTAAATCCCAAAAATAAGCCAAGGGGGACTAATATTCTCTAGGTGGCGTCTTAGTCCCAAGGCTACTAACTTGGGGCATAGACTCCAAAAAGTGTCCCTTTTAAGATGATTTTGAAAAAAGGGTCCCAAGACCTTTGGGGGACAAAGACACCCTAGGTAGCATCTTAGTCCTGACCCAAAAATCACAGACACATAGCCAGAATCATTAAATTATCATTTATCTATTGATTTTTTTGGGATTAGTCATAAAAAGATATATTTTATTAGGCTTGTGAATGAAAAATAGGACCAATTAAGAAATAAATAAAGTAAGGTGGGCCCAAACAAGTGTGAAAATTCAAGGGTATGCATTTTCCTACACTATAAAAACCATAGTGAAAGTGGGGGACAAGTGCATTTAGGATCCCATTTATTCTTGGAATTTGGTGGAGGGAATATAGCCATACTTAAATAGTAAAATTATTTAATTATTTGACATGTGAGGTAGAAAATAGAGGTATTAAATTATTTAAAATTATGTGTGAGATAGAAAAGAAGCTAATTAAATAATACAATTATTTAATTATGTGGGATATATTAGGTGAATTGAATTAACTAGATAATATAATTATTTAGTTAATTAGGTCAAGGTTATACCAGTAAAATATTAGACATCTACATTGTGCCCCTCTTTGATACAATGTTGTAACTAAGTGGCATTGTGTTAGAAAATAATATAATGTAGGATGAAATGGAGCTTTGACAATAGGTTTCCCTATTCACTTAGAAGAAGAGGGATGAAAATGAAAATGTTGCCCCCTAAAGAGAGCTATTTGGTGAATTGGAGCCTATGAGATCTCTTGAAAAGATAAAGGCATATGAGAAGATGTGTCATGATGGATAAAATATTACTTGAGAGAAATCATATTGGGATGATGCAGATGCCATGGATATAGAATTAATGATGGATGAAGATTGGTCATATTGATTGATGTCACTTGGATGAATGAATTACATCGATTCTATATTGCATGGTTGTACATGATTGATGAAAATATCTCACAAGGATGTAAAGTAGCTACAATGAAACATGCAATTGTGCAAAGAGGAGGGATGAATGAAAAGGAAATTGTAAAAATAGATGAAAGATGAATGCTATCAATGTAAATTAACATGAAAAGAGTAACCTATATTATTTTTTGTAGCCTTGGAATTATGTACCATGATATAATGGGTGATGATGACAATGTTCCATGTATGTATGGATCGATACAAAAATAAATAAGCTACAAATAGCATAGTGATAAAAAAAGACACATTTATAAGGAATTACATCATATGAAGGATGAGTGAAACTATGATAGTGTGATGGATGGAGCACTAGTCCTATAAGAAATAAACAAAAACAAACACATGTAGATAAAAAAAAAATAATGTAGAAAATTTGAGTTGGTATCTAATACATGTTGAAGCCAAGGGTGTATTAGATAATGAGTGGGAGGGAAGGATAGAGAGGGATAAGGAATATTTTGAACAGGGACTAAATCATATTTTGAGGATGTGAAAGAATGCAATGTGGGGATATATAGAGATGAAAAGGTTATTCCATAGTGGAGATATATGTAGTAATTATTCCATAAGAAATGTTAGGAAGAGGATGCCTCCATTTGAGCATAAAATCAATGAAAGGGTGGGGAAGGAATGATGATAAAACTAAAATGAAAGGAATGGATGAGGGAAATTAATGTGTGGGGGGAAGGGAGGGATGAAAATAAGATGCATTGTTGGTAGGTGAGAAATTTTATGAAGCTCTAGATGACCTACAAGTAATTGATGCATGTAAAGGGATACTAAAGAGAGATGTAATGAATTGATGGAAGGATGAAATAAAATTATGGGTAGGAAACTTGAGAAAATAGTTTAAGGTAAAGAGGATGAAGGGATGGGTGGAATGTGATGAATTCAATAATATGCACTGTTACATTCTCATATATAGAGTATTTATTGGCTACACGTGATGTTTATTTTTCTATGCTTCATCATGGTACTTGTCGAATAACCATAAGAAGTGGTTGTAACCATTGGACAAATTTATTTCTCTTTACTATTTTTTTAAGGGATTTTTATTGATTTTAATATTTTAATATTTTTTAGCCTTTGAATTATTGGTGCTAATTTTTAAGTATATAAGTTCTTGATATGGATAATATTAATTAGCTCATCTAGTCCATGTCCCTCAATAGTAGCTATCTTGTATTCTCTTGATCTAAACTTAGCAATGGTGGTATATGGACCTAACTAGTTTGGCACAAACTTCCCTTTATTCTATATGTCTTGAGTCTTATTCTTATAATTTTATTTAAGAAAAAGGTCTCCAATATCTAACTCTCTATATGTATGTGTTTTTGTTTCCATGATACAACTTATGTTAGTATTATTTAAGGTGATTAAGAATAATGAGGCGGTGATCATCAATGAGTTCAAGATCATATCATTATGGTGCTTGGGAATCCTCCTCTGAGATAAGGTTACATACAAAGGAACACAAATAGGATATCTCAACCTCTATTGGAAATATTACTTCATCACCATAAATAAGGGAATGTGGGGTGGAACCTATGCCAATGTGAATTCTGGTGTAGTAGGTCCAAATGACTAGATTTTTTAACATGTAAATCAAAATTTTAATGTCCTTGATGATATTATTGAGGATTTTTACGATTGTTTTATTTGATTCTTCAACTTGGCTATTACCTTATGGGTAATATGGGTTGGACAACTTGTTCTTGATATAGAGTTTATTGCATAGTGATTGCACTCCATATTTTTTGAAATATTTTTTATTGTCTTTGATGATGTTGGATGGGATGCCAAAATGAAAAATGAGATGTATGAGGATAAATTAGATATTTATATTCTAGTGGTAAAAGTGAGTGGAATTTCTTTGACCAAATTTGATAGTGGTAATAATGGATCTATGGCCATTGGAAGAGGTGTGATTAATCTTTCCAATAAGTTCAAGGTCACATATAGAGAAGGGCCATGGTGTGGTGATAGACCAAAGACCTCGTGATGGTGCATTAATGAGATCCCCATGTTGCTAGGCATCTAACTCCATGGTATGATAATACTATATTTTGAATAGAAGCTTCTTGGATTTGACCACAAATAACATTATAAACTTCTTGAAGTGTTAGGTTAGATTTTTTAAGTTGAAACATCTAAGAAAAGTTCCATCTTATCCCCTATGATAGAGCATACCACCAAAGAGTGTGTAATGAGAGGTGCATTGAATAAGGGATTTTGAATTTTGTGGGTGACATGCCTAGAGGAATGGTTTAGCTCTATAAATAAGCATAGATATCACCATACCAAGTAGTATTTGGATAAACAATATCATATATCATGTTACATTATGAGATATCATAAGAAGGTTTGACGATTTATTCTAAAATGAAGTGATACTCATGAGCTTCATTAGACATATCAAAAACAGGTACAATAGTGACCACTGCATAAGAAGCTTTGTTATTGATGTGAGAAAGTTTCTCAAAAGATATATCCAAGAAATATTATTTAAAAAATATTCACCATGCATTTATAACATTTTTTGTTTTCCATTCTTAGTAAGGAGCTCATAATTGGCATACTTGACAACTAACCATGAATCACCAAAGACTTGTTAGTGTTAGATGGTGTATTGTATTGCTATTTTTGGACCAAATACCAATTATTATTATTATACTATGATTTTTTACAAGGGAAACCAATGTAAAATTATTTTTTGATGGAATACCCTTGTGGGTTGATGAAAATGATGTTGATATGAAAGCCATGTGAGGTAAAAGGTCCATCAAAGCATAATTTCCATTGTTTATATTCTTTAATATGAAGTATGGATTCATCTAGAAATTTTATGAACAAAGGATGATACTTCAAAATGGGAGCCTCTAATAAATGATGTGCTATAACTTTCCCCTTTATTTCCTTTTGATCAACATAAACAATATCAAAATGACTAAAGAGCATAACCCACTTTTCCATTCTACTAATAAGGGATACCCTGGAAAACTATTTCAATTGGTCAATTTTAATAATAAGATGGGTAGTAACATTAAGTATTTCAATTGGTGATGAAGGATATATTATGTTGACCCTCTAGTGCTATTTGAATTAGGTTGTACCATAAAAATTCATCAATAAATGATAACATCTTATTATTAATTGTTATATAGATACTATCATGTGAATATTAGGAAGAGTAATTTAATCATCTTTGAGGTAAAATTTATATTAATATCCTTGAAATCTATACATACTAATTCATGTTTATTTTTCTTGTTCAGTAGGACTATATTGGGCATCCACTTTATGTTGATGTGAACAAGGGAATTTCCTATCTATTTCTCTCATTATAGTGTGAACACGCCATGTTATCTAACTAGTAAATAGTTAGGAGCTTTTCACACATGTTTACATGTTAAGTTTCCTTTGTGAGTTAGGAATATTTTTTAGAATTTTGTTTTAGATATGTGACCTTATCTTATCTTATCCTCTAGCTTTCACATGTCATAGGATTAAGACACTTTTCATCATCCTATTTTTCCTACCTTTAAAAATTTCTTATATAGGTAATGTATCATATGTAAAATTAATAATGAATATACATGTTCATAGATCACATTTGATCTAATATGTTTTATGTCCATTATTAAAAAATTATGCTCTTTTTCCTCTCTTGTCTAAGGTTATTTTGGTTTTTCAAGTGATTTAGGGAGCTTGAGTTCTTGAGAGACTCTAACATGGTATCAAAGTTCCATATTTGCAAACCCCTTTATAGATATAAGGGTGATTTTGGTATGCACTTTTGTTGGGCCTATTTTGGGAAAAAATACCTCAGCATTGAGTTCATAAGGCCTAAAAACCACTATATTCATATAAACCACTTCATATTTTGGTGATGAAAAATATTTATTGTTTTTGATTTTTTGGTAGGGTTTTAAAACATTTGACCATACAAATATACAAAACTCGCATGGTACAAATCCATATAGTTTTTATTGATCATATAAATTGCATATCTATAGGCATACAACCAGTGTTAGTAGAGTCTACAAAGAATATCCCCTATGTAGTTAGAATATTCACTAGCACAATATTGGAATCACATCAACATAACTAGAGGTGTGTGAAACATAGAAAAAGAGAGGCTATGATATCTAACCCCATTTTCCTAGATAGGGTTTCATTTAAAAGATGAGATCCAAGAATCTTGAAGTAATTGTCAACCCAAAAGGTGAATTAAGTCAAGATTTAAGGATCTTGAAATCTCTCCTTTATACAAGGATGAGGTGGTGAGATAAATCATAATTTGGGGAGAAGAATTTGAACTAACAATAAAACCCTAATTCTAGGTATAACAGATATAATGCATGAATCTAACACAAAACAAAAAGAAATTGTAACTTTTCTGGCAAAAATAGGAGTGGATAATGTTGTGCACCTGGTCAAATCCTACTTTTATGAAGTGTTAACAGGGACTCATTCGCCACCAAAGGTGAATGGTTCCTAATAGGCCTGTCTGAGGAGTTTTGAATCTGAAATAGAAGCTTGTACAATGTAAAACCTTATGTCCTTCAAGCCCTAAGAAGGACTCATTTTCCACTAAAGCCGAATGGGTCCTGCTATGTCCTTCCAAAAATCTCTAAATCTAATCTTCAATTTTCAGGTCTATACTCCTTCCTTGCACTGTGAAAATATTTCTTTTAGATGGGTATGTGCATGATCATCATGGAAAAAACAAGTCATTAAGTGGCAAAAAAATTAGAAAAATCTGAGTTAGGCAACTTGGCATAAAAATTTGAATAAGTTATCTATATTATTTCAAAAATATGTAAGAATAGAATTTGTAGAAAATTGAATGTAGTTTCTAAATTATTAGGTTTATTTACAAAAAAATAAAATCTATTCAGTGAAAATTTGAAATTTCAATATAGTAGTACTTAAATTTCAGGGAAAAAATAAGAAGTAGGTGTCTGTCTGACCACCCTAACCACATTAAAATGATAATATTTTTTTATAATATTTTATATATAAGTAGAGGACTCATGTCTCGATGTGATGCATATTTTTTTGTATTTTTTTTCCAAGTAAATAATTAACTACAATTTTTTTATGAAATTTTTTTAAAAATATAAAGACTCGTATGTCTGACCACCTTAACTTGGTCATAAATTCATGAAATTCAATTTTTTCTTTTTTAATCTTATATTATGTGAAGCATATAATGTGAATCATAGAATGTGACACATTTTTTGGATTCAAAAATATGATACCGTTTGAAAGCTATAGATGTTTTTCAATCAGCCTAAAAATTAGGACTTTAGTCATAATTCAATAGAAAATGCATAATAATTATTTATTAAATTCAAAGTAAAGCATAATTTATATTGGTGGAAATTTGAGAGTCTCCTTTAAAAACCCTTTTCGTTTCATCAATTTTGGGTTAAAAAAATGTCATCAGCCACATACCCATCATATTGCCACTTTTTGGCCCATCATGATCTTGCACATACCCAGATCTAGATCTACTAATGATCTGCAAGACAAATTTTAAAGCTTGTTGGTGGATAGGGATTTTCTTTAGTCAAATCTCTTGTTGGTAATTAAACCTTTGATGATGAATGAAAATCTGAAACATATAATTGTGTGTGCAATCCTAACCTTAATTATGTCTAATATTAAGATCTATAAGAATGTGAAGGTAATTCTATCCAATTGTGTTAGAATAGAACCCTAAAATGAAACATGAGAAATGCAAATGACTCACTAAAGAAGATCTCAAATCCCCTTAATAAGCCACAAATATGAATATACCTCTCTTTAGGCTACAAGTAGGATGATTATAGAAGATGGAATCCCTTAGGAAACAAGTCCTTAGGCTCGGTTGTATGTCTTGTGTGTCTCCCAACACCTAGAATCTCTCATGATTCTCCATAGGAAATTATTATCAACCTTCACTAATACTTAAT
Source organism: Sequoiadendron giganteum (assembly GCA_007115665.2). Taxonomy (NCBI): domain Eukaryota; kingdom Viridiplantae; phylum Streptophyta; class Pinopsida; order Cupressales; family Cupressaceae; genus Sequoiadendron; species Sequoiadendron giganteum. Next base: position 280,065,800 of record CM021101.1, read on the forward strand.
CTTTAACACAAAATGAGCTTGAAGACCTACAATGCTACTCCAAACTTCACTCTTTCTTGCTTCTTGACAATGAATTCTTGATATAATGAAAAATTACTTTGCTTCTTAGCTTTCTTAAGATCATCTAGGTGAAATTATGTAAAATAACCTTATATTTATACATAATTTGAGAATTAACCTCAAAATTTAAATAATTCAAGCTGACACTAGATCTAGGATTGAAAATCATTAAAATCTTGTCACAATGAAATTAAAAAAGGGGTGTCCTATATGAGGAAGACCCATTCACCACTAAAGGCGAATGGGTCCTAACACAAGTTTCTAGGACCTTGCTTTGGGTGGTGGAAAGAACATCAAAAACCCACCTCAAAAATGCATAGAAAGGGGGGTCCTATGTGGAGAGGACCCATTCGCCACTAAAGGCGAATGGGTCCTAGCACCATTTTCTAGGACATCAAATTTTCCAAATTTAATGTTATACAATTTGATTATTGGGTGTCAAGATAGATCTCTCGAAAGGTATCATTAATAAGGCTTAAATCTGAATTAAAGGGGCCAATTAACCTCAATTGAACATTAATTAATTAATGAAACCCTAGATAAGTGTGAAAGTGTAATACAACACTTTACAACACCATAAATAAGGTACAATTTAAGTGCATTCCATTAAAAGGGGCCCTATATTAAGGTGAATGTGTACAACACATTACAACACAAAACTAAGGAAAAATTAAGTTAAATGTATATCATTTATTCCCAAGCTAAGTGTGAAAAAGGGTTACTTTTTTTGACACTAGAGTATGAAATTCGGATTTTAAATTATTTATATACCTACTTAGTGTTGTAGGCTTATTACTTGGTCAAGGGAACTATTGAGCTCCCAAACATTTCAAGCATTTTATCATCATTCTTCTTCTATTTCTCATCCTTTTCCTTTTCTTTCACAATTTATTCAATCCTTATGTAATTAGGTTTATCATATACATATCCATCAACATCAATTGAATTCTTCATTGCTTCATCAACCTTGACATTTGTACTTTCTACAATCTTTCACAATATTTTATTGAAACATCTATATGCTTTGCTTTTAGTAGAATATCCAAGAAACGCGCCTTCATCACTTCTTGCATAAAACTTTACTAAGGTTTCTTCATCCTATTTGATATAACATTTGCTTCCAAATACCTTGAAATACTTAACAGTAGGAATTCTTCCACACCATAGCTCATAGGGGGTCTTTGTATTGTTTTCTCTTGCTTGAACTCAATTGAATACATAAACAACAACAGTGTGAATAGATTCTCTCTAGTAAATTTTAGATAGACCAACCTCAATAATCATTGATCTAGAAACCTCTTGAATTTTTCTATTCTTTCTTTCAACAACTTCATTCTGCTAAGGAGTTCTTGGAGCAGATAACTGTATTTTTATTCCATTCAGTTCACAAAACATATTAAACTTATGGGATGTGAATTCACCACCTTTGTCAAACCTTAAGAATTTTATCCTCAAATTTACTTCATTTTTAACCATAGATTTGAATTTCTTGAATCTATCTAATGCATTAGACTTCTCTCTAAGAAATGTAACCCATGTATATCTAGAATAATCATCAATCAAAAGCATAACGTACCTTTCACCTTGTATAATTATCACTCTTGTAGGACCATAGAGATTTGTATGAATTAAATCCATTAGTCCAGTAGTAGATTGTTCCTTCGATATGTAAGGGCTTCTTATTTTCTTTCCAAACTGACAATTCCTACAAATAGCATTAATAGGCTTTGTAATCCTTGGTAAATTTCTCATGGCCTAAACTACACTAATCCTTCCCAAGCTATCAAAATTCATATGACACATTCTTTGATGCCACAACTAACTGTCATTAATCTGATTCATAAAGAATCATTCATCAACACCCTTAAGTTGATATATATTTCCTTTAGTTTCTTTCCTACAACAACCATTGTTCTAGATCCTTTCTTGATTTCACATCTCTCATCCTTAAATACAAGATCATATCCTTTACTACAAATATTTTCAACAATCAAGAGATTATTCCTTAAACCCTTAACATAGTAGACATCATCAGTATTATGCTTTGCATCAAAACTTACTGAGCCTATCCCATAAATCTTAGCACCAGTATCATCTCCAAACATAACTAAGCCTCCATCATACTTTTCAAGTTTAAAAAACTTACTCTTATCACCACCCATGTGATGTGAACAACCACTGTCAGCAACCCAATAGTTATGTTCCTATTTAGCATGTAGGGAAGAGATTACAGTACCTTCATTTTTCTCCTTCTCCAGAGGGCATTCCTTCACCTATTTTTCAGAATTAGGAGAAGTAGGTTCATATTTTATAGCCAAGAATGAGCATTAATTGTCACCAAGATCTCCATAGTCAGATTCCTCATCAGATATACTAGAATCCTCATTCACATAATATTATTTGTTGATCTTCTTACCTTTCTTTTCTTTCTCATATCTTTGTTTATTCCCCTTAGCCCTTTCTGGAAACCTCAAATCATAATGTCCTATTCCTCCACAACTAAAGCATTTAAAGGGAAACTTACCTTCATACTTGCCGAAGCCTTTCTTCATCCTTCTCACAAAGTTAGCTTCTACTTCATCAAGATTTTCTTCATCTGAATCTTCAAGTTGTGTAGCCTTAAAAGCAATCTTTGATTTGGATCCATTTCTCAAATCCAGATTTCTCATCTCATAATATGTCAGAGTTCCCAATAACTGATCTTTAGTGTAACTCTTGTAATCTATGTGTTCTTCAATAGAACATACCTTTTCACTGTAAGCATCAAGGAGAGTTCTAAGAATCTTCTTTACAATCCTAGATTCATCTATTGTAGCACCGAGTCCTCACATTCTAGAAACTACCTCATCCAATCTTAGTACATAAGCTTTAACATTCTCATCTTTAGACATATGTAGGAGCTCAAATTGTGTCTCCAAATTCTACAAATTTTCTTCTTTGACCCTATCATCACCTTCATGTGCCTTTTCCAAAGCATCCCAGACTTCCTTAGTAGTCTTTAAATTATGAACTTTAATCAACTCATAATGTACAAGATGGTTCTTCAAAATGTACTTCACCTTATTGTTCACTTCATGTGCGTTGATCTCATCAGTCGTACTCAGACCATTAGTAGGAGGAGCATAAGGATTCTTGTAAGCTTTCTCCACATCATATCCATAATAGTCCAAATATTCTTCCATCAGTATTTTCTAGATAGCATAATTAGTTCCATCAAACCTCAGATAATCATGAGTAACTTTTCCAGCCATCCCAGACCTTCCTTAAGTGGTTAAGCTCTTCTCCAAGGAACCAATATCTTATACTAATTGTTGAATAAGAAAATTGAGAGGGGAGGTGATTCAGTTGTAAAAAATTTAAACTTTTAAATCATTCATCGAAACCTAGATCAATCACAAATCCTTAACACTGCTAAAATGATTAAACATTAAGTGCAAGTGTAGAAATTGAAAACCATCACACAAGTGTAGTAACACTAGATTTACATGGAAAACCCAATGAGGGAAAAACCATGGCTAGGATTAACTCACACTATAGAGAATATCAAAATCGATTACAAAGGCTCATTTCCTAAGAGAAAAAGGATCACTGCCAAAATAAGGACTCACTATCCAACAGGGTTAACAACCTCAAGGGCTCACTTCCACAAAGATACAAAGAATATAGAAGATAAATGTTACAAAGAGAAGGAAATCTCAATGCAACAAATATTTCCACCACAATTTACTCAATCATTGCAGACATGCTTGAAACATAGATTACACCTTTAGCTCACTGCATCTGGAAACTCAACATTTAGAATTCACACCAATCTGCCACACTCACATCACACACACACATTGATTCACATCTATTTCATAGCTATCTTCTCTATTTATTTTAACTTATCTCTTTTTACATCTTTCATCAATAACTCATCCTTTATTTATACCATCTTCAACTTTGAAACATATCCAAATTTGGTCATCCATCATTAAATTCAAATTAGGTCATCACCAAAACATCCTAGGGTGGAAATAGAATAAGGGTGACCTACACACATGCTTGATGAGGACCCAAGTAGGTCCCAAAATGCTTCATAAACTTTGAATGTAGTGTTCAACACAAGGTTGTCCAAACCAGTGTAAAACACATAGAAAAATTAAACACACACAACTCTTAGCATTAAAAAATCCTTCAAGACACCAAAATTATCTTCAAAACGATCATAAAAAATTAACTCTAGAACCACAATTCATAAGACTTAACCAAAAAGAAATCCAGACCAACAAGTCATTTCTCCCAGACCTCAGCCAGATACACAGAAAACCATAGTTCACAACTGGTGAACATAACTAGCACTCTACAATGAATGAGAAGCCAAAAATATGAATATAGAAGCTTCCAACAACCATGATCAACATGTCTTAACCACAAAAACATAGGAGAAAATCTTGGAGAAAAACCAAGAGAAACCATCGAACACCTGCAACCTTTCTTCATTACAATTTTCTCAATATCCTCGACATATACATCTAATAACTTACATCCATGACATCAGTGGCAACAAAAACCAGTTGATAACCAATTGACCAATTGACATCAATGGCAATACCTTCATTCTTGCAACAAGTTTTTCACCCACCCAGTGGGGAAATAAGTAGATGAGCATGCAAAACACTTAAAACCACGAGGATCTTGCCAAAACATGCCCAATAATATGGTCAGAAAGATTGTAAAATGAGAAAAACCCAAGGTGACCTAGAAGCTTTGCACGAAACCCTAACTTTAAAAATCCCTAAAATCCCTAGTTTAAGCATGTAAATATTTATTCCTCTTATAAGATAGAGTTTAGAATGATGAAATCCTACAAAACAAGACTTGAGAGGTTAAAAAACCCTAAATCTAGCTTGAAAATAATCAAAAAATGCTAGAAAAGAAAAAGTGCAACTCTTTGTTACAGAGGTGTGGCAATTTGTTGTAGAAGTGCAACAATTTGCTACTTAAGTGTATAAATTATTTGTAGAATAGAAATAAGTGGGAAGAGGGAGCTTTCTATTTTTGAGGAGATAGGGTTCCTATTTCACACTCTTTTTTCTATGAACCCCAATCCTAGACTTGCACAAAAATAAGAAACAAGCACATAATTAGATCAAATGCAAGTGAGAATCAAGATTCCCCATGAAATCCATTTAAATTGAAAAGAACAAGAAATGAGATGAAAAACATAAACAAAAGCTATCAAATCCTATTCAATGTAAATCAAACTCTTGATCCCATGGGGAAGTTGGTGCCAATTTGTGTGTAGGAAATGGCCCTTTCCAAACTCCTGTGATGCAATTTTGATGAGTGATGCACTTTGATGAAGATTCAATTGAGCTCCATGATGAAAAATCTGCATAACCTAGCTAAGATCTTGATAAAATAAATGAAAATAGATATTCTTGAGGATGAAATTGATTATAGTGAGTTTACTCAAATAATGGATGATCAAATGAGAAGAAGAGCCTTCTATTTATAGATGAGATTGAGAGAATAATAGACAAAATGGATGAATGTGGGACTAATCATCAACCAATGGCCAAATTCCACTTGACAAGATGTGAATGGAGGAAGCTTGAGCATATTTTGGTGATTATGCACAGTAAATGATATTAGGTGGAATTTGAAAATAGTGAAATGACATGTAAGAGGGAAAAAGAATGAATTAAATGCCACTTGGCTCAATGCACAAAGACATGTAAGAGGAATGAATGTCTTGTTGGAAGGATAAATCCACTTGGAGGGATTTTCAAATTTGGAGGAATATTCATTTTTGATGCCATGTTGAGAGAAAATAGGGATTTAATAAATCCATTAAATGAATTTTCATGTGCAAGTGGAAAAATCTAGAGAAATTAAGCGAGTGGGATTAAATTAATCAAGATTTAATTAATTTAATGGGGGATTAGTTGATGTGACAAATTTGATCTAGATTTATGGGTTGATTTAAATAAAAAATATGAGAATGTGATTTAGATTTAATCAAATAAAGGATTTGATTTATTTAATTAAAGAGGGATGATGATGTTAGATCAAATTAAATAAGGTTTAATTTATTAAATTTAATGTGATGACTTTAGAGATTTAATCAAATAAAATAAATTATTTAATTAAATAGAGATATAGAATAAATTAAATAACTTTGATTTATTTAATTAACAAGATAGAATGGCTTAATCAAATAAATGATTATTTATTTAATTAAGGGATGAAGAGTGATGAAAAGTTGAGAAGATGATTCGGGATGAAATGATGTTAGTAATCGGGACCAAGTGTGTCGATATATTTTCCATGTCTACATTTTGCCCCTCTTTGAAGCAATGCACTTGTTGCGTTGGTTCAAATAAATAAAATGTTGTAATCAAAACTCAAAAATTTCCTTAATTTTTTAGATGCCCCATTGTTTCCCTAGCAAGAAGAATTATGCTAGTTTATTACCCCCTCAAGAGATCAGACGAAAATTTGGATTTTTGGGTGATCTCGCAAAAAAAAAGGATAGGGTGCCCGACAGGTCCAGAAAGGTTCTAAGATGCCAAAAACATGTTAAAATGCCAAAAATGATGCAAAAAGGCCTTTGGTCAGGTAAAAACGGGATCGGGGGTCCAAAACCCTAGCTGGATGGCTAAATTAGGTCAAAAACCCTAATTTTTAGGCTTAAATAGACACTAAGGGATCATTTTCAAATTATTTTCACACAGCCTTTAAATATTTTTGTGTTTTGAGCTCTGAGTCTTGATCAAGATGGCATAAATATTGCTTCCCCAACATAGCTCAGAGTGAGTACGAGTGCACCTACGGCCAGCCGGCGTAGGACCTGTGATATGTACCCCTTGCTTGACTTGTGATTTCAAATTTTTTAGTGCAATAAATAGGGTCAAAGTCAAATTTGAGTCAAGTGGTGCTACAAAAGCACGGCTACAAATGCAAAATCGATGTCGCATGGCCTCAAAGTGCACCACATGTGCAAAGAGCGTCGTCGTGCCATAGTTTAGAAATTAGGTTTTTGGGCCTAAGTCGGCCGCATGTGCGAAGAGCACTGTCGCGGGCCTTTTTTGGGATTTAGGACTTAGGAGTGCGGTCAAACTACACCATCACGGTGTAGTTTGGAATTTGCAAACTATGTCGCAATTGCAAACACAATCCCAATTGTTGTCTGGACTGTGAAAACTTAGTTTGAGCGCCCAATTTTTTTTTGAAACTTGACGTTGTGGCTTTCCTTATGCAGGAGGACCTCAGGATACTACATTCATGTGAGCACCAATCCCAGGTACTGAGTTGGTTATTCGGTATGCACAATTTTCTCTAGAAGCACCTTGGGGCAATAGGACTTTGGTACATTGCTTATGCACATCCTGTTCGGAATCACTTAGGGATGATGATAGCCTTGACGGAACGATGGCACAGTGAGACATCCTCATTTCACTTGCCGACAGGAGAGGCTACCATCACACTGGAGGATGTATGGCGTATCCTTCAATTACCCATCCATGGAGTGAGGATCATATATGATGTGGATGTCGAGAGGGACGCTTGTTACGAGATTATGGAGCTTGAGGTAATCATCTTTTCAGAGGGTCAGATTGATTTAAAGAGGTATAGGGGCACAATTCCCACATTCAGACTCATAGTTGTAGCTATCATATCAGGTCTTGTGGCACCAGATCGGTGGGGCCGATATTTTAGACCAGGCTAGGGGTTGGCATGGGGGTGGATGATCTCTAGGAGAGAGTGCTTTACCTGCGGGCTGGTGATGTTGGCCTCACTTTACATAGATTTGCATGAGTTTGTGTATTTAGATAGCAAGGCCATGGGGGTCGGTGTTACATTGTTGCATGTATGGGAATGGGAGCGGATTGTGGTGCTTCACCCTTAGGTTACACCAGTTTCTCTAAAGCTAGATGATCCGATTGTCTGGCAATATGGTGGCACACAGATTGCATTTACTCACATAGGGGTAAGTGGCATCACCCATTGGTGTAGGGTCATCGATGGGATGATAGTTTTTACCTAGAGGCCTTGGCTTGGCATGGGTCCTTGGTTCAGTGATGTGTAGTATTTATTCTTTGCTCATTAGGGCAAGTTGATGCAAGTTAGAGAGCACACCATCATTGAGAGATACCTGCCAGACCAAGTAGCTAGGTAGTTTGGCGATATACAAGATAGACGCGATGACCAATACATGGCCCTCTTTTCCCCTAATATGAGGGAGACTGCATGGGAAAGACCCATCCCTGCAGACGAGGCAGTGACATCCTTTAGGCAGGTGGTGGCCAAACCATGGCCATATGATCAGGGGCAGGGTGATGTAGGGTTGACACAAGCTTATAGATATTGGTTCAGGCAATAGGTGTAGTTCCCACATGACGAAGGCCCAGGGGCCAATCAGCAGGCCGGTCGGGGATAGGGAGGTAGAGGGGATGGGGACAAAGATGGGCCACTAGGAGGAGGAGGACCACCTCCACACCAGCCATATCTGACACCACTCCGGGACTAGGCACATTAGACACCACCCCGCGACCAGATACCAGTTAGATATTAGGCCCAGTAGACCCCATCCAGAGATGGAGAGAGAGGCCCCTCAACAACAGCCTCCATAGCTAGACCACCGAGATGCCCTAATCTAGCAGTTGCAGGCTGAGGTATAGGTTTTGATAGCTGAGAGGGATCAAGCTCGGTAGCAAGTCACAGTACTTATGAGAGACAGATGAGGCCAGGTCTGAGAGAGACCAGAAGATATGCAAGAGGAGACAGCTTGAGAGTATGGCCTCCTCATCCTAGGGCAGGACAGTATCCCTATGGGCATACCAGGATGTAGTCAAAGAGGTAGAGTACTATCGGCAACATTATAGGCAGGCAGTGCCACCAGTAGGTCGAATGCCAAATTTTTCACAATAGACATGCATGAGGCTGCTTGAGGATCATGCCGAGAGGCAAGAGGGTGATGGGTTCAACTAGCAGGGCTAGCCTCATGCTTTGGTCATAGACAATATTTTTTGATTCATGGGCTCAGATTTGTTATTGCCCCTTTTGTACTACACACATTTGATCCTGATTTTGTACCTTGACAGTTACTCATGCTTATATATATATGAGATGATTTGATTTATGAGATGTCCTATTTTATTTGTAATGGATGTATTTAATTTCTTATGTGTTATGATATGATTCAGTGATTATGGATGCATTTCTTTTTGTACATTTTCTATGCATTTTATGGTGACGATATATGGATGCAATCATGATATGCAAAAATAGTTTTCTATATTATGTCCTAAATGAGTTATGTGATGTATTTATGATATGTATGCAATTATATGCAAACGACATGACATTTATGAATGATGTATGAAATGCCCATGCCATGCCCTTATGAGATGATACATGGTATTTATGACATGCAATTATTTTATGTAATAATGTAATGCAATGATTCCTATGATGAATGTGATGTTACATTATGAACTAATTTTTCAATGTAATGTATATGATTATGATATTTTGATCCTTATGAGATGATATGCAATATGCAACACTATGTGCTTAATGTAATGGACGTTTTGTTATAAAATGATAATACAAGGTGATCCATGATGTAATGTTTTATGATGATGATTATGTGATGCAAATGATGTAATGAACTTTGTTATGTGAGATGATTTATGAGATGATGCTTTATGAAATGTAATAGTAATTATAATGAAATGATAATGATATGCAAATGGAAATGATAATAATGAAATCTATGATAATTTGCATAACTTAATAATGCCTATGTGATAATATCTTGTAAATGATTATAATGAAATGCAATGCATCTATATTTCCTACATGATATGCTAATGATTGGTGGATGCAAGATGGATGTATTTTTATAACGTTTTTGAGTAAATTTCATGACACCATGTTAGATGGAAAGAAGACAGAAGAAAGAAGATCCAACAAGCTTACTTTATGATGATGATGACAATGAAACTAGGAGTTGGGATTTTAAAAGGGCCATTTACTTTATGTTTGATAACACACATAGGTACGATGCATCAAGGTATTAAGAACTAGGATGCTGTTGTACCTAGTGTGATGGATCTTGACTCGACAATTAGATAGGAATACTCTTGTTCACACCTAACACATGGAACCTTATTCAGAATGCAGTTCAAATATTCTCAACATCTTAGACCAAAACATAGAAAAACAAGCCTTCCTATGTGGTCAACAAGACATCTAAAACACCTCCCCTAAAAACCAAAAAAGCACGGACAACCAATTTATATACAAGAACATCCAACAAGCACAACAAATAAAAATATAATGATCGTTTCCCCATTCCTTCCTCTCTAAACTGTTTTAATTAGGAATCATCAAGAGGTCATCGAAATGAGTGCAAAATAAGATAATTCAAAAAGACAAAGATAAAGTAAATAGACAAGCTAATGTTCTTCATACCACTAGCTGAGACTAAACTACAGTGATTCTTGATGTTGATTTCCATTGTATGAAGGATGCATCCTAGGACATGTTGTTATTAGGTGATGATGAGATTGATTGGACGATAAGCTATTGATATTCTGAGTTGTCTAGCCTGTTGACTTACTGACCTAGACTTGAGACTGTGACAATTAGGCTTTCACTTTTGAACCCACTAGACTTGCTTCTGATTCCCTTACCAAAGGATGAAGGAAATGGTGATTTATTATGAGTGATGATTATTGCAGGTGAAAGCGAGATGAGACAGATACACCATTTTGGGTTTTTTCAAATATTTGGATGTTTTTGGTTGTTTGAAATATTTTGAGGCTGCTTTTGGTATTTTTGAGATTTTGACCAAGAGAATAACTTAAAGACCTATCCTAGGGGTCTCAGGAGTTTATCAACTGATTAGCCTTGCCTACGTTATACACATAGAGACCATGTAGTTCGACTGACATAGACTTGATTACTGATGAGATAGATGGGCAAATGGATTGTCATTTTATTGTGACGGATGCCTAAAGGACTGACCTAAAATGTCTTGGGGGATGATCAAAGATCAACCTTGCCTACGTTCAAGCTCAAAGATGATTTAGTTCAATTGGATGACTCTATTTTTTGATTTTTTTTAATTTTTGACATGTTTTGGATTTTGATGGATTTTTGAATGTTTTTGGATATTTTTTTTTTTATGATTTATGATTTTTTATTTTTTTTATTTTTTAATTTTTGATGGATATTTTGATTTTTTTTGGATTTTTGATTTTAAGAAATATTGCAAGAATATACACGAATCTGATCTGATGTAGGTATAGGAACATACCCCCAATGTGATGCGATAGACTACTTCAATAAAGGTAGGACAAACTTACCTTAGGGATGTGCCAAGTAGTACTAGGGTGGAACATGATATGAAAATAAGATCTAGCTATGATACAGATGTAGATGGATGATGAGAGGATAAATGGAATGTAATGGGTGAACGGTAAGTGTGCAGGATGAGTCGTGAAGATCTTGGTGGATGGAGAGTTCTTTACTTACACTTGGCGCATGTTTTCTAGGTTTCCACCAAGGTACTTGTCCAAAGTGCCACCAAAGTGGTTTTCACTAGAGGATGATTTTTTTCTTTACTATTTTCAATCCTTTTTTGGATTTTTATATTTTTTGATTTTTTTGTATTTTTGGTTTTACCCTTAAAAGATCAGGCATAATTTTTTTTTAGATGGGATCTGTTCATGGGATCTTGTAGAGGTTCGCCTTCCGATGTTGATAACTCATATGCCCGTGACTTGTAGCTCATAGTGATTATGAATGGTCCCAACCAGTTGAGTTCAAATTTTCCCTTGCTATTTGGATTTGGCACGTTCTTTTGATTTTCCTTTAGCACAAGTTCTCCTACTTGGAATGTCTGACTTCTGATCTTCTTGTTATAACTATGCTTGGGTTGGTTCTGATAAACCTATAGATAGATGGTATAGGGAATCTATGTGTTGTTCATCCAATAACTGTAGCTCATTCAGTCGTGAGACCTGATATTCCTCATCTGTAATGAGATTTTGCAGTGATATCCTCAAAGACAGGAGCTCGATCTCAATGAGGAGGATGGCTTCTGATCTGTAGACCAAGGAGAAGGGGGTGGCACTTGTTGTTGTGTGGATTCTTGTGCAATAATCCCATAAGGTGGGATTTATCTGTAGATGCCAGTTGCGACTAGTGTCATTGACTATTTTCTTAAGGATTTTCAGACTAGTTTTATCAGTGGCTTCTACCTGGCCATTGCCTTGGGGATAATATAGAGTGAAAAAGTGATGTTGGATGTTGAATTTTTGGAAAAGGTCACAAGCATCCTGAGTTTTGAAAGGTTTCCCATTATCCGAGATAATGGCTTGCGGGACATCGTATCGGCAAATGAGGTAGTTCAGGATGAACTTAGATATTTTCTTTCCAGTTATGTAGGTCATGGGAATGGCTTCAACCAACTTCATAAAGTACTTTGTGGTAGTAATGATGAATTTATTGCCATTGGATGAGGTGGGGGTGATTTTATCGATGACATCGAGCCCCCACTATGAAAAGGGCCAAGGTGTAACAATGGGATGAACCTCCTGAGTTGGTGCATGGATGAGGTCCCCATGCTACTGACACTGTAAACATCTTCTCACAAATTCATGTGCGTCTCTTTCCATTGTGGGCCAATAGTATCCGATCCTCAGCAATTTCTTAGCCAAAGTCATACCGCTCGAGTGTGAACCACAAATTCCATTATGTACCTCAGTTAAGGCAGTCAGGGCTTCCTCAGGCTTTAGGCAATGTAACAGGGTTCCTTCGATGCTCCTACAGTAGAGGGTTTCTCCTAGGATGAAAAAAAAGGTTGAATTTTTGACGAAGGATCATTTAAGGTTTGGGGTTATGCCCACAGGCAAGACTCCTATTCTCAAGTAGGTGTAGATATCATGATAGCAGGGATCACCGGGACCAATTATTTCATACACGAATTCAGACTCTAGTACCTCAAATGTTGGTACGAGAAGATGCTCTATGAGGAATTATTATTTTGGGACATTCTGCAAGATTTCCAAGAGTGATCCAATTGTAGCCATTGCATCAGTTGCTCTATTTTTTTCTCTAGGTAGTTGTTCAAATTTAATATGAATGAATGATTCATTGAGGCTCTCCACTAATTTCTTGTATGGAGTCAGTTTATCATCCTTTGTCTGATATTCATTGTTTATTTGATTGATTATGAGCTGAGAGTCTCCATACACCTTAAGAGCCATAATCTACCATTTTGCCACCATCCTTAATCCTACTCTTCTATGTTATTCGTGCATGAGAATGATAGTTTATAGGATTTGGGTATGCAATCTCCTTGGGGAGTGATGAAGAAAATTCTTGCTCCTAACCCATGCTATGTGAAGGATCCGTCAAAATACATCTTCCAGTGGTTTGCTACACTTAGGCCGAAGATTGATTCGTCAGGGAACTCTAAGATAAGCGGGTTTTCTACATATATAGGTGCCTCCACTAGTTGACCCACAATTGCTTGTCCCTTGATGGCCTTGCGGTCTACATATTTAATGTCATGTTCTGTCAATATCATGACCCACTTGGTTTTCCATCTTGTGAGAGTGGCTTTGGAGAGTAGGTACTTGAGCAGATCTATTTTTGTAATTAGCTTGATCTGATGCACCATCATGTAGTGTCTGAACTTTTGAGCCACAAATACGACTGCTAGACAAGCTTTTCCAATAGGATTATAGTTTAGCTCATGTCCAACCATTGTTCTGTTGATGTAGTATATTTCTCTTTCCCTTCCATTTTCATCATGCTAAGCTAAGAGAGTGTCGAGAGCTGTAGTTGTTGTTGATATGTATACAATCAATGATTTGCTTGGAATTGGCAGCATTAGAACTAACAGTGTGAGTAGGTATTTCTTGATTTGGTTGAATGCCTGGTCGCATTTTTCATCCCATTTGTATGCTACCCCCTTGTGGAGTAGATGAGAATATGTGATCTATTTGTTTTCCAGTTGTGCTATGAACCTATGGATGGATTGGAGCCTTCCTTGTAGACCCCTTAATTGCTTTAGTGTTCTGGGTGGTTCCTTTTCGAGGATCATCTTGACTTTGGTGGGATCTACCTCGATTCCTCTTATTGACATGATATAGCCCAGGAGCTTGCCTGATTTCACTCCAAAGATGCACTTCTTTGGGTTGAGTCAGACCTTGTACTTCTCCAACCTATCAAAAATGGAGCTCAAAGTTTATATGTGATCCCATCTTTTCCTTGATTTAGCCAATATGTCCTCCACATAATCTTACACAGTCTTATGGATCATATCATGAAATATTAATGTCATGGCTCTCTGATAAGTTTCTCTTGCATTCTTTAGCCCAAATGGAATCATATTCCAATAGTAGGTTCCCCACAGACATGTGAACATTGTCTTGTGTTGGTCCTCCTTTTCTATCATGATCTGATTATATCCGGAAAACCCATCCATTAGTGATAGCATCTCGTGTCTGGATGTCATATCCACTATCATGTTGATGTTTGGTAGTGGAAAGTCATCCTTGGGACATGCTTTGTTTAAGTGTCTAAAATCGATCCAAATGCAGATGCCCCTAGTGGGCTTTGAAATAGGTACCAAGTTTGATACCCATTCTAGATAATCAATTGGGCGTATGAAACCTACATCCAGGAGTTTTTGCAATTCCATTTTGACTAACAAGGCTATTTGGGGATGCATTTTTCTGAGCTTTTGTCTTACAGGTTTTTCTTCAAGATATATAGCCAAGTGGTGAACTACTACCTCTAGATCAAGCCCAGGCATGTCAGCATAAGTCCATGCAAAGTTTACTTTTCTTTCTTTGAGGAATGCAGCTAAGAGTTCGTTTTCTTCTATGAGAAGTGACTTAGCGTAGAAGGTTATGTGTTGTAGCTCCTTTGTTCCCAGGTTGACGGGATTGCATTGTTCAGCCAGGACCATTGATTTTTCTTGACGAAGTGGAGTGAGGGGAAGATTGAATCCTTCATCCTTCAGCACCTTAGAGAGGTTTTCACCATTGGATGCGTCCTTTATTTTTACTATTTTATGGTCAGAGAATGCCATAGCATGGTTTTCACTCAAGGACCTTGAGATTATTCTCAATTTCTCACTTTTGCGATTGAAGGATTCAATCATCTCCCCGTAATAGGTGTGAGTGTCCAATGTGATGTCAAATCCAACTTTATGATCTTTGTATGGTACTGTATCTCACAATCTCATGAATTCCAAGAGCACCTCATCATTTTCAAATGTGTCCAAAATCGGTGGTCCTCGTTGGTCATAATCGATGAGTTGGGGGTAGACCAGATTTATTTCGTGAGTTTGGTGGTCTGAATCAAAAGATAGGGTGCTAAACATGAGAAGGGAGGAGTCTTCAAAAATCATGGGTAGGCCAATTATGGTATCCTCATCATCACTGCTACTAAAAACATCGGTCACGTCAAAATTGAAGTTATCTAATGGAAGACCTCTGGATATTGGTAGTCATAGGGTGGTTGTTGTTAACTGAGGGGGAGTCTTGATTCTGTTAACCAGGGGACTTCTGCCATGTATGGTTATACTCAGAGGGGTACACCCAAGGTGAAGATTTTTCATTCGTTTCTCCATAGTGATGGGTTCCAATCGGCCATTGTTGTTCTTTCCCAAACTTGCATTCCTGTTATAGCCCATACCAAGCATCATTTGCAACCATTTTCTCCTTTCATCCATGGGAAGATTAGGCATGAGCCTTTCTTCTTCATAGAGGAGACTTGATATTTCTCTCTCATCCACCACTTCTCGGCCTAGATCTCCCCAACACCTGAATCGGGAGAGATCTGCTCTGAAGGTTTGAGATGTTGTATTAGTGGGTTGCGGTTGTCCATGGGATTTGGGGGATTGAGGTAACTCCCTGACCACAAAAGCTCCTTTCTTCATTTTGTATTCCCCACACGCATTGTCTTGGATTATGAGTTGGATGTTGGATATGTTGAGGATAGCGGGTGTCTTTTTCCTAGAAGTGGAGGCTATGTTGGATGGATGGATATATGGAGTTGAGAGGCCTTCATCATTCTTTAGGGCTTGGGGTACTTTATACTAATTGGCTTCTAGGTTCTTGCAGTAAGTGAAGGGCTCAGGATCACCATAGATTGTGATCTCTTGGTTTTGGTATGAAAACTTGACGCATTTGTGGAAGGTTGATGCAACTTCTTGCATCCCATGAATCAATGGGTGCCCCAAGAGGATGTTATATGGCATATCAAAGTCAAGCACTTGACAGGTAGTTTCCATAATAGTTGACCCTACTTGAATAGGGAGTTGAATAGTGCCCTGAGACACTCTTTCTTGATCGTCGTAAGCCTTGATCGTGATACCCTTACCTTTTTCAATGGAATCTTTAGATATTCCTAGATTCTTTATAAGATTGACTGAAAAATGTTGAGACCTACACCCCCATCCACCAAGACCCTTTTGACTTCTTTTCTTGAACCAGGACTTCAAGGTGGAGTGTGCGATTATGAGATGGCTGGGCAGGGGAGTCCTGATCAGAGAATGTGAGGAGATTTGGGATGATGATGCTACCGACCATAGATTGAAATTTCTTCATATCAATGTTGGTGGAGATAGTGGATGAAGCCAATGATTCCTCACGTATTTCCCTATGGGAAAAAGTTCAAGGGTAAGTGCACCAAGATGGTTCCCAAAAAGGGGACTTAAGTGGACAACTTTTTTCTGAAATGAGGAAATACTGACCTTGGATGTGAAATTGAGGATACTTACACTCAAAATTTTGAGATGGAACAAAAAGAAGGATTCAAGTGCTCCAAGTCTAATTTCTAAACTACTAATTTATTTTTAAAATGGTTGAGATTAAGGGGTTCAAATGAGGGATGTACAAAAATTGGTGTTTTTTTTGTCAGAAAAACATAGCATAGCAACTCTTGTACGACCCTCGTACGGTGAAATTTTCTTTAGTATTTTTAAAGTCACAATAGTTAGAAGTTAGGTAACAGTATGTAGTTAATGCATGATTTTTTACTAATTTTTGAAGTGGACATTTCCTAAAAAATAGAATTTTGGCTGTGCTACCCCTACAAATTTTGGAAACTAATTGAATTTTATTTTATTTTATTTTTTAAATTTGTAGAATGGATTCTAGTTTCTAAAAATGTAATTTATTTGGAAAGTTGATTAACGGTTAATTTATAATGAAAAAAATACCAAACACTACTTTTTGGAAAAAAAGACATACAAATAAAATAAATTATGGATGAAAGGCTTAACATTTTCAGAAATTCAAAAAAATTACATTGTTGGATAGCTAAGAGAGAACCCAACATTACCCATGTGTTCGATTTATTCAATACTGAACCATGTGCAATCCTAACGGTGAGCACGAACTCGATTATGTGAAATATGGTAGATTTTTTAGAAACACATCTCTGATCGTTGGGAATGCCGTCCAAGCCTTTGGGTTGGTATTCCAAGGAAAATACCAAGCCTAAGGCTCAGGAATTCCCAAAGCAAGATATAACACGAGCATGTTATAATGCACTCACATTATATCTTAGTTTTGACATGTTTTGTGAATGCATTCACAAAATGCGAGCGCATTATAACGCACTTGTGTTTTGGTCTACATTGAATTTTTTTTCTTCTCTTTTTCTTATCTCTTTCCTCTTGTTATCTTTCAGGGAAACTATATACATGAAAAAAACATTCAAGTATAAGTTGAAATTTACATATGGACATTTATTTTCTTATACTTTAAGTTATATTTCATTTATATAGGCAGGATGTTTGAGAGTGGTTTCAGATCTCTAGGAGTTATAATGCAAATTCTAGTTTTTGGTAGATCTTTAAAATTTTAGACTTAGTCAAATTTCAATAATCAGCATGTCAAATTTCAGTAATCAGGAGGTCAGATTTTAGTAGTCAACAAGTTCTATCATCTTTCTCTCTCACTCTCTCCTTCTCTCTACTCTCTATCTCTCCACTCCCTCTCTATCTCCCTTCCTCTCCCTCTCCCCTCTCTCTCTTCTAGTTTTTGGAATATCTCACAAATTTAAAACTTAGTCAAATTTCAATAATCAGGAAGTCAAATTTCAGTAATCAAAAAATTGTATTATTTCTCTCTCTATCTCACTCATTTTTATCTCTTACACTCTAGAACTCTCTCTCACTATCTCTATCCCTTTTTCTGACTCTCTCTCCCTTGATCTCAAGAAATCTCTCTTTGTCTATCTCTCCTTTTCCCTCTAATTCTCTCTAACTCACTTATCTCTCCCTCTCTCCCACCTTCCCTCTCTACTTATCTCTATCTCCCTCCCCCCCCTCTCTCTCTCTCTACCTACCTACTCTCCCTCCATCACGCCCTACCACTCTCTCTATTTCTCTTTGGCTAACCTCTCTCTCACCTCCCTCCCTCTCCCTCCATACTTCTCTCTCCTTCTCTTCTTCCCTATCTACTCTTTATCTCCCAATCTCTCTCTACCTACCTCTACATCCATCAAACCTTACCACTCTCTCTACACCTCTCTCCCTCCCCCCTCCCTCATTCCCTCTCTACTTCTCTCTATCTCACCTCTCTCTCTACCTCTCCTTCCATCTCTACTTATCTTTATCTCCTCTCTCCCTCTCTCTACCTACCTCTCTTTCAAACATTCTTTATTTCTCTCTATCTCACCTCTCTCTCCCTCTCTCCCTCACTCTCTACTTATATATATCTCCTCTCTCCCTCTCTACCTATCTCTCCATCCATCACAACCTACCACTCTCTCTCCATTAATCTCTATCTAACCTCCCACTCTCTCCATCCATACCTCTCCCTCTACTTCCCTCTCTACTCTCTACCTACCTAATCCTTCTCTACCTACTTCTCCATCGATCACTCCCTAATACTCTCTCTGCACCTCTCTATCTTTCTTCTCTCCCTCCCTCCCTCATTCCCTCTCTACTCTCTCTCTACCTCTCCTTCCCTCTCTAATTATCTTTATCTCCCCTATCCCTCTC
>CM021101.1:280084986-280336182 GCA_007115665.2 Sequoiadendron giganteum
GAGAGACAGGGAGTGAGTGGGAGAGAGACTTGATAGAGGGAGAGGCTTGATAGAGATAGGAGTAGAGGTTAAGAGTAGGGGATTTTTTAGGGTAGAGGGGAGAGATATAGAGGGAGTGAGTGAGATCAAGAGACCTGAGAGAAGGAGAGGGATTGGGAGGTAGAGACTTGAGAGGGAGAGACCAAGAGAGAGAGGGATGAGTGGGAGAGAGATATAGGGTAGAGAGAGAGAGAGTTCTCTAGTTAGGGTGGGAGGGAGAGACATGAGAGAGAGAGAGAGAGAGTTTGTTTTATCTACTTAGGGTGGGAGGGAGAGACTTGAGAGAGGGAGAGGGATTGACAAAGAGAGACCTAAGATATAGAGGCTAAGAGGAAGAGAGAGAGATTCTCTAGTTAGGGTGGGAGGGAGAGACTTGAGAGAGGGAGAGGGGGTGGGAGGGAGAGAACTAGGAGAGAGGGAGTGGGAGAGGGAGTGGGAGAGGGAGAGGGAGAGGGAGAGGGAGAGAGAGAGGGGGGTGAGGGAGAGACCTTAGAGAGAGATAGAGAGAGTGTGTTTGTTCTCTAGTTAGGGTGGGAGGGAGATACTTGAGAAGAGGGGAAGGGGTTGGGAGGGAGAGACCTGAGAGAGAGAGTGTGTGTGTGTGTGTGTGTTCTCTTGTTAGGGTGGGAGGGAGAGACCTGAGAGAGGGAGAGGGGACCTAGGAGGGATAGACCTAAGAGAGAGATAGAGGGAGTGAGAGATATACCTAAGCGAGAGAGAGGGGTGGGAGGGATAGGAGGGATAGACCTAAGAGAAAGGGGGAGAGAGGGGGGGTTGGACCTAAATCCTAAACTAGAAATACTAAACCCTAAACCATAAAGCCTAAACTAAAGAGAGAGATGGGGGAAGGAGAGAGTGTGTGAGAGAGAGAAACACAAATTCAAGGAGGAAGGTTGGGAGATTAAGAGAGAGGGAGAGAGGGAGAGGGAGAGTGAGAGGGAATGAGGGAGAGAGAGGTAGAGATGGAGAGAGGTAGAGAGAAGTATATAGGGAAGGAGAGATAAAGAGGGGGGAGGAGGGAGGGAGAGAGATAGAAGTAGAGAGGGGAGGAGGGAGGGATAGAGGGAGAGAAGTGTGATAAATAGAATGAGACAGAGAGGAGGGAAGGAGGAAGGTAGAGATATTGAGAGAGAGAGAGAGGAGCGAGGGTGAGAGATAGGCAAAGAGGGATAGGTTAGATAGAGAGAAGTAGAGAGGGAAGGTGGTTGGGATGAAGGAAGAGAGAGAGAGGAGGGAGGGAGAGAGGAGGGAGGGAGGGAGAGAGAGGGAGAGAGAGATAGGTTAGATAGATTGAATTAGAGAGAAAAGGTGGGTGGGAGGAAGGAAGAGAGAGAGGGGGAGATAGAGAAAATTAGAGGAAAAGAGGGAAGGAGGGAAGGAGGAAAGGAGGGAGGGATGGAGGGGGAGAGAGAGGATAGATAGATAGAAGTATAGAGGGAAGGGGAGAGTGTGTGAGAGAGGTCTAGAGAATAAGGGATAAAAAATGTGTGAGACAGAGAGAGAAAGATGATACAACTTGTTGATTACTAAAATTTGACATGCTGATTACTAAAATTTGACTAAGTCTAAAATTTTTGAGATCTTTCAAAAACTAGAATTTGCATTGTAACTCCTAGAGATATGAAACCACTCTCAAACATCCTTCCTATATACATGAAATATAACTTAAAGTATAAGAAATTAAATGTCCATATGTAAATGTCAACTTATACTTAAATGTTTGTTTCATGTATATAGTTTCCCTAAAAGATAACAAGAAGAAAGAAACAAGAAAAAGTGAAGAAAATATTTTAAATGTAGACCAAAATGTGAGCGCGTTATCACGCACTCACAGTTTTGAAATGTTTTTTTTTTATTTCAAAATGTGTGCATTTTTTGAAATTTAAACCATAACGCGAGCGCGTTATAACATGCTCATGTTTTAACACACCCAAGTTAGGCTCGGTAATGACTGAGCCTAGGCTCGGTCATTACCCAGCTATAACGTGTTGGCATTTTCACTATTTCGGGATGAAAAAGTAAGTTGTCCACTAATTTGCTACCCATTTCCATGCACCTACCCAGAAATCTTTAGTAACTCTATGATGGAGATTTGAGCAGGGTTTCTTTTTAATTGATCAAGGATGTTGTAACCATTAGGAATGTATTTCTAATTTGAGATGGGGGTCCTAGATGGTTGTGATGCCCCAACAATGGTGACCTTTCCACCGCATGTGGTGACTCCACAATTGGCATTGGCTCCCTTGATACTGAAAATGGTGACTATTTCGTCAAGGCATGCGACAACCCCTTTGTATGCGTGGTTCACTTTGCCAAAAAAATTCTTACCTTTATCGTTTCCCTGATTGTGGTCGGGCATCAGATTTGTGTATATTTTCAGAACTTGATTGCCAACTGGTTGCTCAACATTTATGATTTTATCATCGATGAGGTCTTGGATGACATTTTTTAGTTTCATGCAATAGGCAGTCGTATGCCCCTTGAGCTTATGATAATCACAGAATAAATTTTCATTTTACCAAAGTGGTTTCACCTGGGGCTCTTGGTAATTATGATAAGTGGGGATTTTGATGAGGTTCTCATTGACCAAATTTTTCATGATGGATTGAATTGATTCCCCAAGGGCTGTGAATTTCCTCTTGGGGGATACCTATTTTGTGGTGGTGGTCCTCCTTGATTATGGAGGTTGTTGACCTGATTGGGGGGTGGTTGTTGGGTTATCACATTGGCTTGCGTGTTATTGTGGTTGTTGTTTTGCAGTTGATGATGTGTTTGGATATTCGTCTTTGGAGCACTAATGATGACCTTGGCATCAACCACTCCATCATTGGTGACATTCCTATTTTTCACCCATGTGTGAGGTTTCTCATTATAGCTAGTGGATGGGTGGCTATCTTGATGTTCAAGACATGTAGGTGTACCCCCTTGTGTAATAAGGGCCCTTTTGATGTTGAGTGCCTTGGGGATCAATTGGTCATATGTGGTGATGCATTGCATCTTTAGATAAAATGCCAAGTTTTTGTTTAGATTAGCAATGATAGTGCAGATTTTTTTCTCTTCTAGCATGGTTCACTTACTCTGATTGGCCTTGGATCACCATCATTGTAGGAAGGAGGTGAATGATTCCCCCTTTCCCTACTTGAGCATTGATAATTCCTCAAGACTAACATCTATGCCCATGTTGAATGCATAATTTTTGTGGAATGTGTCTATGATTTCTTGGAATGTTCTGATGCCCATAGGCAGACTAGAGAACCACTCTATGGTGGGACTAGCTAGGCTCCAAGGAAATAGTTGCATCAGATATGTATCATTGTAAGTGACTTACATGCAATATACTTGGAATTCCCTCACGTGATCTTCAGGGTTTCCTATCCCACGATATTTGTCAAATTTAGGGATTTTGAATCCCTTAGGGAATGGTACCATTGCAAGGCTCCTATCAAAAGGATAGGGACACAGATTGTCAGGTGTCCTTGTTGTTTTTCTTGATTGAATATCAAACACCTACTGTGAGAGCAGTTTGATTTGTGTCAACACATCATTTTACGGATCAAGAGGTGGAGTAAACATGTTTTGAGGTGTTGGATTGATAGGTGGAATGTTGGTGGGAATTTTTTGCAAGCTTTGTTGAGCGTAATGTCTACAATTTCTACTGAGCCAACACCGCTTGGTGTTGTGCCAACAAAGCTTGTTTTGGGGCTTACTATTGATTCACTTGTTATTGTGCTTGATAATCTTTTAGGACTTGTTGATATGCTTCTTGTTGGGATGCTTTCAATTGTGTTTGGTATTGGGCTTGCTCTTGTGCTTGTTGAGCTTGATATTGAGCTTGGGCTTGATCACGCGCTTGTCAAACTACTTATCCAATTTGAGCAGCTTGTGCGGCTTGTGTGGCTTGAGCTTCTTGTACAACTTGGGCAGCTTGTGCGGCTTGTGCAACTTGGGCAGCTTGTTGTTGTTGCAGTAAAGCTTTGGCTTGGGAAACCTGTTGTACCTATTGTGCCTGTTGTGCCGCTAATTGTTCTTGCACTTGCTGAGCAGCTAGTTGTGCAACTTGTTTATTTTAGAGCGTCCTTTGATAGGTAGCTTGTCGAGTTATTTACAATGTGAGATCAATGAATTTTTTATGTTGTGTTTTGGTGGTGATGGTGATGGATTGGGAATGGTGTTGACCATTGTGATGAGGGGAACGGTCATGTTTATGATCAGAGTTTGAGTGGAAGATGATGTAATTGAGATGCTTGGTCCTTGGGAAACCATGCTTTGAGGGACTTGGGGGATGGTAGATGTGTTAATTGTTGGGGATGCTTGGATGGTTTCCATCTATTGTTGTGATATCGATGGCAAGATGGGAGGATTTGGTGTGATGCTTATGATGGGAGGGTTGCTTTGATTTTGTTGATTGATGGTAGGTAAAGGGGGAAGACCCAACCCAAGGGGTGATTTGGATGCAAGTGGTAGAGGTGGAAAGGGTAGGAAGATGGGCGGTGCATTCCCTTGAAGTGATGATGATGGATCAAAGATTCCCCCCACTCCAAACAAATCACCCTCTCCTTGTGAGGTAGGGAGAGAGGTTTGCGTATCTAGAGGATAAATTGGTATTATATGAAAAGAGGTTGGATTGGTGGGATCATGGAATGTGAGTGGAATATATGGGTGTAATGGATTTACTGGGATAGATTGATTTGGTGTGGTGTTTGTATTTAAGTCTCGTTTTCTCACAAGGGGATGTGTTTGAAGTGCATGAAGCAATGAGCTTCCCTTGTTAACAACTGGCGGGGTTGGAGCGATAGATGATATAATTTATGGGATGTCTTGAGTGACTCCTTGAAATGGAAGCGTGGATGAGGTTGAGGGCATGATCCCAAGAGGTCTTTCCACAATAGTGCTTATGTCATAGTCGGAATGGAGTTTACCCCCATCTTTTGCTAACTCAAGCATGTATTGGGAGGGATATAACTTCATCACAGCATTGACAATTCGATGATTTTTAGGATTTTGCACCATCTCAAGGTTTTCATCCTGTGTCATCCCTAAGACACTGTTAGTGATGTTCTCTACTTGATCCTCCTCTTGAGGATTTTGTAATGTTAGAGAGAAGTTGCTTAGGGGATTGCTTGATCTAACAGGATTCATTTCGAGATTGGTTTGACTTAGGTCACTTGAAGTTGGTGTTTCCTTGTTGATTTCCATATTCTTCTTGTGTTATGATATTGTTTGCACCATAAAATGGGGATCAATTGATCTAACTTTAGGCAAAAAAAGAGAAGAACTAGGATATTTTAAGGATCAAAGTGATGATGAGGATGAGATAAACGGAAGATGGATGATGTGGATGATGAAACTCTTGAGAAAATTTGAGGGAGATGCTAAACTTTAGGACTTGTTTTGATTGGATTTCGATTGATTTGGATAGTGAACTTGTAAACTCTAAGAGGTTGGATGTTTTCCTAGAGTGAACTTGTACACAAGATGATAATTTCACTAGGTGTGTAAAGAAGGATTCATCAAGACACCCCTAGTCAAACAAGATGATTTTGGATAATGAACTCCTAGATCTCAAGATGTTGGATTTTATCAAGAGGTAAACTTGTTCACAAAGATTTGATAATTTGATCAAATATGTGGAGAAGGATTCATAAACACATATCTAACCAAACAAGATGATATTTATTTTTCCTATAAGTCTAGCATAAATGATGTTTTCAAAGTTTCCAAGAGTTTGTTGGGTATGTGCAGGACCATGATGGAAAAAACAGGCCCTTAAGTGGCAATAAAATTCAGAAAATCAGAGTTAGGCAACTTGACATAAAAATTTGAATAAGTTATCTTTATTATTTTAAAAATATGTAACAATAGAATCTTTAGAAAATTGAATTTAGTTTCTAAACTACTAAGTTTATTTAATAAATAAATAAATCTATTTGGTGAAAATTTGAAATTTCAATGTAGTAGTACTTAAATTTCAAGGAAAAAATAAGAAGTAGGTGTCTGTCTGACCACCCTAACCACAATAAAATGATAATTATTTTTTATAATATTTTAGATATAAGTAGGGGTCTCATGTCCTGATGTGATGCATATTTTTTTGTAATTTTTTTCCAAGTAAATAATTAATTATGATTTCTTTATTATAAATTTTGAAAAATATAAAAACTCGTCTATCTAACCACCTTAACTTGGTCAAAACTTCATGAAATTCAATTTTTTTTTTAATCCCATAGTATGCGAAGCATAGAATGTGACGCATGTTTTGGATTCAAAAAATGTGATACCCTTTGAAAGTTATATAAGTTTTTCAATCAACCTATCAATCAGGGCTTTAGTTGTAATTCAAATAGAAAATGAATAATAATTATTTATTAAATTCAAAGTAAAGCATAATTTATATTGGTAGAAAGCTAAGAATCTCCTTTATTAAACCCTTTTCGTTTCATAAATTTTTTGTAAAAAAAAAGTCCTCAGCCACATGGGCCATCATATCACTTAGATATCACCACTTTTTGGCCCATCATGATCCTGCACATACCCTGTTGGTGAAATGATTTTTTATTTTTTATGGTTGAGGGATGGATGAGAATGATTAATTTTGACCCTAGACTTGACCTAGATAAAACTCCTTTCTACGAGACCTTGGTATTGAAGAACACGCTTGATACTCCCTATGTGAGAAAAGCAAACCTTTGAAAGAGAGTTGGATTTTGTTGATAATAAAAATCATACAAGTTAGGGTTGTTTCTTGAACCTTTCTTGTAGAAGCTGTAAACCAACCTTTCTCTTACCTCATGAAGCCTTCAAAGAAATTCTTCACGGTCTCTTGGACTAAGATTCTTGAACCTTGGTTTTCGGATTTTGATTTTGCGGTAAATCGTTTGAAAGAGCACATGTGTGGGGTTCAATTGTTCTTAGCCTTGCTTAATGAGCTATTTTTACCACAAAAAAATCTTGATTAGAGTTTTCAAACTAGATGTCAAGTTTCCTAACTCCTTTTCATCCCACAAAGTCCATTGTGTGAAAATCAAAGAAATCAAGGCAAAAATTTCCTAATGTTGACTTTAGTATGAGAAAATTATGATGTAAATCCAAATGCTTAGAAACCTCTAAGGATAAAATCTCTAGGGAAAGCAATAACACTTGGATTTTGTCAAAGGTATTTTCCCCTCCTAAAAGGTTTAAAATTTGGAGGATTTGAATGTTGAATTTTTATTTTTCAAGATTTTGGAACCAAGCAATGTGTTTAACTGACTCAAAAGATTGCACAACCCTAGGCTAGAAAAGAAAATATATGTTGAGTTCTCACTTGAACGAATCCAGCTATGCTTACTCTTAGTGGATGATTAGATGCTTGACCACAGAGGCTCCCCCTTATAGTGCACCCACTTCTCAAGTCAGCCAAGCATTAGTAGCCATGAATCTCCTATGGAATACTTCTCATCTCTATTAAAAGCTGTAAGAATGAGGGATGGCTCCAAAGGTCCGACCTCCTGACGCAAACAAATATTGGGATTTTGGGCTTCTAAACAAAAGTTCATAGTAAGGGCATCCAGTTTAGAGGATGCAATGATAAACTCCTTTTGAGAGCTCTTCCAACCCTTAGAACAAGGGATTTACACATCATAAAGATACTGGGGGAGAGTTAGCATGCACCGCTTCCCATTGTTTACGATTTTCATCGTAACCATAAATTTATATAGCGGTTTGGAAGATATTGGCTTATGCTCGTTACCGCTTAAGTCGTTCCCTTGGGATGGGTACTTTTTCCCACCAAGGCAGGCCCTCTAAAGGTACACAAAAGCAAGCAAGTACATCCATAGTTTGATCAATCTTTGTTGAGAAACAAAGAGAGAACACTCGTGATGTACTCCACTCACACTCGCAAGATTGGTTCAATTTTTAAAACCCAATTTGAAATGTGAAGCCAACCACTTACACAATTTAAGATCACCAAAAATAATTTTGATTCTCAAGATCACTATAAAGTGTGAGAGAAGTGCATACATCGTTTTTGATGATATTATTTTGGGTAAGTGATTACAAAACAAAGATGCACATGTTTATTTTAAATCCTCAAAGCAATGATTGAATTATTTTTAAAGCACCAAAAAGAAAGATGATTTTTTTTTTGTTCAATTGTTAACCTCAAACCAAATCTAGTAGGTTGTTCTAAATTTCTTTTTAACCCTTTGTTTGCAAACTTGAAAGCTTTTGTAGTTTTCGTTTTAGAGTCCAAAAGAAATCTAGTGTCTCCTAAAAGCATGAAAGTAATCAAATCCTTAGAAAGGGATTATAAGTTCTCCCAAAGTGTTTAAAAACATTTAATACAATGAGTTAATAATGACATAGAGAACCTTGGTCTTCATTTTCTTTCCTTACTTCAATCAAGCCAACCTGCAAGAAACTAGTTAATACTGCAAAAATAGAGATTGAAAAACAATTAGAAGTCCAAATAAATCAAAATGGAAAAAAGCACATATCAAAATAATTAAAATTATGCTTTTTACCCAACTTCAGCGGTGTAGTTCATGAGTGTGGCATAGTTTAGAATGATCAGTGGTGCAATATAACACTGTTAATTTACTGAGAGTAGTGCTCTGCAGTAAAACAAAGACCGTGATTGCAACTTTGTTTGACTAGTGGCGTAATTTTTAATTTAGAAAGTCTGTGGGTCAATTTGAATTTTGAATTTTTCGGGCACGAAGACATGAGCGGTGAATTTTGGAGATTATAGTGATGCAATATAGCGTCACTTGATAGTTAGCGATTGATTTTTCTGTAAGCTGCAAAAAAAATCAAAAAAGCATAGAATTTTTTTTAAAACGTCATTAAATCCTTCAGATTCGCCTTCCTTCTAGCGCTAAAATGTGAACCCCAATCCTAGACCTACACAAACATAAGAACATGCACATAATTAGATAGAATGCAAGTGAGAATCGAGATTCCCCATGAAATCCATTTAAATTGCAAAGAACAAGAAATGAGATGAAAAACATAAACAAAAGCTATCAAATCCTATTCAATGTAAATCAAACTCTTAATCCCATGGGGGAGTTGGTGCCAATTTTTGTGTAGGAAATGGCCCTTTTCCAACTCCTATGATGCAATGTTGATGAGTGATGCACTTCCATGAAGATTCAATTGAGGTCCATGATGAAACATTTACATAACCTAGCTAAGATCTTGATAAAATGGATGAAAATAGATATGCTTGAGGATGAAATTGAGTATAGTTAGTTTACTCAAATTGTGGATGATCAAATGACAAAAAGATTCTTTTATTTATAGATGAGATTGAGAGAAGAATAGACAAAATGAATGAATGTGGGACTAATCTTCAACCAATGGCCAAATGCCACTTGTCAAGATGTGAATGGAGGAAGCTTGAGCATATTTTGGTGATTGTGCACAATAAATGATAGTAGGTGGAATTTGAAAATAGTGAAATGACATGTAAGAGGGAAAAAGAATGAATTAAATTCCACTTGGCTCAATGCACAAGGACATGTAAGAGGAATGAATGTCTTGTTGGAAGGACAAATCCACTTGGAGGGATTTTCAAATTTGGAGGAATATTCCCTTTTGATGCCATTTTGAGAGAAAATAGGGATTTAATAAATCCATTAAATGTATTTTCATGTGCAAGTGGAAAAATCTAGAGAAATTAAGTGAGTGGGATTAAATTAATCAAGATTTAATTAATTTAATGGAGGATTAGTTGATGTGACAAATTTGATTTAGATTTATGGGTTGATTTAAATCAAAAAGATGGGAATGTGATTTAGATTTCAGTAGATAAAGGATTTGATTTATTTAATTAAAGAGGGATGATGATGTTAGATCAAATTAAATAAGGTTTAATTTATTAAATTTAATGAGACGAATTTAGAGATTTAATCAAATAAAATGAATTATTTGATTAAATAGAGATGTAGGATTAATTAAATAACATTGATTTATTTTATTAATAAGAGAGAATGAATTAATCAAAGAAATGATTATTTACTTAATTAAGGGATGAAGAGTGATGACAAGTTGAGAAGATGATTTAGGATGAAATGATGTTAGTAATCAAGATCAAGTGTGTTGGTATATTTTCCATGTCTATAGTTTCACTCAAGGAAACCCTAGAGATCTCAATCCAAGGATGCAATGAAGGAAAGAGATCTATAATAGGATGTCCTAGGGTATGATTAGAGACTAAAAGGGGATTCACCACCAAGCTAGGGCTTGTAAAGACAAATGACATGCAAGATCTAATTATAAAACTTAATGATATGCAAGACTACAAGAAATGACCTAGAAATGAATGTAAAATAGAATATAAAATTGAGAAATCATAGATATGCACTTGGAAACTTGTAGGAGCTTGAATGAAGAATTGAAATACTAAAGATGTGTATTTTAAGGCACACTAAGACTCATACATTAAACTCGGTGATTTAGTCCTAGATTAGGGTTTTTGGGCAAGAACATAAATCTGGTATAGACAAGTCTAGAGCTCTTGAAATCTGGAAATTTGACTATACTGGGACTCATACACCAGAAGTGGTGTATTATTCATGCTTGAAATTTTCAGTGGATCAGGATCTAAATCTACTCTTCAACCTCTGCTCTATCTTCTCAACTTTATTTTTGAATTTGAATTGCTAAATTATGCTCTGTAGGGATCCTTCAAGGGTCATGTAAACAAGGTGACAACTTTGATGACTTTGCACACTTGACAACTTCTTTCCAATATTGCTCCTTAGAGGGTATTCAACCTAGATCTACAAATCACACACTAAAGAGGGTAAAATGTTGTTTTGTTAGTAGAAAGGGGTTTACCTTGGTCGAAACCCGTTTTGGTAATCAAACCTTGTAATGAAATGAAATAGAATATAGGAATGATGAATGAAACAAATGTAGTGTTGTAACTCACCAAACCCTAGAAATAAAGTGTTACAAACATGTATGAAGTGGCTCCAATGGATATAGATCTTGAATCTTGATTGAATGATATGGATCTTGAATTTAATGCTTGTTTGAATCATGAAACCCTACATCACAATTGTTAGCTCAAAAATAAACATGATGCATGATGACTTGACATGATGCTTTATACTTGAAAAATGCTCCAAAACACTTGATAATCAGCCCTTGAAGACTCATGAATTCTCTTGTAAACACTTGAAATCTCTTGTAAACTCAAATTTTCTATAAGGATTCTTATTCAACTTGCTAGGTTAAAATGAGTGAAATAGCCTTGTATTTATACTTGCTTATGGAAAATTTCCTGAAATTACAACACTACAAGACGACATCAGATCTGGGAGAATAAAATCCTGCCAAGAATTTGAATTTTATTTTAATTTTAAGCCACATAGAACTCATATGCCAGAAGTGGTGTATGAGTCCCATTAGGCTAGGCTATGAGACACATTTTTCAAGAAAAAATTAGATTCACGTGAAATCCAGATTGGAGCCCCAAAACTTAGGTGGGAGCCATATGCCCAAGGTGGTGTATGAGGCCAAGATCACAAAATATGGGCCATACAATCCAAAAACACATGAATTATGATTGGATGTTGGTTCATTTCTGGATTAATCTTAGAAAGATGCATTAATTAAGGCTTGTGGATTCAAAATAGGGCCAAATAAGGCATAAAGAAGCCCAATTAATAATGAAAACCCTAGATAAGTGTGAAAGTATTAAATAACACTTTACAACACCCTAAATAAGGTACAATTAAGTCCATTTAGTTTACACGGGCCCAAGACCTAATGTGAATGTGTTAAACACATTACAACACTAAATCAAGGCAACATTAAGCTCAAATTAACAAGGAGGGCCCAAACAAGCACAAAAATGTAGAGGGGTACATTTTTTGTTCCACAAAGGTGTAGCTCTTTGTTGTAGAGGTGCACCTTCATAGAGTTGTACTTCTATTAGAATAGAGGCACCACTCTAAGAAACATGGGAGAAGCTTCATAGTTTTGGTTTGAAAACGAAGTCTACTTCACCAAAACTCACAAAAACTTGATAAAACGTTAGAAAAGGGGTGGGGTAACCCAAAGACATACCAAAATGAAGAAAATAAAATAGATTAATGAAGGAAAATATATGAAAATGCATAAATGAATTAAACAAAAATAAAGAATATACCCTCATTATTCTCCTTCCTCATGGATTGAGCTCACAAGTTACACCCTTTGCTTGCAGATTTGCTCAAGTGTTGATAGTTGATATGGTTTCTTAATATTTGGGTAGAAGAATGGTGTGATGGAGATGGCTTCAATGGATATTTGGGTAGAATAAGGACATGGTGAATGTATGTTGTGAATAATGAGAGCCAAGGCCTCAATGTATAGAATTAATGAGATGAACCAAGGGCTAGGATTTAATGAGAGATAGGGTTTGGTTCAAGGTTGGACTGAAGGATTAGCCTTGTAATAAGTATCACAGGAGGGAGGAGGTGTGATGGAGAGGTGTTCTCACACATTGAAGAGTTAGTGAGATTATGTAAGAGGCTAGTGGATTTGTGTAAGAAATAGGGTGAGTAGGCTTAAGAAACTTGTCACTTGGTGGCAAGTTTGAGGGAAGTCAGGGAATTTAAAATTAGAAATAAATTTTAATGAGGAATAGGGATGACTATTAGATCAAGGTAAAATAAAGAAGATAAAATGGATTAATGAAGGAAAATATATGAAAATGCATAAGGAAATTGAACATAAATAGAGATTATACCTTCATTGTTCTCCTTCCTCATGGATTGAGCTCAGAAATGACACCCTCTTCTTGCAGATTTTCTCAAGTGTTGATTGTTGATGTGGTTGCTCAATATTTGGGTAGAATAATGGTATGATGGAAATGGCTTCAATGGATATTTGGGTAGCATAAGGATATGGTGAATGCATGTTGTGAAGAATGAGAGCTAAGGCCTCAATATATAGAATTTGATGAGTTGAACCAAGGGTTGGGATGCATTGGTGATGAAGGGCTAAGATTTAATGAGAGGTAGGTTTGGATCAAGGTTGGATTGAAGGCTTAGCCTTGTGACAAATGTCACAAGAGGGAGGAGGTGTAATGGATAGGTGTACTCACACATGTGTGAGCACACATTGGGAAGAAGGGAAGAAGGTTGAGTTACTAAAATAAATAACAAGTATTTCTTTAATTAAATATAGTTTTAGGTGTGTACACCATATATAGAGAAAAAGGTACTTGAACTTATATATGATGATAAAAATATAAAATAGATGAAATTGAACACACAAAATATCTTAGATGTCTTCGTAGCTTTATTTCTCTTGATCTTTTTTTTTAAATTGAATCCTGTAAATATTTTCATGAATCTTGGATCAAATTTATTATATTGTATGGCATAAAATACGAAGTAAAATTTTATCAAATTTATAATGAATTGATAAGCCTTGATCCAAAAAAATGAAAAAATCCAAGATTATATCACTAAGGTTAGTGATCTAAAAGAGAAATGTAAAGAATGTGGAATTCAGAAAAAAAGGACATGCAATTAGTCTATAATGGGGCATGTGCAGGATCATGATAGGCCAAAATGTGGTGATATGTAACTGATATGATGGCCCATGTGGATGACAACCTTTTTTTACCCAAAATTTGTTGAGAAACAATGCCTCAATTACCAGCTTGAACCTATTTGAAATAAAGGTCTTGGCAAAAAAAAAAATGTTATTTTCTGCCCTTTACCGCCATACCGCGCACAGTCTCTTTCCTCACCACGGTGGCCATGGTATTTCTATCTCCGCGGTTCTTCTGGCTCTGGTGGTGTGGGTCTGGCGGTTACCACCCTACCGTGGTAAGACTGCCAATGACTGGCTGGTGGTTACCGCCATACCACGGCCAGCCAAAGGGCTGACCGCGGTGGCCATGGTAAAGCCGCCTGCAGCTAGCCTGGCAGTTACCGCCATACCGTGGCCAGCCAAAGGGCTGAACATGGTGGCCACGGTAAAGCCGCTTGCAGCTAGCCTGGCGGTTATTGCCATACCATGGCCAGCCAAAGAGCTAACCACGGTGGCCGTGGTAAAGCCGCCAATGGTCAAGCTGACAGTTACCACTCTACCGCGGGGTGGCCTCTCGGCCCCCGTAGTAGCTCAATAAGACCGTCAGTGGTCCCTCTGACTGGTTACCACCATACCGCAGGGTGAGCTCGAGAGGCCCGCGGTAGCACGATAAGGCTTGGCTGGCAAGCTTGGTATGCTTACCGCCATACCGCGAGGTGGTTGAATGAGCTTGGTGGTAGCATGGTAAAGGTTGTGGTGAGCTCAGTGGGCTCGGTGACTGGGTTGAGTTGCACTCGGTGTCAGAAGTTGACGGTGAATAGAATGGGGACACGTGGCTCAGTGTTAGTTGATTATTGGCTAGAGAACAATGTAGTAAATGTAGCAGGTGCAGGTCAACTCAGGGTGGCGAAGCAGGACCCGATTTGGGTAATGACAGTTATGGCCTGGGTGGCTCGATGCAGGAAGATCGATATTGGCAGATCATTGGTGCGATTTGATCAGAGATGATTTCACTTTGTGATCGACGGTTGTCTGACAGAATTGAATGCAATGTATGACTTATGTGATTGCATGAAAAAGAGAGTTTGAACTGTATGTTACGAGTGTGAACATTGTAACAGTGAGAATTTGATTGTGCTGCTATGAGCTGAACAAAGAAGTCTATGATTTGTATGTAACTGGCTTTGTTACTATAATACAAAATAGTCTTGACTTTGTGTGGTTGGTTTTTTACCTGAAATTGTTTTCCTACGTATATCTTGTGTCAACTGTGGATGCTCATCTTTGTGTAATATTTATTCTACTTGCATGTATTCATCTTAAGAAATTTTAGAAGCTACTGAAACCTATATGTGCTCTTCTCCTCTGTTGTATTATTGTTAAGGGAACTTATTCTGCACCATTGGGTCTGTAGATCCATGCATGTTTTTCCCTTCAAGTGGTATCAGAGCTTGGCTAGTTGTGTTATCCTTGTAGGAAAGATTAGTTTTTTGTGCTAATACTGTTTCAGTAGGAGTCTTGCATTATTAGAACTTGTTTCTGTTTGAGATGGCGAGTACATGTGGTAGAAAAGACATTGAAAAATTCAATGGTAGTAACTTTGAGTTATGGAACTCAAGATAGAAGACTTGCTTGTGGATAGAGACCTCTAGATTGCTATCTCTGGAACTAAACCACAAAGTACAATGCAAGAAGCTTGGGATCTTGCTGATAGAAAAGCAAGAGGTTTGATAAGACTGTCAAACTGATTTTGTTCTCCTGAACTTTCATGAGGAGCAGTCTGTAGCTTCATTGTGGAAGAAGCTTGGTGATATTTATCAGGGAAAATCTCTGGTAAATAAGTTATTCTTGAGGAATAAGTTATACTCCTTGAAGATGGACGAAGGTGCATCTGAACTCGTTTAACATGAGTGTTACTCAGCTGGCCTCTGTAGGTATAAAGATTGAGAAGGAGGATCATTGCATGCTCCTATTGTGTTTGTTACCTGATAGTTGGGATCATCTTGTGATGGCCATTGGAAGCACTACTGCTGCTTTCAAGATGGAAGACATTGTTCCCTCATTATTATCTGAAGAGATGGGGAGGAAGTCTTCAAAGATGGCTAAAGAGGCTCTTGTTGTTCATGGTAGACCAAAGGAGAAAGGCAAGAAGAAAGACAAGAAGTCAAAATCCAAATCTGCAGGGAGATCAAAGTCTCCTGGTAAAAATTTCAAGGTGAGATGCTGGAACTATGGGCAACCTGGTCATATCAGGAAGGACTGCAAGGAGAAGAAGAAGAAGAATGCTTCTGACAATGAATCTTCTCAAAGTGATGTAGAAGCCTTCATTGCAGCAGCCTTGACAACTCAGGCATCAGATGATGTCTGGTTAGTTGACTCGGGTGCTTCTTTTCACATGACGTCCAATAGAGAATGGTTCTCTAAATATGAGAAGTATGATGGTGGAAAGGTATACTTGGAAAGTGATTCAATTTTGGAGATAGTTGGCAGAGGAAGAGTCAAAATTTAATTTCTTGACAGAAGAGTCAAAGGTATTGGTGGTGTACTTCACATACCAGGTCTAGCTCAAAATCTTCTTTCAATCAGTAAGTTAAATTATGTTGGTGTAGAAGTTTTTTTTCTCATAAGGGGTGTAAAATGGCCAGAGGTGCAATGGTGTTGGCTAAGGGTGTTCGTACTGGCACTCTGTACAAGCTGGATGCACGTCCTGTTCTTTGTAATAGTGCCTTTGTAAAATCATGTAATGCTGCACCTATAGAGAAAGATGAAGAATCTTCTCTGGTTGCAAATGCTATGGAGGTAAAACTCCCAGCTGAGAAGACTATGCTATGGCATCATAGACTGGGTCACATTGGTGAGAAAGGTTTAAAAACCTTGAAGAATAAAAAACTTGTAGAAGGGCTTGATGATTGTAACCTTGAGTTTGATTTTTGCGAACATTGTATGTATGGAAAACAACATTGTGTTTCTTTTTATTATAGTCCTCACAAATCTTCTGGTATACTGGATTTTGTTCATTCAGATGTGTTTGGTCTAGTAAATGTTCCTTCATTATCGAAGTCTAGATATTATGTATCATTTATTGATGATTGTTCGAGAAGGGAATTTGTATACTTCATGAAAATTAAATCAGAAGTGTTCAATCAATTTAAAGAATTTAAATCTTTGGTAGAAAATCAGACTGGAAGGAAAATTAAGTGCTTGAGGATAGACAATGGTGGTGAATTTTGTTCTGCAGATTTTGAAAGGTATTGCACTGATCATGGTATTAAAAGGCACAAGACAATGCCCTATACTCCACATCAAAATGGAGTTGCTAAAAGGTTGAACAAGACTCTGATGGAAAAGGCAAGGAGTATGCTAAGTGGTGCTAGTCTAGAATAGAAGTTTTGGGCTGAGGCTATGGCTACAACATGTTATTTGACTAATAGATCTCCTTATTCAACTTTTGTTGACAAGACACCTTTGGAAGCATGGTCTGGTAAGAAGCCCTCTCTAAGGCATGTCTGTGTGTTTGGCTATGAGGCATATGTTTATGTGTCAAATGAAAAGAGATCTAAATTGGATAACAAGGTTGTCAAGTGTATACTCATAAGCTATGGAGTTGGTGTGAAGGGATACAAGATTTGGAACCCTATTACTGAGAAGGTTTTGTACAACAAAAGCGTGATATTTCATGAGCTAAAACCTTCAGTTAGTGATCAGCAACTTGGGACAAATTAGAGTGAGAAGAAGAAAAAGGATGTAATTGAAACTCCCCAAACTCCAGAAAGGGAAGAGCTGCATGGTGTACCTAAGACTGAGGAGAGCTCAAGCAGCTTTGGAAGTTCTGATGATGAAGATCAACCTCAGCCTATAAGAAGATCTACTCGAGAAAAAAGGCAACCTGATAGGTATGGTTTCTCTATGTTAGATTCAAATTATGCTTATGTCTTAATTACCAGCATTGATGAACCTAGGACTGTTAAAGAAGCAATCAGCATGGCTGATTCAAAGTCTTGGCTAGAAGCCATGAATGAAGAAATGGATTCTTTGAAAAAGAATGATACCTGGAATTTGGTAGCACTGATTAAAGGGTGAAAGCTTGTTTGTTGTAAATGGATATTCAAAAAGAAGACAGGTGTTGATGGAAGTATTGAGAAGTACAAGGCTAGACTGGTTGCAAAAGTTTTTTCTCAAATTGAGGGAATAGATTATGGAGAGATTTTTTCCCCTGTAGCAAAGCTAACATCCATCAAATTTGTTTTGTCTTTAGCAGCTATATATGATTTTGAAATTGAGCAAATGGATTTGAAGACAACTTTTCTCCATGGTGAGCTGGAAGAAGAAATCTACATGTCCGAGCCTGAGCATTTTGTTGAAAGAGGTAAACAAAATCTGGTCTGTAAGTTAAATAAATCTCTCTATGGTTTAAAGCAATCTCCTAGAATGTGGTACCAGAAATTTGACATGTTTGTGTTGTCAATTGGATTTGTGAGATCAAAATCTAATCATTGCATCTATTATAAATCTGAAAATGATCATGTGCTTGTTATCACCTTGCATGTGGATGATATTTTATTTATTGGAAATAGCAAGACTATGATTTCTGATCTTAAATCTCAGTTGTTTGCAAAGTTCAAAAAGAAAGATCTTGGTGCAGCTAGGTACATTCTTGGAATGGAGATTACCAAGGACAAAACAAGCAGAAAGCTTTGGGTCAATCAGAGTAAGTATGTGAAGATAGTTCTGGAGAGATTTAGCATGGATGACCATAAACAACTTGTTGTTCCAATCATGCATGAAACTAAGCTGTCTGTTGAAGACTATCCAAAGTCTGCTACAGAGATGGAGGACATGACCAGTGTGCCCTATGCAAGTGATGTTGGCAGTTTGATGTATGCTATGGTCTGCACAAGACCAGACATTGCCCAAGCAGTGGGAGTTCTAAGCCGATTTATGGAAAATTCGGGAAGATCACATTGGGATGTTGTGAAGAGAGTATTCAGGTATTTGAAGGGGACTTCAGATTATGCCTTGTGTTACCATGGTAGTAGGGTTGCATCACATAAATCTCTCAACATCCAAGGTTATGTTGATTCAAATTGGGCAGGGGACATAGACAGCAGGTGATCCACTAGTGGATACACTTTCATGCTTAATGGTGGAGCTATCAGTTGGATGAGCAAGCGACAGACTGTAGTTTATCCATGACATAGGCAGAGTAAATGGCTACAACTCATGCCTATAAGGAAGTTGTTTGGCTGAGGCATATGTGTTCAGACATTGGATTTGATGCTGGGTAGATTATAGTCTGCTGTGACAGTCAGAGTGCCATTTGTTTGGCAAAGAATCCGACTTTTCATGCCAGGACCAAGCACATTGATGTGCAATATCACTTCATGAGGGACATGGTTGAAGATGGCAGGGTCAGTCTGGAAAAGGTGGACATTTTGAAGAATGTTGCAGATGCTTTGACAAAGCCTATGAGTATAGACAAGTTTAGATGGTGCACATAATCGATGGGCCTTGGGGCCTATGACAGACAATAATTTTTCATGGTATGGAAGAAGCTAGTAATTTTCGTCAAGTGGGAGCTTGTTGAGAAATGATGCCTCAATTACCAACTTGAACCTCTTTGAATTAAAGGTCTTGGCAGAAAAAAAAATGTTATTTTCTGCCTTTTATCACCATATTGCGCGCAGTCTCTTTCCTCACCATGGTGCTCATGGTATTTCTATCTCTGCGGCTCTTCTGGATCTAGCGGTGTGGGTTTGGTGGTTACCACCCTACCATGGTAAGATCATTACAAACAACCCTCCCCACACAAAAACATTTTCACATAGTTTTACACAAACAACCACTCATTTAGGCCAAGTAAAAACACAACACAAAGACCAATCAATGGTCTTATGGGGAGAGGCTAGGAGGATCATAGCCATAGGTAAAACTAAAATCAGATGCTTCATATATATTTCTAACCAACAACCTTCTCCATTCACATATTTACCAAACTTTTCACTTGTTACCAAAAATTGTACTCTTACCCTTGGGTACACATACCCATTTCCCCCATAGCTATAAACACCAATTTTTCACAATGGAATGTACATATGCCCTCATGGGTATTTCCCCTTCCTCTATCCCACACATGGGTTTCTCTCTACCAATATTGGGGAGCCAACCCAACAAGATACACAAACTCTAAAGCACTACACCAACAAAAATTCAACCAAACAACCAAATAAAACATAGCACAACATAGATTTAACACATATACATTCAAAAAAATAATAGGTGAAGATTCTACCTCTAAAATTTGAAAGAGGCTTGTTCTTTTCTCCCTCAATCCTTCTTTCCACTTCTTCCAGCTCTTCCTACACCTTCTCATCACTTTTCCAAAACAAGAATGAATGAAAACTTAATAAACATTTCTTTCAAAATCTTCTCCAAGGAGCCTCTAACCACCATGTCCTCTTTTCATTTAAAAGGCATGGTGTGCACATGGGTTTTCATACTCTCATTTCCATCAACCCTTTTACAAGCAATGTAAGACGGGTCATAAATGAAACATGGCTATGATTATAGCCTAAAAATGCCCCTCAACCGTTAGGTCATAGGCCTAGGGTGTCTAAAAAGTAGAAATTGGCTAAAACCAAGACATTTGATTTCAATAATTTAACATTAACACCCATACCCCAAAAATGCACATCATAATATACATAACATTTAACACCACAACATAAGACTCTAACCCCTCCATAGGGTTGATTCAAGCTTTACAAGGTAACAAAAAAGGTCTATTTGATAGCCTCCAATCCCCATGGCTAAGGGGAATTAACCTGCACACTCCACATAAACATTATTCCAACTGTCAATGCAATTAAATTGAAGCACATATAATATAATGAAACATAATACACATCACATTTAATGCACATACAAGAATATACATCATTCACATTTCCTTTTTCAAAATCCAAACAATGTGTTATTATAGCTCAAAACAATATCATTTCCATTTGTATTGCACATTAATCCACGAGGTTCAAAATCATTTACATAGTCATTCAATAATTTGTTGTTAATCAAATGATATATATATATATATATATATATATATATATATATGCATATCTACACACATTCACTTGGTTAAATGTTATCACACATTCTATTCTAGACATATTGTTGCAATTCTCATAGCAATCAAGATATCAATGAAATTAATTAGCATACTCATAAAAATTATAATCCATAAAGTAACTAATCTAACATGCATAGTAGCAATTAGGTTTGATGTCCATAATCATCCATCATAAAATATATAATAAAAGTGTGATGAATCCAAGTAGGATCATGTGAATAATAAAAAAACATGATGTTCATATATCCAACTAACGATGGTCCTCACAAAATATATCATAGATATCATATCTTTGAATCTCCAATCTAATAATCATCTTCGCAAGCCTACATCTCCATGACTAATATAATATACTTTATTCTTCAATTCACCTTCAATCTTTCAAAAATAAGTTCTTCAACTTTTCTTTGCACAAAGACCTTTGATGTTTGGATACTACTTGTTGAAATTGGAGAGATTTGAATAGCTTTTATTTATATAAAATTTATGGATCCAAATATCTTTAAATAGATATTATATGTGGATGGATGTCCCTTATATGAAAGATGAGTCTATCTGAGAAATGTATTGAGGTTAACTATTCTTGTTTTACATGTAGAAAATTATTCTAAAATGATCTTCCTTTCAATATGACTGTGTCTCAAAAAAATGTATCTTTGGACATTTTTACACTCATTTGGGTCATTCTTATGGATTTTGGACTGATTTTTCCTATATTTAATGTTGTAATGTGGTCAATATATTCACATTAGGTCTTGGACCCTTGTGAATCAATAAGAATTATATGGTGTCTAGTAAAAATGTTGTGAAGTGTTGTAACCCACTTTCGCACTTTTCTAGGACCATTTTATTATAATTCACCTAAATAACCTATTTTATCATTTACCAAGCCTTATTTAAAAGCTTTGTAAGGATTTGTAACAAACTCTCACACTTTTCTAGGCTTGTCATCAATAACTACACCTTTCTTATGCTTTAATTGGCCCCATTACGCACTTACATGCCTTACTTAAAAGTGTTCTTGAGAATAATCCTGTTAAACATCATTAAATACACTTTAATTCTTGACACCTGGTAAAATTTCCCTGGTGGGACCAAGTCACCACTTGGGGCGACATAATCTCATTTAGCTCAAAAATCAAAATAAGTTCAAAATTCTGGCAGATTTTTATTTTTTAAGACCTAAGGTCAGCCTGTGATTTGGTACTTTCAGGAATTAGGGCATAATTGTGTATAAAATATAAGGTTTTCTACTCATTTTCACCACTAGAAGCCCTAATTTAATCTCTCCCCTCTTCATTCATCAATCATCATTCATCTCAAGTCAAGCAAGATAGGGTTTTAGCATTCTAAGCTTTCTAAGGTATTCAAGGGCAACTTCTTCATCCATTGTTGCAGAAATTCAAGATCTATCATCATGGAAAGTTTATAATTATTTCATTCCATGTTCATGCTTCCTCTATTTCTTTATTTGGTTTAATTACCTAAAAGGGGTTTGACCAAGGCAAACCCCTATTCCCTAACATTCAACATTTATATTTCTTTCTTTATGTGCTTGCAAATTTAGGTACCTTGAAGGCTTGGAGATCACTGAAGAATTGGTTGCAAACTTGTTAAAGTCGTTTCCTTATGGGCTAGGGAAAAAAATCCACAAAAAGTCACTTACAGTGTTGAAAATCGGGGTTTTGGTTTTCGATACCTAGAGGAGCTGAAAGTGCAGGCCGAGAGCTTCCATTTCAACTTTCCAATTTTTAGAAAATCTAAATTGGACTAAGTCACCATTGATGGTGACTTAGTCCCACTATACATGTTTTTCAAATATTTCTATAGATTCAGATAGCCATTTGGCTAAAATGGGCTCTGGCGCAGTTTTCCAGATCTGGGACTAGGTCACCCAGAATGGTGTGTCCCAATAGGTCAAAATTTTAGAATCAACAACATTTCTAGTCTCCATTCCAGTCTGTAACACATTTCCAAGTACACACATATTTCACAACTGTCTGTTTAGTTTGGTTTGCATTTCTCAATCATTTAGTATATGTTTGCATATAATAATGTGTTTTCAAACAAAGTTCATTTTCTAGGTTTGGCATTATTAGTTAGTTTATTTTATCAGTCTATTGCATTTAGAACATTTCATTTAGGCATATTTCAATCATATTAGCATTATTCTTGAGTGAACCTCCAAGTATTTGTAGAATTTATTTCTCCTTTTAGGTGAAAAACCCTAGAAGTGTAAGGAAGCATTCATTCTACAAAAAATTGTGGTTGAATGACACCTTCAAAAAAATAATAAATTTAAAAATAATAATTTCAAACAAAGATCAAATCCATTTTTTTATAAATGACAATTTATTTTGAGCATGTGGTGGTATTAAGATAAAAATTCCAAAAAAATAGTCATAATACATGTCATATCCATGCAATACTCTCAATTATGTAAGGTGCATATTGATCCTAGATATATGGGGTGTAAAATAATCTAGGGAAGCTACAAAGCTCAGAAGTCACAATTAGGTTAAAATCCCATGGTGGGGCTTTAGGGACTATTCTTATGGAGAGGGGGTTCAAGAGGCAAAAAATAAAATGTTATAGGATTAGTCAAAATATTTTCCTAACAAATAGGAGCTCCTACTTTATAATTTGTAATTATAAGCACATGCATGTGGGTTGGGCCTAGAAAATTCTCCCACCAATGCAAGAATTGTTTTTTCACTTGTCAATCATCTAGAAATTTTAGATTTCTACCAATTAAATGTTTTATCATGTTATATTTAGCCAATAGGCTATTTGTTTGAAATTTTTGTCGAGATTTTCGTCAACCCAGCCGTGAATAGAATTTCTCGACACTAGAAATTAATAATCACCGATGACAGCATGGATTTTTCTAATTATGTAGGTTTGTGGTGGTGGATTTGGTTGCCTCGATACGCAGAAGAAGAATGGTAAGTTTTTTCTCATGTGAGGATTAAGGCATCCTAGCGTTGTTGTACAATGGCATGAGAGGAAGTAAATGCAATATTCAATGTTGCAGTGTGGGAAAGTATACTCCAAAATGTGAAATAAAATATATTGATTAAGTTGCATTGTTGAAAGAGCCATTGTGGTGGTTGATAGTAGACTATTGTAAAAATTGTTGCCTTCGGCTCCATTTTATAGCAGATTGGAGGGTTTTAAAAGTGTTGTACTCTAGAATCTGTAAGTTGTCTTACATGGGTATTTTGCATAAATTATTAATTTATTGTTCATGTCTTTCACTCTTTGCTTATTTTTCCTTGTTATATGTTTGTATCATTGGAATTATACCCATTTTGGAGACTTCAAAGAGATTATAGCTTTGTATGGATGGAGAAATTATAGTTAAATCTTCTTTCTTTCATCAAAGAATATGGTTAGGGTTAGTAATTTTTTCGCCCTTCATTTATTGTTTGTAGTTATATTTGTGCATATGAAAGCATAAATATATTCAAGATAAAATTAGTTTAGTGGCTATTAAGTGTTATTCTAATAGCTCTTTTAAAACTATCGTGCTCTGAAATCCGTAAGTCATTTTACATGGGTA
Organism: Sequoiadendron giganteum; assembly: GCA_007115665.2. NCBI lineage: Eukaryota > Viridiplantae > Streptophyta > Pinopsida > Cupressales > Cupressaceae > Sequoiadendron > Sequoiadendron giganteum. The sequence continues at coordinate 280,109,232 of CM021101.1, forward strand.
TTTTGTATAAATGATTAATTTATTATTCATGTCTTTCACTCTCTATTTATTGTTCCTTGTTATATGTTTGTATATTTGGTATTATACCCTTTTTGGAGACTTCAAAGAGATTATGGCTCTATATGGATGGAGAAATTGTAGTTAAATCTTCTTTATTTCATCAAAAAATATGGTTAAGGTTAGTAATTTTCCCCCCTTCATTTATTGTTTGTAGTTATCTCTATGCATCTTTGGCATTATACCCATTGACATAGAAGAAATTGTAGATTAACATAGGAGTAATTTCCCCTTCAAGCCTATTAGCTTTTGCAATTCCTTCTACAAAATTATCTCTAAAGTCTTGACCTCCAGGATTTTGACTGTGCTACCTGCCCTTATTGCACCCCAGTAGAATGGTTTCGTCCCTGGAAGGTAGATTTTGGACTCAATTATAACAGTCCATGAAAATGTTCATTCTCTCTCTACGTCTAAGACTGAAGGTTTCCTCCTTAAGTTAGACATCTCTAAAGCTTATGATCATGTTGACTGAGACTTTTTACTCAGAATCATGAGGGCATTTGGTTTCAACAACAGAGTCCTCCAGATGGCCAGCCAACTCATTTCTACTGCTTCTATTTATATTCTTGTTAATGGATCTCCTTCAAATTTCTTTAAGAATTCTAGAGGATTAAGCCAGGGAGATCCCATTTCTCCTATTCTATTTACTATCATGGCGGAATTCCTTGGGAGGAACTTGAAAATATGATTGATCAAGGATCCTTGGTAGGTCTGAGGCCTTCCTCTAGTAACTTGGTCTTCTCTCACCAACAATTTTTGGACAATACCATCTTTATGGGGAGATCTACAGTAGTCGAAGCTAGGAATCTTAAAAATATTCTAGATGATCATGAAGGAGCATCTGGTCAGAAGGTTAATATACATAAAATCTCATTATTTCTCTTCAACACTCTGGAGCCAAGGCAGAATAAGATTGCTAGAATTTTTGGCTGCAGAGTGGATTCTTTACCATCTATCTATCTAGGGTTGCCCTTGGGTTTGAAGCCTTCTGAATCCTTTTGGAATTCTTTGGTTGATAGATTCATCAAGAAGCTTGCAGGGTGGAAAGGAGCTCTTCTCAGTCAAGCTGGTAAGATTCATCTTCTCAAACCCACTCTTCAGAACCTCTTGATCTATGCTTTAATTCTTTTTAAGATTTCTCTGGTCTAGTGTTGAAGAAAGGAAAAGAATGCCCCTTATTGACTAGGATTATGTCTATAGACCGAAAAAATTAGGAGGATTGGGTCTCAAAAAGATCAAAATGATAAATAGAGCTCTCCTAGAAAAGCAAGTTTGGATAATTTTCTCATCAAATGGAGAATGGAATAGAACCTTAAAGAGAAAATATTTGGCTAATAATGGCTCTCTCAAAACTTTGCTTGAGTCTTCTAGCCTACCACGTGGTTCGGCTCTATGGAACGATATGACTAGAGGGAGGAAATTTTTTGACTTGGGTGTGGGATGGAGCATTGAAATGTGAATTTGGCTAGGTTTTGGGAAGGTAGATGGATTATGAAGGAGCCCCTTATCTCTTTTTCCTATTTCAAACAGTGGGCTAATATCTGTAAGGCTACTTATGGGATCTTTGTTAAAGACTACCAGAGAAATGGGGAATGGGTGAATCTTAGCCACATCAGTATGGACCTCACATTGATCCAATCCTCTTTGATGGCGGTTAGAATGGGTTTGAGCCTGCAGGAGGATCTTTTGGTTTGGATGGCCAATCCTTTGGGAAACTAGTTAGTTTCCTCGGCTGTCTCTTTGTTGTCCTTTTCTCCTGCCCCTCCTCCCTTCTGGGCTAAATCTTGGGTTAACCACCTGACCCCCAAGGTCAATATTTTCTTTTGGATTCTCCTCTAGAATAAGGAGCTCAAAATGGATAACCTCTGTAAGCGGGATTTTTAGATCCCCAATCATTGTTACCTTTATAAGGAAGTAGCGGGAACTGCTAACCATTTGTTTCTTCATTGTTCTTATGTGACTTCTATTTGGGGGAGGTTTTATTCTCTCAGGAACATCTCGTGGGTGTGTCTCGAGTCTATCAAAGATCAATGTATTCAGTGGAAGGCACCTTCTTTGAATCCTTATATATGTAGGTTATGGTCCCTAACTTTCCCTTACATAGTTTGGGGAGTGTGGAAGGAGCGAAATAATAGAATCTTCAGGGACAAGTAAATTCCGGAGAATATTATGTTTGAGAAAATTTATAGGCTAATTATGGAAAACTTCAACATTTTCCCTCTTCATGAGAACATATTGGAGCCTGTGGTTTCCTCTATTTATGAATTCAAGATGGCTAGAGACTGGAAAATCAAAAGAGATGTGTCCAAAGCCTCAAAACTAGCAAAAAAGAACCGAGAATCCTCCTAGGGGTTGGATAAAAGCCAATTTTGATGGGGCGGCGAAAGGGAATCCGAGGAAGGCAGGGAGTGGGAGTGTGATAAGAGATAATAAATGCATGTTTATTGTTGTGGTGGCTATTTCCTTGGGCATACAAACTAATCATTTAGCTGAAGCCATTGGAGCCTTCTAGGTCATTGACATGGCGAGTAGAATGAACTTTAAAAATATATGGATAGAGGGTGACTCTAAAAATATCATTGATTGTCTCCTAGGAAAGTCCCCCCCTTCATGGACCATTAAACTTTGGATAGATGAATCTAGGGCCACTTTATCTAGATTCAACAAAGTGAAAATTTCCCATGTCTATAGGGAAGCTAATAGTGTGGCTAACTATTTTTCTAATGAGGGGATTAAACATAATCGGCAAGTGATGTGGAAGAATTGTAATGAATTGGATGCTGATGTTAGAGCTTTAATCAACTATGATATCACCCATGGGAGAGATGTCGCATTTAATGATGATTAAAATGAATGGAACCAAATACTGAGAAAACATTCGATATATTGGCAAGGCCGTAATAATTTTGACAAATGGGAAGGGTTGGCATGCTTTGTGGGTGCTTTGGGTGTGTTGCGGGCTCTTTGTTCTATGTTTTCATGGTGTGAGATATCGGAACAGGAGAATTGCGACCATGGGAGGAAGCAGAAAAAAGATTGAGCTGATGAGCTGCATTAAGAACAAGAAAAATTCCAAGGTCTAGAATAAAATTGAGAGGGGAGGGCTTCAACCTTTCATTGATAAGCTTCAGGGTACTAACCCCAAGGTCACTGAGTATTTTTCTAAACACTGGAATAATGGTGATATAATTCTCTCTCGGAGGAAGGCTACTGTGGATGAAGCTCTTATTGGGGAAATTATGGGTCTTTCTACTAATGGAGTGAAGTTCTATCATGACAGAAAGTTCTCAGATGAATTTGTTATTATTTTCCCTAAGTCTGAGGAGGAAAGAAAGAAGCTGGTCAAACTCTCCAATAGTTACTTTGATGTCGAGAGGATCACGAAGATCTAGAGGGAGGTGCTCAAGATTCTTATGGAGTACATTATGCTGGATGGTAGATTTACCAGAGTCTACGGTTACCACTTCATCCTCCTCAATCATTTTAGGCATAAGGTAAGGGTCTCTTTTCCTTATTACCTGCTCTATTCCATGAATAATAGCATTGAGGAATTTAGAAAAAACCCTAAGAATAATTTGGTCTTGCATGTTGGCCTTATGTGGCTCATCCATGAGCACTTTAAAAACATGTCAGTCGTGCCTAACCCTCTTTCGGCCTCGGCCTCAGAAGGTTATGATACCAAGTCTAGCTCATGTGAGGGTAATGAGGAATTGAACCGTAAGTGGGCTGAGGAAAATACTCCCCCTCCTAGCAAGAAAAACAAGAATACCCCTGGGTGCTACCACAATAGTGTGTCTCACTTTTGGGATATGTTGATTTTTGCCTAAAATCATTATTTTTAGAAAAACTAATGATTTAAGTCTTGAGAGGCTCCATCTAAAGGGTTTTAATTAAAGAGGGATAGATAAGACTCCCTTAGATCAAACCCCCTTGGTTAGAACCCCTCTAGTACTAAATCATACTCATAATGGAGTCTCCTTCGCACATATCAAAATGCTAGCAAAAAACCACTTTTTCTTTACCTTTTTAGGGGTTAAATAACATCATTTAAAAATTATATTTTGCAAGATTGTAGCCCTCGAAATGAGATTTCCAACAAGTATAGGTTTGATATATTTTCATTTTATAATGTATTTAATTTTTAATTTTTACTAAAGATAGGCTTTTCTCTGAACATCGACCTCTTTGTTGTGTAGAGGTGGAAACATAGTAAACAATTTTTTAAAAAAAATCAAAAAATATCCATTCCCTAGGTATTGATGTCCTTGTTTCACCCAAAAAAGAAAAATTGGATTTCAATATATACACAAAAATTTATGTTGTATAACACACACGTATGTCCAAATTATAGTTATAGTGACTTAAAAAATTAATTTGAAAAAAAAATATGCAAACAAAAATTATGAAAAAATATCCTTTCCCTGGATATTGATGTTAAGAATCTATATTTAAAAAGTTAGAATTCAATCTTTTATAGAAAAAAAAGCTATGTTGTATGACACAAACGTTACTTCTTGGAACTGTCATTTTCTATCTAAAACCAATTATTAAAGAAAGATTCATGATTTATTTTAAAAAAATTGAAAAAAAAAATATTTAGAATCTATAGACAAATTGCCACAAATCACTAGTTCACATCATCTTCATATTCTTAATGGTTTAGCTGCTATAGGTCTCAGAAGATGAAGATTCAGTTAAAAATATTGATGTAAATGTCCATCTTTGGAAAAAAGTGAGACGCTATTTTGATTTTACCCCCCTTTGGCTAAACCCTTGAATAAAAAAGCTAGCCCTATGAATACCCCTCTTGGTACGTCTCAGGTGGAGAATGAAAAGATGAAGGAGCCCCCTATAAATAAGTTGGTTTCCTATTCAGGGGATTCTCCGGATGAGAACTCTACTGACCCCAAAAATAAGGACTCCTTAGCCTCTTTTCATATCACTGATAGAGAAAAAGGACCCAATTCCCCCAGTGACCTTAACCCTGATGACCACTTTTTCAAGCCGGATAGGGAATTTCCTGATGATATTCTTAGCTATGGCTAGAAATGGTGTGGTTGACTATTTCAAGATTTTGAAACGGGGTTTCCATGAGATAAATGACATCAATCTAGAAAATAGGGCAATCACTAGCAAGCTGGAGGTGTTGGAAGCTAAAGTGGCTTCTTAGAATTCTATGGAGGTCTTATGGTTTGTGGAAGAGAAGATGGCAATGGCTGAATGCTTTCAAAGAGCAGTTGATCTCACAAACAATTTTTAGAAGGACAATGACAACAAGGTCAAGTACCTGGAAAAGGAAAATGATAAGAATAAGGATATTATAAAAACCATCCTTGAGCATAACCACATAATTGTCAAAAATAATGCCACTATCCTGAGCGCTTTGGTGGAAAAAATGGAAAACACCTAGCAGGGGTCGCTGATAGTGGATCTTGAAGCTGATAAGAACAAAAGAAAGTAGAAGGATTCTGGCCCTTCAAAGAGAACAAGAGCCAACCTAAAGAGAAAAGCGGATTCTTTGCCTTTGGAGACTCGGGACCTAAAGAAGGTGACCCAGGAAATGTGTAACCTGGAAATTGAAGTTGTTCAGACTTTAAAGCCTCTTGGTTAGTTTAGGTTGTGTTTTTTGTTGCTGAATTTTTGCTAGTTTTTTTATGGTGGTTGTTGTCCTTTTTTGCTTTATGTTGTCTTGCAGCCTTCCTGTCTCTGGGTACTCTAATGGTTTTTTTTTTCTGGCTTGTAAACTCTATGGTTTGGGGTCCCTGTAAAACCCATTTTTTCCTCTATCAAAAACATAGGAGTAATTGCATATATATGCAAAGGGTTAGTATGAAAGCATAAAGATATTCAAGATAAAAAATTTAGTCTAGTGGGTGTTTAAGTGTTATTCTAATAGCTCTTTTACAATTTCTCTATTTGTCTATAATATTTAATTCCAAGTAATGTAGCTCAAATTTTCAATTAAGTCGGCGGCGTTATACCCATTTTGCACATTGCTACCCATTGGCTTTACGAGTTCTATTTAATGTGGTTTTATTGCCAAAGAACATATCTCAAATTTTGAATTGACAAGCCAAATCTTACATAGACTACTTGTCTTGTATCAATATGTTTAATGTGGTTTTTGATCATCTATCATTTACCTATGATTCTTAAGTTTTTTTCTAATAGTTCTTTTACAATTTCTCTATTTTGTCTATAATATTTAGTGCCAAATAATGTAGCTTGAATTTTGAATTCACAAGCCAACTATTACAAAGATTGCTTGTGTTGTATCAATATGTTTTATGATATTCTTTTTTCCAATTCCGAAAAGGAAAATGTTTATTATCATAGTTTCCCTTTTCTATATATAAATTTTGATTCATTTTGATCAAACTTCCTTCTTATCTATCTAAAAGTCTATCTCAGATAGAATAGTATGATTCAATTCTAGAGCTAAAGATCATAGTTCTCGACTGAGCAATTGAAAAGATTATGTAAGAGTGCTAGGTTTAGGCATTGGTTCTCCATTGAGAATGACACCAAATATTTTTTCACGAGCGTCTATATGGTCAGATTTTAAAGTAAGCATCTCATGTAAAATATAAGCAACACCAAAACCTTCTAGAGCCCAAACTTCCATTTCTCCTACTCATTGCCCTCCTTGGTGGTATTTTCCTTTTAAAGGTTGTTGTGTAACTAATGTATAAGGTCCACTGGAACGTGCATGAATTTTGTCATCAACTTGATGGCACAATTTCAAAATATAAGCTATTCCTATTGTAACAGGTTGTTCAAAAATCTTTCCTGTTCTTCCAAAAAATACCCATGGATTAGTTGTTTGCTCGCTAGCTTTATAAAGTTCAGAAAACACTAGTTTTCTAGAAGCTTCTCGTTCGTATCTTTCGTCAAAAGGTGCTACTCTATAATGTTTGTTCATTAGTTTTCCTGCTAAACCAAGCAAACATTCAAAGATCTATCCTACATTCATTCATGAAGGTACTCCTAATGGATTTAATACCATATCTACTGGTGTTCCATTCTGTAAATAAGGCATATCTTATCTGGGAAATTTTTTTGAAATAATACCTTTATTACCATGCCTTCCAGCTACTTGATCACCCACTTGTATTTTACATTTTTGTGAAATATATACATGAACTTTTTCTACACTATCACTGAGATAATCTTCTTCCTCAAACTCTTGAAAGCATCTCACGTTGAGAACTCGACCTTTTACACCTTTAGGGACTCTAAAACAATTTTCTTTTCCAGTAGGTGCCTTAATATCAAATAATTCTTGTAAGAATTTTCCTTCTGGAGTATTTAATAGTGAGTCTTCTTCTGCTTCCAGTATTAATTTACCTACTAATACATCACCTATTTCTACCCAAGATCCTATCATTACAAGGCCATTTTTGTCTAGATGACGGAGTAAGTAAGCATCTAAATGAGGTATTTCTCTAGTGATTGCTTCAGGGCCCTGCTTCGTAACATAAACTCCAATTTCGTATCTTACGATCTGGAAAGAAGTAAAAATGTCTTCATATACCAGATGTTCACTAATATAAAAAAGAAGGATAGCTATCGATAACGAGACCATTACTCTTGGAACTTATCGTAAGGTTATTTCTGATCCGTTAAATGAATTCACCATAAAAAAATGAATGGTGGAGATACTCACTTTTATTCTATTCAAAAAATATCGATATTGGCAATATGCATGGTGGAGATACTCATTTTTATTATATTCAAGCACTATGCATATTGTCAACCCCAAAATGTTGGGAAATTTTTTTGGATTGGCGCTACATTAAGGTGAAAAATTATTAGAAATATCAAGCCGTTATTCATTAAAAATCAAATAATAACAACTTTTTTTTTGTTTTTTATTTCATCGATTCGGTTCATTCTCTATGGAACAACTCTAATCTTTTTCATTTCTTCCATACCCATTGAAAATGATTATTTATGTGCTTCTCTATATAAGATCGCACAGCAGTAAAATACATGAAATGAACATATAATAAGAGAAATAAAAATGGATAATAAGAAAACAACCATGACACAAAACGCATATAGTAAAAAAAAATTATATGATTAAAAGTTACTAATAAATTTATTGGACCTAGATGTAGACACATTATTTCTCCCCCCTTTTGAATAAATTTAAAGCACGTTTAAAATGATCAATTTTTTCCCTAAGAAAAATACCATGAATAGTTTCCGTACGTTGAGCTCCTAATTCGAGAAAATGAACAATATCACTATAAATTAAACGAGTTTGATTCTTATTCATTGGATCATAAAAACCCAATTCCTGAAGAGCTCTTCCTTCCCTTCGAGACTTAACGTCAATTGCAACAATTCGATAGGTAACTCATTGGGCTAGATAGACAAGATACCCCCTACCCCCCCTGGAGAATGTATATGAAGGTTTATCCTCATACGGCTCAGTTAATAATTGAATTGTTTAAATAAGATCTCCCTATCTATAGAATAGATAGATAATATTAGATATATTATCTCTTTTACTTATTAAGGAGATAAATTTTGAGCTAAGAGCATCTTCGAGTCAAAATGGTCGATGTCATAATCCACAGAACTAATCATGTCGTTCAAGTCGCACGTTGCTTTCTACCACATTGTTTTAGATGAATTTTTATCATAAGATAGATCTCTTTATCTAATCCAAGATGGATATGTAATTATGAATAGTCATTAACTCAATTTCTACAATACATTTTTAGAATTATTTGTTCTAGTTAGCTAGGTATTCAATGCTTCTTTAGCTTCATACATTACTTCGACAGTAATGGTTTCAATCCCCTTTTGTCGTGCAAATTTCTCAATATTTCTTTCTACCTTTTCTCTGGCAAAACAAGGAATTTTACTTAATTCTAGTCGACTTTCAGGATTCCAAACTAGGCCTATATCCGCAGACAATGATTTGGATATTATTTCTTTAGTATCATAAACACCAAAATATCTAGAAGATGGTCCTCCATACCCAAAGCAAATGAGTTATAAATTAGATCAGCTATTTGATTAGTACCTTCATAACCTAGAAAGGGTCGGTATCCCAAGGGAAAATTTTGTATATGAACTGGTGCATAAATAACTCCACAAGGAATATCAAGACATTTACCAATATGACGTTCCATTTGAGTACCAAATATTGTAGATGGTTCCATGTGAGCGATCATATCTCCTACCTCAGCATGATCATCTGTGATCAGTATTTCATTGCGGAAACCTTGGATTTTCTCTTTGAACCATTCTGCATCGTGTTTGCAATAAGTACCTGCACAGCTCACATGAATCCCCATCTCTCGAACAAGTATTTTTGTTATTGAAGCAGCATGAGTTGTATCACCAAAAATGACTGTTTCTTTTCCCATTAAATTCTGGCAATCAATAGATCTTGAAAACCAAGTAGCTTGGGAAACAAATCGAGTTTGTCCATCGATATAAGGTTCATAATCCACTCTTTTACCCGATAAACTAAGAGCCAAGGTATTCACATTTTTTTGAATTTGGCGGATCCACTCTGCCATATCTACAGCTCCCATGGGGGTTGTAGATATGTAAGACATCCCATATTCTTTATTTAAATACATCATTGTCATTAAACCCACTTCACGATAAGGAATTAAATTGAACCAAGCTTTTGGTAAATTTTTAAGATCTTCTACAGATCCTCCTTTAGGAATTATTTGATTAATTTCGATGTCTAGATCTCATACTAGACGTCTTAACTCATGACAATCGTGTTGATTATGAAAACCCAATGTAAAAATTCCAATTATATTGACAGAAGGCGCATCAGTTAGAAATTGATCCCATTTTTCTTGTCTATGACATCTATCTAAATAATATCGAACAACTTGTTCTAAAGTTCTATCCGCTGCCTGAATTTCATTTACTTGATAATGATCAACATCTACAAAAATGACGTCAGAATCAAAAATTATGGATGCTCTATTCACAAAGTTCTGTAAATCTTCTTGCAAAATACTAGAGGTACATGTAGGTGTCAATATGATAAGATCAGGATGTTCTTCCTTATCTTTCCGGAGAATATTATCCACAACTCTTTCTTGAGATCCACGTGCTAGTACATGGCGATCTACTATGCTAGCAGTTGCAGTAGTAAAATCTCTTTCGCGTTCTAACATAGAATGCATTACATTGAAATAATCATCTCCTAGAGGAGCGTGCATAATGGCATGCACATTTTTGAAAGAACTAGCTACTCGTAGGGTTCCAATATGAGCAGGACCAGCATACATCCAATAGGCTAATTTCATAAATTAGACTTTATCTCCATCTTAATTTCATCTATATTCCCATCTTACACCACAAAAATATCCCTTTCTCTATTTAGATCTTATTGAAATCATATTTCCGTTCTATAAGTATAGTCTAAGGAAGGATGAGAAATCAAAAAGAAATTTTTTCTGATTTTTTGGAAGAATACTGTTCCACCTAGGACGGAAGGATTCGAACCTTCACAATAATAGGACCAAAACCTGCTACCTTACTGCTTGGCCACGCCCCATTGGTGTTGTTTTATTTTAATCAATTAATAGAAATTGAAGCAATGTTTTATTGTAATCTAAATTGCATATTATAATTCGATTCGCTATAATTCTAGCGATTTCGAAGAGATCTTTTAATTTTATGCCAATAAGTATGTGATTGCATGCTGCATGTATATGAGCCTGCTTAGCTCAGAGGTTAGAGCATCACACTTGTAATGCGATGGTCACCTGTTCGATCCCGATAGCTGGCTCATTTTTATTCGTTTCATTTCTTCCATTATCAACAATAGATTGTTAAAATCTATGAAATAGGGAAAAGACTTCCTTTTCTGATCGTCGGTTCACCGGGTCTATCGTGGCATGATCCGCTTCAACTAGAAACGAAATGAATAATTGAAACATTTCTTTTCTATCTCGACGATCTAAACAAAATTGAAAATAATTTGTTTCTCTATCTCTATAGAAAATAATTCCAATATTCGTACTATTTATATTATTCCTCTTTCCAACATTATTTGTTCATTTCTTGAAATAAGGAGTTTTTTATGTCCCGTTATCGCGGACCTCGTTTAAAAATAATAAATCGTCTCAAAACTTTACCAAGACTAAGTAAGAAAACACCCAATAGAAGTGAACAACCTAGTAAAAAAAACATTCTAAACCTCCTAAACCTTCTAAATATCATGTCCGTCTAAAAGAAAAACAAAGATTACATTTTCATTACGGACTTACAGCGCGCCAATTGCTTCAATATGTTCGTATTGCTAGAAGAGCCAAGGGATCAACGGGTCAGGTTCTATTGCAATTACTTGAAATGCATTTGGATAATATCCTTTTTCGATTGGGTATGGCACTTAGCATTCTTGAAGCCAGACAATTAGTCAACCATAGGCATATCCTGGTCAATAATCGTATAGTAGATATACCAAGTTATCGTTGCAAACCCCAAGATTTTATCTCTATAAAAGATAAACAAAGATTGAGACATATAATTAATATTAATATAGATAATTTCCAAAAGGATAAAATGAGGGTGCCACCCCATTTAAATCTTATTAAAAAAAAATCACAATATAGCGAATTAGTTAAAAAACTAATAGATAATAGTCGGATCGATTTGAAGATTAATGAATTATTGGTCGTAGAATACTATTCCCGTCGAGTTTAAATGGAGAATGAAACTAAAGGATTTCTCCACATCTGTCCCTCTGTATGTTACATAACAATGTTATTGTCAATAACACATTGATTGACAAATTTTATTTTTTTTCAACTATTATTTTCCTTTGCCATACCGATATTCATTTTACTCATTTTATTTTCTCTATTCCGAAATAGAAGGAGATTGTGAGAGGATGAATACATCCTATTGGGTTTAGATGCATGAGAAAACGATGCAAAAAAGAATAAGACAAATATACGAAAAGAGAGGGATTCGAACCCTCGGTAAACAAAAGCCTACATAGGAGTTCCAATGCTACGCCTTGAACCGCTCAGCCATCTTTCCTACACGATCTCTTCATTTGAATCGAAAAAATGAAAAGACTTACTTCCTTTTTCATAAGTAAAGTATTTTGGAAATTTGGCATAAAGACAAAAGAGTATTTTACCACACTTCTTCTTTTCTTCTTATTTCAAGAGATTTTTCCTTTTATCAATCTAATCCGATCATTTTATTTTATCTTATTCGGGTTTATATTGCCAATCCAATTGTGAAATTGAGCTGGATCTATTGATCCATAATGATCATATATATATATATATATATATACTATGAATAATTCTTCGGTAAGAATTAATGGTACATAATTAATTCATAATGACTCTATTTTTATATACTCAATATATTATATGTGTTATAATGGGTATGCACGCACAATCATTTCATTCTCATTATTCATGCAATGATCCTTTCACTTACGCGTTTGCTCATTAGGATCATGAGCATACGAGTATGAGACTTATTGAGTCCGCAGAATATAGAGAAACATTTTAGACAATTTTTTTATTAATTCATCAATAAATTGAATGAAGATTTATTTCAAATATTTCCAATTTCTCTTTATTCAGATAAAATTGGAATGTTCACATATTTCATTTACAATCATAAGGAAATCCATTTATTATGCTATTGTGCATTAGAAAATAATTTTGTTCATGGAATCATTTCCGTATGGGGATAGACTCCCCATCCTAGAGTAGCTAGATGGGGAAGTAGAATCAATCCGTTAAACGAATTCGTTATCAAATGGCCTCGTTATAACCTCAATCAATCTGTCATAACTAGTGGCTTTTTCCGGCCCTTTACTTATTGGGGCCAAACTCCTGGAAATTGAGAATGCTAGAATCGAGATAAGGCTGGATATGGATAAATATATCCAAAAAGTATCATATTCAGAAAATAGAAACATAAATAGATTCCTGTTTAAATAGATCAAATTATTCTATTTATTATCTATTTATTAATCACTTCTCCCAAATGATTCATCATCATTTATTATATTAATTCAATGTTTCATCTGTTACTTAACACGGAAATGAATAAAAGAATATTATGTAATATTATGAAAATAATCTAAGAAATGGTTCTAAAGAACCCGTGCAGTTCGACAGACTTCACGTTGGTTCCTATTGTAATGTGTGAACCAACATGGTTTGATATAAGGGAATTTTCTCTATTGAAATAAGGGGTCTTTCAGGGTCATTGTTTCTAATGATGTGAGATGTGCTAGCAAGTTAAACTTTATCTATTTGTTCAATATTACATATTGAATATTAATATAAAAATATAGTTGAGAAACTCAGAGAACCTCGAATTAATATATTATTCAAATACTTGAAAAAAATTGAAAACAAAAGGTTGACAAACCTGGATAATATCCATTATAGACCTATCAATCAAAATGTTCAATATTACATGAACAAAACATACTAAGTATTGGAAATAAGGGAAATTCCTTGATTTGAAATAAAAATCAATAATTTGAATGTGTGTTGATGCATCGGTTTATTATACGAATAGCATAGCATTCATATAATGCATACGAATGATGCAATGATGCTTTTCTAGTAGTCTAATTCGAATCGAAGACTGAAGATTGCTCAATTGTCCATATGTCTAGCAATGCAATGGATTTCGTATGAGAAACATAGCATCAAATTGATGCTATGTTTCTGTAGAAAATTGAAAAGACAATGGAGTTTGATTATATATGATTGTAATCGATAATAATCTTTGATTATCAAAATTATTATGTGCTCACATTCCGCCATGATTTATGATCTATTGTTTAGTAGATCATAGATCTTGGGGAATAAGACTCTGGGTCACAATCGAAAGAATTTTCATTCTTATAATTCTAAATCCTTTTTTTTTCTTTATTCTTTTCATTCATATTTCTTCTTTACTCATTTTTTAGTCAATTCTCTTATGTGTAAGTCGTCGGTTCCACATTTAACAAAAAAAATGGGATACTTTTTAATCGCAATTTAGCATTGGATCATAGGGACAATATGAGAGAGAAGGAATAGAAGAGTTTCCTAATTGTATAGGGCTATATGGGCTCGAACCGTAGATCTTCTTGGTAGAATAGATCAAATTTCTTATTACCAAAATGATTCGAACTGTTCCAAGAACCCAACATGTATTTTTATTGCATTGGGCTCTTTCATTAACTGATGGAAAGATCAGTTAGTCTTCCATTCTCTTCTTTCTAGAAAGATAATAAGATGGCTCCATTTGCTTCAAACAAAAATGTTTTGAAAGCAATCCCAAAGTGCTTCAAAAGGTTCCCTTGACGTAGGTCTGTCATGCTCAGACATAGATTCTCCAAATGGAGTCTCTATCACCCCAAAAGAATAATATGAGACTTCATACACCTCAAAGTTCATAGAGCGAAAAGAATTCTTTTTTGAGGTCCTCGTATTATACTCATTATGTCTGACATTGAATGTCCCCAAGATTGACCATATCAACTAGATCTATAGTTAGAATCAGAGTGAACTTCATCTTTGTCATGCTATTGTTCTCCCAATTCATAGAGTAAGACTCAAATCCATTTTATGGACCGGATGAACCAATAAACTCTCCTGAAAACCATTGGCGCACGTGTAAACGAGGTATTCTACCTAGCTGAGCTATAGCCCTTCATAGTTTAGTCTTAAAGATATACTAACAAAATTGATCACTTTTTGTCAAGATGGATGATATTGAATTGAATCATTTGATACTATCCCATAGTTAATGGGCATATTGTTTATATGTTGAATTATACCTAGAATTGTTTCTAGGTACGACTCTATCTATGATAATAAATAACCCACTTAACTCAGTGGTTAGAGTATCGCTTTCATACGGCGGGAGTCATTGGTTCAAATCCAATAGTAGGTAAAACTTATTTGATGCGATTGAGTAATCAAATAAGTTTTACTACATTTATTTTATAAGTCAATTATTTCCCTTTAAATAACGACTATTTTTAGATCATTATCGAAGTTGAACTTTACCAAGAAAAAGAGAACTAAGTAAATTAAAGTTATAACTCTAAATGATTATTGACTGATCAACTCATTACAGAGCATTTGTGCTTTTTTTACTTTTTTGCTAGTATTAGCAATTGGAATCAATATCCTTTATTTTTATTTTTTTTATGAGAACCAATCCTTTTATTCTTGGGGTTTCCGCACTTGTAGAAAAGAAGGCAAGACGTATTGCTCAGATCATCGGCCCAGTATTAGATGTATCTTTCCCTCCAAGTAATATGCCTAGAATTTACAATTCACTGATCATTAAGGATAACGATACAACTAGTCAGCCAATAAGTGTGACTTGTGAGGTAAAACAACTATTAGGAAATAATAAGGTTAGAGTTGTAGCTATGAGTGCTACAGTTGGTTTGATGAGAGGAATGAGAGTAATTGATACAGGATGTCCACTTAGTGTTCCAGTTGGTGAAACTACTCTCGGGAGAATTTTTAATGTTCTTGGGGAACCCATTGATAATTTAGGTCCTGTAGATGCTCTCACAACATCTCCTATTCATAGATTTGCTCCCGCCTTTACATAGTTGGATACCAAATTTTCAATCTTTGAAACAGGCATTAAAGTAATGGATCTTTTAGCTCCTTATCGCCGTGGGGGAAAAATTGGATTATTCGAGGGAGTTGGAGTGGGTAAAACAATGTTGATTATGGAATTAATCAACAACATTGCTAAGGCTCATGGAGGTGTTTCTATATTTGGCGGAGTAGGAGAACGTACCCATGAAGGAAATGATCTTTACAAGGAAATGAAAGAATCGAGAGTCATTAATGAACAAAATATATCAAAATCCAAAGTAGCTCTGGTCTATGGTCAAATGAATGAACCACCAGGAGCTCGTATGAGATTTGGTTTAACTGCTTTAACTATGGCTAAATATTTTTGAGATGTCAATAAACAAGATGTACTCCTATTTATTGACAATATCTTCCACTTTGTCCAAGCAGGATCAGAGGTATCCGCATTATTAGGCAAAATGCCTTCCACGGTGGGTTATCAACCAACTCTTAGCACGGAAATGGGTTCTTTACAAGAGAGAATAACTTCTACCAAAGAGGGGTCTATAACCTTCATTCAAGCAGTTTATGTACCTGTAGATGACTTGACTAATCCCGCTCCTGCTACAACATTCACACATTTAGATGCTACTACTGTACTATCGAGAGGATTAGCCGCCAAGGGGATCTATCCAGCGGTAGACCCGCTAGATTCTACGTCAACTATGCTCCAACCTTCAATCGTAGGCGAAGAACATTACGAAACTGCGCAAGGAGTTAAACAAACTTTGCAATGTTATAAGGAACTTCAAGATATTATAGCTATTCTTGGATTAGACGAATTATCAGAAGATGATCGTTTAATCGTGGCAAGAGCAAGAAAAATTGAATGATTTTTGTCACAGCCCTTTTTTGTAGCGGAGGTATTCACTGGTTCCCCCGGTAAATATGTTAGTCTAATAGAAACAATTAGAGGTTTTCAAATTATCCTTTCTGAAGAATTAGATGGTCTACCTGAACAGTCTTTTTATTTGGTGGGTAACATTGATGAAGCTACCGCAAAGGCTATGAAGTTAAAAGAAATTTAAAGAAACAAAATGAACCTAAATCTTTGTGTACTCACTCCCAATTGAGTTGCTTGGGATTCAGAAGTTCAAGAAATAATACTAACTACCAATAGTGGTCAAATGGGTGTATTACCCAACCATATTGCAATTGTAACAGCTTTGGATATAGGAGTCATGAAAATACGACTCAATGCCCAGTGGTCAACTATGGCTTTGATGGGCGGTTTTGCCAAGATAGACAATAATGAAATCACATTATTGGTAAATAATGCAGAAAGAGGTATTGATATTGATTTTAAAGAGGCTCAAGAAAGTTTTAGATTAGCTAAAGCTAATCTTGCGCTAGCTGAAGGCAAGAGACAAGCAATCGAGGCTGATGTAGCTCTCAAAAGAGCTAGAACACGACTATAGGCTGTTGATGCGATTTTGTCGAGATAAATAGTCATCCAATGAAATTGGAAGTAAATGGATAACGATCGGAAGTCTTCAACTTGCTGAGCCAATAATTAGTCACATTTATACCTATGCCCATACCATCTGCTACTGCAATTTTTTCATTTTCTTTTTCGCCTAAAATGAAATGTACCACATTTACTTCTAATATAGCATAAATTAAAATTGCGGAAAGGTCCACAGGTCAATCGAAATAAGAAATCGGGTTGCATCATACATACATAACATGATACAATATCACTTGAAAGAAAGGCCTTTTTGACAATAAAGGCTACAAAATGTATATTTTGTACAAAATTTTTGAAATACAAAGTGATTCTTTACGTTCGACACCCAAGTCGAGTAGACCTCGTTCTTGTAAGAGCTATTAACCAATAAATCATATGGAGGGACTTATTTATGTCACCAAAAATAGAGACTAAAGCAAGTGTCAGATTCAAAGCTGGTGTTAAAGATTACAGATTAACTTATTATACTCTGGAATATGTGACCAAAGATAATGATATCTTGGCAGCATTCTGAGTCACTCCTCAACCTGGAGTACCCCTCGAAGAAGCGGGAGTAGCAGTAGCTGCCGAATCTTCGACTGGTACGTGGACCACTATTTGGACCAATGGACTTACTAGTCCTGATCGTTACTAGGGCCAATGCTATGATATTGAACCCGTTCCTGGAGAGGAAAATCAATTTATTGCCTATGTAGTTTATCCCTTAGATCTTTTTGAAGAAGGTTTTGTTACTAACCTGTTCACTTCTATTGTAGGTAATGTATTTGGATTCAAAGCCTTACGGGCTCTACGTCTGGAAGATTTACGAATTCCTCCTACTTATTCAAAAACTTTCCAAGGACCACCACATGGTATTCAAGTGGAAAGAGATAAATTAAACAAATATGGTCGTCCTTTGTTGGGATGTACTATCAAACCAAAATTGGGTCTATCTGCCAAGAATTATGGTAGAGCGATTTATGAATGTCTCCGTGGTGGACTTGATTTTACCAAGGATGATGAAAACGTGAATTCCCAACCATTTATGCACTGGAGAGATCATTTTTGCTTTTGTGAAAAAGCAATTTATAAAGCTCAGGCTGACACGGGTGAGATTAAGGGACATTACCTGAATGCTACTGCAAGTACGTGTGAAGAAATGATGAAAAGAGCGGTATTCGCCAGAGAATTGGGAGTTCCTATCATCATGCATGACTAGCTGATTGGAGGTTTTATGGAAAATACTTTGTTGGCTCATTATTGCTGAGATAATGGCCTACTTCTTCACATTCACGGCACAATGCATGCAGTTATTGATAGACAAAGAAATCATGGTATACACTTCTGTGTACTGGCTAAAGCACTACGTATGTTTGGTGGAGATCATATTCACGCTGGTACTATAGTAGGTAGACTTGAAGGAGAATGAGAAGTCACTTTGGGTTTTTTTGATCTATTACATGATGATTTTATTGAAAAATACCGAAGTCGTGGTATTTATTTCACTCAAGATTGGGTCTCTATGCCAACTATTCTGCCTGTAGCTTCAGGAGGTATTCGCGTTTGGCATATGCCTGCTCTAACCAAGATCTTTGGGGATGATTCCGTATTACAGTTTGGTGGAGGGACTTTGGGGCACCCTTGGGGAAATGCACTTGGTGCAGTGGCTAATCGAGTCACTTTAGAAGCTTGTGTACAAGCCCGTAATGAAGGACGTGATCTTGCACGTGAAGGTAATGAAGTGATCCACGAAGCTACTAAATGGAGTCCTGAACTAGCTGCCGCTTGTGAAGTATGGAAAGAAATCAAATTTGAATTTGATACGATTGATCGCTTGTAATCAAGTGACTTTCGTCTATTTGGTCCCTTAATCAAATCGAACTCGGCCCAATCTTTTCTTTTAATATTGAGTTGAATATCAAATGGATGGGAATATATAATTTGGCTAGAAAAAAGGGCTTACCTCTCAATTTTTTGGATTATTCAATTGGGGCGGTGGATTAGTAGATCCAAGCCCAGGGGGCAAGGGGCTTCAATCTCTTCTAGCCCACGCCCAAAGTGGGCTAAAGATAATGTTATCTTTCACAAATTCAATCCTCATGATTGAATGGATTTGTCAAATCTGTTGTAATCTAATAAAAGCTAATTTTGACTCGGCTTTGTCCGGAGCTTTAAGAATAAAGTAAAAAAAAGGTACAGTAGTGTATTGTATAAATAGAAATAGATATTTTATTGAGTCCATTGTTCATTCTTTTTCAATGAATCATTGTGAATTCGTTGGACAGATCAGAAAGAACCTGATGGAGACTTCATTTTCTATTTTTTTATCAGAAGCGGATTTTATACTATTCAAGGAATCAAATGTATGTAAAATATATAGTATATATATATGTATATATACTATATGCTATTTGAACAAATAAATGAATTATGACGAGAAGTCGAATGAATTCTCGATTAAGTGGAGTGAGTCAGATAGAGAAATTTATTTTTTCGAAAAATACAAAAAAGATTTTTTTGCCCAAGATTTTTTAAAAATGGAATAAAAATGAAGAAAAATTTGTATTTTATCTGTTCAAAGTTGCACATTAATAATATGTAGAAAAAATATAGGAAAATGTGTGAAGAAAACAAGGATTCTGAATATATCGAAACAACACCCGTAGAAGACAGATTTAATTCGGAACGTTTTAAGCATTTGTGGTTTTTTTGCGAAAATTGTGAGACCTTTCTCTATAAGAAATATTTAGTAGAACAAAAAGGTGTTTGTGCAGAATGTGGAGCTACTCTGCAAATGACTAGTTCAAAGCGAATTGAACTTTTAATTGATAGTGGCACTTGGCACCCTATGGCCATGAATTTATCTATGATAGATCTTTTAGAGAAAAAACATACGACGTTTGACATCAAAATGGTTCGAAAGGTCTCAATTTTATTGTACAAAGTAATTTATCACAAATATTTTTACAAAGAGTTTTTTCAAAAAAATACTAAAGTGTTGAAAACATTAGTAGCATACAACAATACTCTTGTTAATATCCTTAAGGTTGTACTAGAAAATAAATTCATAAAATATTTGAATTTAGATGCAAAAGAAACTATTAAGATACTGCAAGACATTATTGGTACAGGTTTGAAAATAGTTCAATTTGTACTTCTTGAAATATGTAAAAGAATAAAAGATGAATTACATAGGTTTGCGCTTTTCAATAAAGCATTAGAAAATCAACAAATGTCTAGGTTGCTTTCTAAAACTTCTTCGGAAGATAGGGGGAATGACAAGTTTTCTATCATTTCTATAGAATTTGACAAAATGGCGCTTAAATTTCAAAAATTCCTAATTTTCTAATTGCTAATAAAATTAAATAAACAATTAGCCCACTTAGAAGAACAACTACTTTCACAAGATAAGTTCTTCAAAGTAGTGGCGGTAAACTTAGTCAAACTAGAACTTTATTTTTCAGAAGAAAAAAGAAAAACAAGAAAAATAAAAAAAATATTTAATTTTTATCCTGGAAATGATCTAGAGACATATTAATTTTTATGGCTGCAAAAACATATGGTGATCTATTTGATGGAAAGATATCTGGTCTTTAAAAACTTTAAATATTGGTTTAAAAATCATTGTTGTGGTTTACTCAAAGGAGAACAATCTTCTCGTTTTGGTTATGATATTCTAGTAGAATACGTGAAAAAACAAGATCGCTACCAGTGTTATAATATCATGGATCAGATCATACAGGATGATCTAGTCTCTAGTCCAAATAGTGTGGAGTTATTTCACCAAATAGAGAATCTCTACCTTCATCACAAGAAGAATGAAAAAGATTGTGACGACAATTTCTTGTCGTATACTGAAGATACTCAGAGTATTTATTTCTATTTACTAGAGATAATGAAAGAGTTTTCTACATTAGCACTAGATAGCAAAGAAAAATTTTGTAAGAAAAAAGAGACTTATATAGAAGATACTGAAGATATTGAAGATATTGAGGATATTGAGGATATTGAGGAAGAATTTCCTTTAAGTTATGACTCTTTAACTAAAGAAGAAAAAGAGTATGTCGACGCTAACGTAAAACTAATAAAGAGTACACTTAATCTAGGAAAAGAAGAATTTATAGAAACAGAAAAACAATCTTATGAAGATTATAACACTTCCTATCAAAAAGAAACAGGTTTACCCGACGCTATTCAAACAGACATAGGTGAAATAAATGGTATTACTGTCGCACTCAGAGTTATGGATTTTCAATTTATGGGAGGCAGTATGGGCTCGGTAGTGGGTGAAAAAATAACCCATTTAATACAGTACGCTACTGAGAATTTTCTTTCATTAATTCTCGTATGTGCTTCTGGAAAAGTGCGCATTCAAGAAGGAAGTTTTAACTTAATGCAAATGAATAAAATAGCTGTTGTGTTGCATACACATCAAAAAGAGAAAAATTTACTATATATTTCAGTTCTTACATCTCCTACAACTGGTGGAGTCACTGCTAGTTTTGGTATGTTGGCTAATGTCATGATTGTCGAGCCTAATGCATATATTGCATTTGCAGGTAAAAGAGTTATTGAACAGACATTAAACCAGATAGTAGATGATGAAGATCAAATATCTGATTCTTTATTTGATTTTGGAATGTTTGATACCATGGTTCCACAAGCTCTTTTAAAAAATGTTATGAGCGAGATAATCGAAATATACATGTATAGTGATTGAAAGGTCGGAATGATTCATTTTATTATAAGATTCCCAAAAACAAGTCTTGATCCCTTAAGAATTGTTTTTTGGGGATCAAAATTATGCATAAAGTTTTGAAATTATGTAGAGGTTTTACACCTTTTTTGAGTCTAAATTTATACTATTAATAATGCAAGTATTTATAACATAGAAACAAATTTATAATTATAATAGAAATAATAAATTTATAATTTATTATAAACGTATTAAGAATAATTTCAATTTATTTATATGTAATTCATTTACAGAATAAGAATTTTTTTATATTTAAAACTTATAGTGGAATTCTAACTAAAAAAAATACTAGTAATAGTCATTATAGCAAAAAAAGACTAGCAATAGTCTTGTGTTTTTAACGGTTTTGTGTAGAAAAAGTCGTCATTTAGCTCAAACATAACAAAAAAAACAAAAACTCTTTTTTTCTTACTAATAAAGTTTCTCTATTTGAGATTATTGTTCTCTATTTTAAAATATAATTATAATATATTTATATATTAGCCATTGTAATGA
The DNA here is from genome assembly GCA_007115665.2 of Sequoiadendron giganteum. Lineage (NCBI taxonomy): Eukaryota > Viridiplantae > Streptophyta > Pinopsida > Cupressales > Cupressaceae > Sequoiadendron > Sequoiadendron giganteum. The sequence goes on from CM021101.1 coordinate 280,131,610, forward strand.
AGAGTCAAAAAATGACCAAAGAGAAAAAACCTGGAAAAATGGACGTAACCAACGTACCCAAAGTGCCCTATCAGGGGCCGGAAGAAGAGGAGGCAAACTGGGTCGAGATATATCACAAGTTATTTTCCGGGAGATATTTTTTTTTAGCTAGACCACTAGAAAAACAACCTGCCGATCAAATCATGGAAAGTATGATTTATTTAAATCAAGAAGATCCAACAAAGGATTTTATGTTCTTTATTCACTGTCGAGGTGGAGGAATGGTATAGGGAGTCGTTGTTTATGATACTATGCAATACGTAGCAGGGGATGTATGTACAATAGGCGTCGGGTTAAATGCGTCAATGGGAGCTTTCCTTCTACATGGGGGGACGTTTACTAAACGGATAATGACCGAAAACGCTTCAATTATGATCCACCGACCCCATATGTCTCCTTATGATTGTCGCTCCACTTCAATAGAATCGGGCTTCGATTCAGAGTATCTGAATGACTTGCGATCGTGTATTGTGGATACTTATGTAAGTACGACAAAGCAGGATTAGGAATTAATTACTTATCTATTAGAAAGAGATATTTATATGACACCAGAGCAGGCAAGTAACTATCATAGTTACCTGCCTGCAATTCTATTGCATAAAGTTTTGAAATTATAACATTCTAAAATCAATCCATCATAAATAACCAGGACAAATGTGGATTTAAAGTGTTATGTAATGGCCTCGTTATCTATGAAATTATTTTGATAGATACGAAAATTATGCATAAAGTTTTGAAATTACGTAGAGGTTTTACACCTTTTTTGAGTCTAAATTTATACTATAAATAATGCAAGTATTTATAACATAGAAACAGATTTATAATTATAATAGAAATAATAAATTTATAATTTATTATAAACGTATTAAGAATAATTTCAATTTATTTATATAAATGCATTTATATGTAATTCATTTACAGAATAAGAATTTTTTTGAATTTAAAACTTATAGTGGAATTCTAACTAAAAAAAAATACTAGTAATAGTCATTATAGCAAAAAAATACTAGCAATAGTCTTGTGTTTTTAGCGGTTTTGTGTAGAAAAAGTCGTCATTTAGCTCAAACATAACAAAAAAAGCAAAAACTCTTTTTTTCTTACTAATAAAGTTTCTCTATTTGAGATTATTGTTCTTTATTTTAAAATATAATTATAATATATTTATATATTAGCTGTTGTAATGAAGAGTCAAAAAATGACCAAAGAGAAAAAACCTAGAAAAATGGACGTAATCAATGTACCCAAAGTGCCCTATCAGGGGTCGGACGAAGAGGAGGCAAACTTGGTCGAGATATATCACAGGTTATTTTTCGGGAGATATTTTTTTTTAGCTAAACCGCTAGAAAAACAACCTGCCGATCAAATAATGAAAAGTATGATTTATTTAAATCAAGAAGATCCAACAAAGGATTTTATGTTCTTTATTCACTGTCATCTATCATATTTTAAAGTTGTAATTAATGTGGGTTTCTGATCATCTATCATTTTCTTTTGATTCTTAAATTTTTTGCTAATAGCTCTTTAACAATTTCCCTATTTTTCTATAATATTAGTACCAAATAATGTATCTCGAATCTTCAATTGACAAGTCAATTGTTACATAGATTTCTTGTTTCAATATGTTTCAAACTGTTCATTTTTTCAGCATCCCATAACAAACTGTTCATTATCATAGTTTTCCTCTTCTATTCTCCATATTTTAAAGTTTCTAAGTGTTTTTCTAACAGATCTTTTGAAATTTCTCTTTTTCTATAATATTTAGTATCAGATAATGTAGCTCGAGCCTTGAATTGACAAGCCAATTGTTACATAGATTGCTTTTCTTGTGTCAATATGTTTCGTGATATTGTTTTTCCCACCTCCCCATAATAGACTGTTCATTATTGTAGCTCACATCTTCTATTCTCCATGTTTTTAAGTTCTATTTAATGTGGTTTTCCGATCATCTGTCATTTTCCTATGATTATTAAGTGTCTTTCTAATAGCTCTTTTATAGTTTCCCTATTTGTCTATAATATTTAGTGCAAAATAATGTAGCTTGAATTTTGAATTGACAAGCTAACTATTACATAGATTGCTTGTCTTGTATCAATATGTTTCATGATATTCTCTTTCTCTCATTTGTTTGAACCTCCCTATAACAAATTGTTCATTGCCATATTTTAGCTCTTGTATTCTTCATATCTTAACCCAGGTAAATGTTTTTGTGCATTTAATTAAGGATTGTGTCCTCATGTATTTTTTTGCTTGGCATGACACTTTAGGAGTTTCTTATTCTATTGTCCTTATGACAAGAATTATTTTTAACTTTCAAAATTCTAAAATTTTGTAGATTGGTATAAACTACAAACATGAAATTGACTTGTACCTTTGAACTGCTTTCAATTTGTTTTCACCCTTAATGCTATCCAATGATATTTTCCAACCTTTTCTCGTGTATGTTTTCATACTTTGTCACACTACAACATTGAATATTGCATTTACTCCCTCATGTACCATCATAAAACAATACCAAGATGCATTAACCTTCACACAAGAAAACACTTACCATTCTGCTTCCGCATACCGAGGAAACCAACTCCACCACCACCAACCCACATAATTAGCAAGCTCCACCGCTGTCAGAAACATCCTCGGGCAATTTGTTGCAGGAAGATTCAAACAAATGAGAAAAAAGGAATATCATGAAACATATTGATACATGATTCGAGATATGTTCTTTGGTAGTAAACATTGAATACAAATAGAGAAATTGTATAAGAGGTGTTATAATAACACTTATTTGCTACTAAATATTATAGACAAAAAGAGAGATTGTATTCTATTCCCCGAAACATAGACAGATACATATACGCATATATATATGTATTGAATTCCTTGTTTCATATTTAAAAATATACATATAGGAAGATATTGATGCAAAATAAGGTGATGATAGACTCTTTTCAAGGTTTCTTGACTATCTCTACTGATCCCTTTCACTGATTTCCTGGTCTACCATCTTAACAGGGTGTGAAGGCTAGTAGTACTGAGGACACACTTATTCAACTATATATTTTGATATATTTTTTCTCACAAATTTAACTACACAGTTCTAGATACCCTTTATCTTGTCCTAACACATATCCCAAAACTGACCTAGGTTGTTTTGGACAATATCCTCCTAATTAGGTCTTCCTTGCTACACCATGGCCTAAATAGGCATCTTTTACAAAAAAAAGTGTGACTCCAAATTCGTTCCTAACTCCAAGAAGCTTTTACACAGTCTATGTCAATCACCAACACACCATTTATGATGTTGACTTCATCCAACTTGACTGTAATCTCACTGTCCTCACCAAAAAGCACTAATTTCACTTGGAACAGTCATGTTACCAGTCTTTAACTCGGTCTGATATTTTTTCCTATCCACTACCCTATCATGCACTATCAAAACACACCATTATACAACTCTAAAGGATCATTCCACCCACTCACAATGTGCAGCAGTGATCGAATGGCCTTCATTGATTCATCTTCACTCAAACTCTTACAAACCCTATCTATAGAGTGGGTTTTAGGAAAATGATAAGAACTCTGCATTAACTGAAAGACAACCTTCCTAAATGAACCAAAATGAATCTAACACGACATGAAAACTATCAACATGATCTTTCTTATTGATCTTCAACAGTACAGGTTACAAGAATAGAAAGAAAGATAGTTTCAAAAAAATCACACCAAAAAAAATTAGTAATCTTCATTCCTTTCTTATTATTACTCGTTAACATCCCTTCCACATTGTACATCCTTTTACAATTCATGCCTTTTCAGTTCATTTCCATGTTCACAAAAGGATTTCAACAGTACTGACTGTTGGACTTCCATTATCCACATAATTAGGACACAAAATAAGACCATCTAATTTGGCAAACTTAATAAAAATAATTAAGACCCCTTGACTGGAATCACCAAAACTTCTAAGTCATGAATTTGGCCACCTAGGCCTTATTACAAAACAAAAAATGTCACCCCTACACCTAGACCTTGATTTCAAGGCAAACAAACCAAAACCAACTAAATGAAAATATGAAAGTGATCTGCACCATACACCTAGGGTTGAACTGATTTCATTCTCATGATGAAATGAGGTCTTCAATGGAAACTCCATGTTGAGCAATGTCTTCTTCTGTCATCCAGGTTGCATCTTCCTCAGTTAGTCCATGCCATTTCACCAAATGCTCTTTTTAAACCTTTCTTCTTGTTCTCTTTACCTCCCTTGATTCCAACACAGCTTCAAGCTTCATTGGTTGAGTAGGTGGAAGGTCCTTAATCCATTCTCCTTCATCCTTTTCAGGTTCACCTACTCCTTTACCTACAAAAATAGTCCCCTTGAAGGGTCAGAGGTCAGTTATGTTAAAAATTGGTGAGATTGCAACTCCTTGTGGGAGTTCAATCTCATATGCATTGTTTCCATACTTGTGGACCACCTTGCAGGGTCCTATCTTCTTCATCAGCAGTTTGGTATACTTCCCCTTGGGTAGCCTCTCCTTTCTTAGATGTGCCCACACTAAATCACCCACCTTGAATTGTACATCTCTCCTTTTCAAGTATGCTTTCTTCTTATACTTGGTTGCATGCTTTTCAAGTGTCTCCTTTGACTGTTTGTGTATGCCATGCATTGACACATCAAAATCTTCCCCTTGTGCACTCCTTTTCTCCATCCCCATCAAGTCTCTCAACTCAGAAACACCCCTTGGATGTCTTCCATAAATAACCTCAAAGGGACTTCTCCCCATACTCTGATTGATGGAGTCATTATAGGAAAACTCTTCCTATGCTAATATCAAATCCCATGACTGATTATACTCCTTGGTTAAACATCTTAACAGATTTCCCAATGACCTATTGACAACCTCAATTTGACCATCGGTCTGAGGATAGTAGGCAGAGCTGAATGAAAAATTTGTTCCCAACTTTTTCCACAATGTTCTCCAAAAATGGCCAATGAACTTGGTGTCCCTGTCAGATACTATAGATAGTGGTAGCCCATGAATTCTAACAACCTCCTTAAAGAATAGATGTGCAATGTGTGATGCATCATTAGTTTTTTTGCAAGCAATAAAATGTGCAATCTTACTACACCTATCAACTACCACATACACACTATCATAACCCCTAGCAGTTCTTGGCAGACCTAAAACAAAATCCATTCTTATTGATTCCCATGGTCTACTTGGTATGGGTAAAGGCTGATACAACCCAACATTAGAACTTTTCCCCTTTTCTCTTTGACAAATAACACAACCTTCTAGGTACCTCTTAACATCTAAATGCATCTTGGGCCAGTAGTAGAACCTCTTGATCTGATCCAAATTCTTGTCATGACTGAAATGTCAACCAAGGCTCCCACTGTGCTTTTCCCTGACGAGATTCTCCCTCATAGAGCATTTTTGGATGCATAACTGAGCTCCCTTAAATAGTAAACCATCTCGTATCACATATTCTTCATACTCTTTATGAAATGATCCTTGAAACTATTTAAAAACTACAAATGCATCATGGAAATCTTCATCAGATTGGTACATACCTTTGAGTGGTTCCAGACCCACACTATGAAGTTGTACCTCTTGTACTAATGCTGCTCTCCTACTCAGAGCATTTTCCACCTTATTGGCCTATCCCTTTTTATATTTTATGGTAAATGTGTAAGCTTGCAAGTACGCCACCCATTTCATGTGCTTATGGTTTAATTTCTCTTGGTTGTTTAGAAAACTCAGAGCATGGTTATTTGTGAATACTACAAATTCCTTGGGGAGCAAGTAGTGCCTCCATTTCTTGAGTGACTGCACCATGGCATACAATTCTAGATCATAAGAAGAGTATCTTCTCTTTGCCTCATTCAATTTTTCACTAAAGAAGGAAATAGGCTTCCCTTCTTGGCTTAGCACTGCCCCTATGACTAAATTACTAGCATCACATTCTATGGTAAACACTTTAGAAAAATCAGGCAGAGTAAGTATGGGTTGTTGTGCTACCTTTTTCTTCAAGTACTCAAAACTTTGATCAGCTTCATTGGTCCACTAAAATCTGCTCCTTTTCTCTCCTTTGATGGTGTCTATCATTGGTGCTATTGTGTGACTAAATCCCCTTATAAACTTTTGGTAGAAGCTTTCCAGGCCATGGAAACTCCTCACTTCTCCCACTATTTTTGGTGTAGGTTAGTTAAGTATTGCTTCAACTTTCTTTGGATCCATTTTTAGATTACCTCTTTAGATTATAAAACCCAAGTATATAATCTCTTACTTCATCCACTCACACTTATTGAGGTTAATCATGAGCTTATCTTCATGTAGCTTTTCCAACACCCTATTCAAGTGCTCCAAGTGTTCTTCCCTTGCTTTGTTGAATATTAAGATGTCATCTAGATATACTACTACAAACTTGTTTATGAAATATCTTAGCACCTCATTCATGAGTCTCATGAATGTGCTAGGGGAATTTGATAGCCCAAAGGGAATCACCATCCACTCATAAAGGCCCTCATTGGTTTTGAAAGTTGTTTTCCACTCATCACCTTCCCTAATCCTTATTTTGTGGTAACCACTTTTTAAATCTATCTTGGAGAAATAATTTGCCCCTACCAAACTGTCTATGAGGTCTTCCATCTGAGGTATAGGAAACCTATACCTAATGGTTATCTTATTAATGGCCCTTGAATCTGTACAGAGCCTCCATTCACCATCTCTTTTAGGTGCCAAGACTGTTGGCACAACACAAGGACTGAGACTCTTCCTCACTAGGCCCTTGTCTAGAAGCTATTGCACTTGTTTCTTGATTTCCTCATTCTATTAAGGTGTCATCTTATAAGAATCCTTGTTAGGAAGGCTTGCACTAGGAACAAAATCTATATGATGATTGACATCATGGATTGGGGTTAAGGAATTGGGAAACTCCTTCACCACTATGTGTTCATATCTATGGAGTAGGGTATGCGCTTCTTTTCAAACTTCTTTCTCACTATCTTTTGTTGCTACCTCTGAAATTGGTTTCCATATAACAGAAAACCCAATATTCTCTTCCTCCAAGTCTTTTAGAAACTTCTTTTCCTTCACTATCATCACACTAGCTCCTTCAGGGACTATATTCTTCTCTTCCTGCAGTGGTTCTAATATGATTTGCACTCCATCCTTTTCAATCTGATACTCATTGTTGAAACCATCATGTTGAGCTTTCCTGTCATATTTCCATGGCCTACCAAGAAGTAGGTGGCACACATCCATAGGTACAATGTCACATAGCATCATTTCCTTATAAGGACCAATGGACAACTCCACCAAAACCTATTCATTAACAAGAACTTATTGTCCCTTGTTTAACCATAAAATTTTATAGGGATTAGAGTGGGGTATCCTTTTCAACCTAATATTTCTACCATTTCCAAAGATGCAATATTATCAGTGGAGCTAGAGTCAATTATGACCTTACATACCTTTCCCCGAACTTTACAAGTTGTTTTGAATAAGGCTTTCCTTTGAGGTGGCTCCTTTGAAGTAGGTACTTTTATTAATGTCCTCCTAATCATCAAAGACTCCCATAATTTTGGCTTAGCTTGGAGAGTTGAAGGACCTACACAAGAAGTTACACTCTCTACCTCTTCTTCTTCATGAACAAGTTGAGTTCTTCTTTCCCCACCTTGGTAGCTCGAACTTTTTTTATTTTGACACTTCCATGCACGATGCCCATATTGATTGTAGTCAAAAAACTTACCAGAAAAGGAATTATATCCTCTTGTTGGTCCATTGAACCTACCTCTACCTCCTGGCCTTCTTCCCCTAAAGGCTCCTCTTGTTTCCCCACTTTGTTCTTGAGTGGTGCTTTGTTCACCTTGTGTCTTCTGGAAACCTCTCCCTCCAGGATTACTTCTACCTCTGAAGCTTTTACGTTTACCCCTGGTTTGTTTTTCCAATCTCCTCTTTATCTTCTCTTCAGCTTTGGTGGCCACTTGGAAGCATTCTTCCACTATTCCAGGAGCCATCAAATTGAATTCATCTTAGATCATTCCTCTTAATCCATTTAGGTATCTAGCCACTCTTTCATTTTCATTCTCCATGTGCCCTGACCTTATGGTAAATTTATGAAACTCCTCTGTATAAGTAGCCACATCCAACTCTCTCTATCTCGAGCTTTGCAATCTCCTATAGTTTTGTACTTCATAGTTAGTAGGAAAGAATTGGTGCTTAATCTTCTACACCATCTGGTCCTATGAGTTTATCTTGGGCTTGAAATTCTTTACTCTTTCCTCTTGAGTGTAATTCTACCAGGTTAGATCTGGTCCTTTTAGCTTTGTCTTAGCCAATTTCCCTTTCCTATCTTCAATAATCTCCTTGAACTCAAAATAGTTGTCAAGAGCATCAATCCACTCTATGACTTCTTCTCCGTCCATCTTTCCTCCATACATAGGGAGTTCTACTTTCACCTCTTGAGCAATAACTTTTTTTCTTCAGCCCCCAACTCCTCTTGGGGTTTTTCTTGAGGGTTTTCCTCTTCACCCTCCTCTTCAAGGTCACTCACCTCAATGATACCCTTAGCTCTTTTTACCTTTATTTCAAGAGCTTCCATCCTTTCTCTCAAGGCTCTAATTTCTTTAGCAACTGTTGTGCTACCCATCTTTGGAGGCATATTGTATTGTTCCTTATTCACTACTACTCGAATTTTCCAACTTCCTTTGCAATTGGACTTGGAGCCTAAGCTTTGATACCACCTGATGCAAAATAAGGTGATGATAGAATCTTTTCAAGGTTTCTTGACTGTCTCTACTGATCCCTTTCAATGATTTCTTGGTCTACCTTCTTAACAGGCTATGAAGGCTAGTAGTACTAAGGACACACTTATTCAACTATATCTTCTGATATAGTTTTTCTCACAAATTTAACTACACAATTTTGGATACCCTTTATCCTTTCCTAACACATATCCCAAAATTGGCCTAGGTTGTTTCAGACAATATCTTCCTAATCAAGTCTTCCTCACTACACTGTGGCCTAAATAGGCCTCTTTTACAAAGGAAGTGTGACTCCAAAGTCCTTCCTGACTCCAAGAATCTTTTACACAGTCTGTGCTAGTCACCAACACACCATTTTTTATGATAACTTTGTCCAACTTGACTATAATCTCATTGTCCTCACCAAAAAGCACTAATTTCACTTGGAACAGTCATGTTACCAGTCTTTAACTTGGTCTGAGATTTGTTCCAGTCCACCACCCTATCATGCACTGTCAAAACACATGACTATAAAACTCTATAGGCTCATTCCACCCACTCACAATGTGTAGTAGTGATGGAATGGCCTTCACTAATTCATCTTCACTCAAACCCTTACAAACCCTATCTACAGAGTGGGTTTCAGGAAAAAGATAAGAACTCTTCTTTAACTGAAAGACAAACCTTCCGAACTGAACCAAAATGAAGCTAACACAACATTCAAACTATCAACATGAGATTTGTTATTGATCTTCAATAGTAAGGGTTGCAAGAATAGAAAGAAAGACAGTTTCAGAAAAATCACACCAAAAAAAATCTGTAGTCTTCATTCCTTTCCTATTATTACTCATTAACATCCCTTCCACATTGTTTATCCTTTTACAATTCATTGCTTTTCAGTTTATTTCCACATTCACAAAAGGATTTCAATAGTACTGACTATTGGAATTCCATTATCCACAAAATTAGGATACAAAATAAGACCATCTAACTTGGAAAACTTAATTAAAAGCATTAAGACCCCTTGACTCGAATCACCAAAACTTCCAAGTCATGAAGTTGGCCTCCTAGGCCTTATTACAAAACAAAATATGTCACCCCTACACCTAGACCTTTATTTAAAGGCAAACATACCAAAACCAACTAAATGAAAATATGAAAGTGCTCTACACCATATATATATCCATATATACAGACCAAGACCACTATGGCTCGTTTGACAATGCAAAAACAATTTATATATACACATGTATATCTAGACAGATGTGTATAATATCTTTATTCTTATTTCTGTAGACTTTGATTTTAAAAGAGTTAAAAATAGGATATATAAGTATTATTTAGCTTGTGAGAAAATCGCTACAATACAGCCATATCATTCAATGATATAGCATGAAGATGTTAATAATAGAGAATTTAATGGTGTAGTATGTGTAACATGTTCATAACAAAGCTATAAAATTATTTGCACTTTACCAGTGCAATGTGCCTATCGCAAGTGAATACATTGAAAAACACCAAAACAAATGCATAAAACTATAGTTCAAGATAGCAACAAAGTAATATTTTGAGGCTACAAACATTGAATATTGCATTTTCTTGCTCCTACCATCTTGATTTCCATTGTCTAGCACCACGAGAAACCATTTACCATTTTTATTTTGTGTTCCAAGGTGGCCAAGAGCCCATTCTTGCATATATATTTTAATAGGTTGCAATGTTTAAAACATGTTGCTGACTTGCAAAACTTTTTCCCTTTGCTTATTGTTCCTTCTTGTCATTGTGCACCTTTGACATTATGCCCATTTTTATGGAGGTCCTTGCTTAGCATTTCAATGACTACATAGTTAGGAATAAATATGGTATACACATCTATTTAGATATAGTAGTGTATATATTGTATACACCTAAAATTGGTCTGGAGAATCCGAATTATTTAATTAATTATCATAATTTTCTCTACTCTTTAAATAAATAGAAACATTTATTTATATAGTTCACATTTAAATTCTTCTAAATTCGTCTATTATCTCATCTTAATTAAATAAATAAAATTAAATACTTTGTTTTATTTAATTATCATTTCCCTATTTTATTCTATCACATCGATCTTAAATTAATTAAATAAAGATTAAACACTTTATTGATTAATTGCTATTATTCTTCTATTTTAATTTAATAAAAAAATTCTATAGTTTGTTTTATTAAATTATTTATCCCTCTTTTGCTAATTTAAATAAATCAAAAATATTTAAATAAAGGCATAAGGTATATTCCTTTATATTTCCTCAAAATCAAATTAGATATCCTATGTCTAATTTATGTCTAAAATCATGTCAAAATTAATTCATTGAAACTTCATGGGAAGAATTGGAGACAAATTGCAAATTTATCGCTCAATCCTCCTCCATCAATCTTTCCTCTTCTCTTGCTTGGTGTTTTCATGGGTAGAGACAATCTCCAAAATTCTCTCAATCTCCTCCATCTCTCACCATTCAATCCTCCAGATTGAATCCAAGCCTCTCTTTGCCATCCTTGTGCATTTCTATAGCTAGGAAATCTATAAATAAAGCCTCATTCAACCAAGAAAGGATCCAGATTATCTAACTTATGCACTCTTACTCTGTAGGAATTCAAGAATCAAGCATCCAGCATCCAGCATCTGAGCATCCAGCATTCAATCTTTCATATTATGGCTGCCTCCTATAGCTTCGTTTATTAGTTTTCATGTCAATCCATGCTAATTTAGTTTCTTTTATCATCTAGACTTTATCATATTAGCCTCACATCATTGCATCAACATCATTTTGTTCTTTAGATTGTCATTTTAATAGTTATAGTGTTATTTAAATCTGAGAGCACAATAGCTTAATAAATCTTTGAAGATAGATTGATCTTTGATGCAAAGTTTCATTAAGAAGTGTTTTATTGCTTTATACCTTATTCAAACTTACAATTTGGCACCCACCATGGGGCATTAACCCCATATTTTTATCAACTTTTCTGAAAAAGTGTCGCGCAGGTTTCCGGCATGTTCTATTTCAACGCTTTCGTCAAAAACTATAGTGCATCCATGGAAAACTATGGCACTTCCGTGCTCTATTCCAAAACTTTCATGATACTATAGCGCATTCGTCAAAAAATTTAGTGCCTTCAACTATAGCACTTCCATGACCTGTTTTGATGCATCGGCCACCCATTTCCAGAAAAGTTGATCTAGCACTTCGGTGTTCTATTTCAGCGCTTTCGATTTTACCGCATCAAGTAAAAACTATAGCACTTTAGTGGACTATTTTAGCACTTTTGTAAATTCAATCTGGATCTAACGCGACCTCGGCCAGAATTTAATTTTTATACAGTTGGACTAAAATTTACCAATCCTAGGATAGTCATCTGGTTTTTAAAATTTATCAATCCTAGGGTAGCCACATCTAGTTTTAAAAATTTATCAATCCTAGGGTAGACATAGCACTTTTGCAATTTTAGTTAAAAAGAACATCATGATTTTTGTGAAGCAAAATCATCACATAGATCAGAAATTTTTTTTTTTGGGGGGGCTTAAAACAAAACAATTTATCTGTTGTGCTTGTGTGGTGATTAGGCTTATGCTCTCCCCTTAACTAGGTGATCAAAGCACCAGATTCATCCTTATTTCATGCAATTTACGCTTTATTAAATATTTTAGAAGGCCTGTCGTAGTGGGAAAAAGTACTCACCCTACGGGAATGACCTAAGTGGGAATGCCTAAAGCCAAGAATTCCAACCCACTATAATCAAAATGCAAGTTGTTGATAAAATTCCAACTTGACAGTAGTGAGCAAGATAACCATCCCCAAAATCTTTGTTCTAAAGATTGGGAGGTCTCCTAAGGGAGTTTATCAATTGTCGCACTGCACGGAAGCCCTATCTACGAACCATAGAGTAGTATCCCGCTGAGTCAGTAACCAAACATTGTCATACTCACGATGCAAGGGGAGGGAAGAATCTACCCCCAAGACACTCACCATATAATTGCCAAGGACCGTTTTCTCAAAGGACGAGAAATCCAACTTTGAGTACGCACCTAGAAATGACAAAAACATGGGTGCCCTGTAGGGGGTGACATAGCTGTGTGCATCAACACAATTTCAAGATGTGGTTTATTGAGTATAACGATGACCTACTTGACCTTAAGTGTGAGTCTGTCTGATTTGTGTACATTTTTTCAAAGCAACCCGTCAAAATCAATAAGGACCATTTGTGGTTCTTGAACATACATGATCTATTTAGATTAAAACAATTATTCCATAATTGCTTACTGTGTTTTCACAAAATCATTAAAAACAGATAAAAGATCATCTGAAAAACAAACAAGTCAAATCAAGTCAAGAAATTCATGATTTGAAAGTGGAAGTCAACCATGTTTATCAAGAGAAACATCAAAATCACCAAACCCAAGAAACCACTCAGTTATTGGGATAATTTAAGGAGAAGGCATTTTCTATATCAGAATCGAAAAATCTTTTTACAACATAGAACCTTCATCCATAGATATCTTGACTTTTCTAGGGGTCATACTCTTGATTACACAGTAGAGCCACTCTATTCACGAGCCTTCTTCCAAAGGAGAGCTCTCACACAATATCACAACCACAATCAATGCATACGTCAGTCCTATTTTTCACAACCCATGATAGAATATGCCACAAGGCCAAATCAAGTTTTATAATAGAGTCTTAAAAATCCTACTATTAGCACTCTGGAAACCTGTTTCAGCGCTTCAGGTCACTTTTTTAGCGCTTTCATAAAATAGCCCTTATGAGCATTGTTTTAGCGCTTATAGTCACTGTTCTAGCGCTTCCATCAAACAACCCTTTCGTCATCTTTTTCAGTGCTTTCAGGCACTGTTTTAGCGCATCTATCAAGTTAGTGCTTTCATCACTTTCTATGGTGCTTTCGAGCACTATTTTAGCACTTCTATAAAGATAGCGCTTACATCGCCTATTTCAGCGCTTTTGAATTATGTTCTAGCACTTTTATGAAATAGCACTTCCATCACCTGTTTTAGCACCCCTGAACTCTGTTTTAGTGCTTTCAAAAAAAAGAGTTCCAAATCATACCAGTCAATCTGTCTATCATTTATCCACAGTTTTTATCAGAACACAAGTATAATTTTATCAGAATCATTATCTAAAAACCAAAATCAGATAGGTTCATACAAGTTTCCAATCTTATCAATTGAAACACAGATCTTGTAAATCAGAAGTGTCAAAACAAATACACAATCGATTACTACATTGAAGTTTCATCATCAAGATATTATCATCCTTTATCACAAAACAAAGTATAGTAATCCATTTTTTAACCTAGTCTTATCAATAAGATCAGTCATCTTATTCGACTTTGTTAAAAATTCAATTGACATTTTTCCAGCATAGAAGATCAAAATTTTGGAAGAAAGAACAAATACTTGTATGCCAATCTTCACTAGGTCACAAAAATAGAGACTCTTAGAACAAGAACTTGGAACATCACATACAATGGTAGAAGAAAATCCCTGGAATAGTTTGCATCAAAATGATAAGAATGAAATAACTCCAGAGGATATTCAAACAGCCCAACAAGATCCAAAATTCCATAAATTTATGGAAAATATTTTAGAACAAGACATGGAGAAATATCTCTTGATGTTGGTTGAATCGGATGCTAAAATTCCTAAGGACTTTGACGTAAATCATCTGAAGGAAGCACCTGGAACAAGTGAGACTGAAATACCGCAACCCGCATAATCATTAGATCCGATTGTTGCTTTAACATCCCAAATGCAAATATTACAACAACAAATACAGGATATGACAAAAGGGAGTACCAAAAGGTATGCAGTTTAGGACATTTGCCCTTATCCTTTCGACTCAACAGTTCATATGATACCTTTTCCTAGACACTGTGAATTCCCGAAGTATGATAAATACAATGGAAGAATGGATCCGATCGATCCTATCCAGGAATTCAAAACTATGAGCTTAGATTTTTCCCAAGTGGAAACTTACCTAATGAGATTATTCCCAAGAAGCTTGGGAGGCTCATGTATGGAATGGTTTTCAAAATTACAACTAGGTATCAGGACTTTTGAAGAACTTGTCAACAGGTTCATCTCCCAATATTCTTTTAACACCCAACACAATGTTACAATAAAGGATCTTTATAACCTAAAACAAAATAAAGGGGAGACGTTCTTGTCTTTTCTATAAAGATGACAATGACTATTCGCTAGATATCCTCAATCCATTCCTGAGGAAGAGAAAATGGAGTTGTTCATTGACAACTTGATGGAGGAAATGAGTTACAGACTTGAATTGCAATGTCTTCCTACATTTGAAAAAGTAATAGAAAACGGCCTTAAGATTGAGGAAGGGCTAGTCAAAAGAGGGGTTATTAAACATTTCAATGACAAATCAAATAACACAAATAACTCCTCCAATCAATACTCGAGCAGTGATAAACCAAAATCTTGGAAAAAGAACTGAAACATGACTACCAATGAAACAACAAATGATTCACAAAATGTCAAACCGATTTTTAACTTGATAGCATCTACTTCAAAGAATCAAAACAATGATCAAATTTTCAAGTCGAATGTCATACAAAGTAACGAGATCGCAAAACCACAGTCATATCAAAAACCATCAAACTGGCGTACGTTCACACCTTTAGGCCAAATGATGGAATCAGCGATGAAATAATTAGTCACCAGTCGCCTTATTACTATGTGGGAAGCAAGATTTTGGGATCCAAAGGTCAAACCACCATGGTGGAATGACTCAGATTACTGTAACTTCCACAACAATAAAGGTCACAAAACAAACAATTGTATGGAGTTGAAACACATGGTACAAGATTTGATCAACAACAACAAAATATATGTGGAGGGACCCCAAAACAATAACAATCATTCAGCCTTCAAGGACCCATTGCCAAACTATGACAAACGAGCATCATCCTTGACAAACAACAAAGGTAAGAACATCAATCATGTTTATGATAAAACAATCCTTTGTCTTTCCAAAGTAGAGAGTGATCATACAATTGGTCATAAGATTAACGAACACAAAACCAACAACACTACCCCTTTGGATTTTCTCCCAAGCATACAAATCTCTAAAAAACAAATAAACATCTTAAAAATCAGAGATCGGCGGGAATATCAACCAGCAAATGTAATGACTAGGGGGCAATCCAAGGTAGTGTTAAAGGGATTTGGGTCTAAAAATTCATATCCACCTCCATCTCATTACAATATTGTCGATCAGCTTCAAAACATTCCAGCACAGATATCGATACTAGAACTCCTCAAACTATCACCATCACATAAGGAGGTTCCAGAACAAGCACTAGTTGCCACTATGGTACCAAAGAATCTAGATGTTTGCCAGTTCCAAGCTATGGTGGGGAATTTGACTACCTCGCATTGTCTATCATTCTCTGAATAGGATGATGTCTCACTAAACCATCCCCATAATACCACACTCCATATCGAATTCTTGATCCACAATCATCACATCAAAAGAGTCTTAATAGATGGGGGAGTTGGTCTGAACATTTGTACTCTAAAGTTAATCTGTGCACTAGGGTATTCTGATGGTGCTATTGATGCCAAAAGGGAAATGACTATAAAAGCATATGATGAGGAAGAAAGATCATCTAAGGGATTAATTGTGTTACCCATTCAAGTGGGACCAATGATGAAACACATAGCATGTCAAGTATTAGAAAAAGAGTAAACTTACAACATACTCTTAGGACGCCCATGGGTCCATGAAATGTAGTTCGTGCCTTCCACATATCATCAATCTTTAAAGTTCCCAATAAATGGATAGAAGATGACTATATCTATTGATTATAATCATCCTCAACATTGTGACACACTTAGAATCTCTCAAGATACCTTTGTGCCTCACAATAGGGAAGCATCTAGTTCAAAATCATCAAATGAAGAAAAACGTCCAAATATCACCACCAAGTGGGTAGAAAAGAAGGATAAAGCAAAAGAAATAAGTCTTGATTATACTCAATCAACAGACAACCCAGATTCACAAACTTCTTTATCACAGAAATTTCAAGAGCAAGTCCAGCTGACAGACAAGGGAATGGGGCAATATTCTATGGAGCAATCACTTAACCTTTCATATTTAATGCCATCTCCAAAGACATATGGTCAACCATCCATGATCAAACATCAAACATCATTACCCGTCACAGTTCTTGATGAAAGGTTTGTCAAAGCCAGTACCATAAAGGATGAATCAAACAACAAAGAAAGCTTGGATTGGTTATACAAAGATGAGGAACCCTCAACATCAAATATTAGTGTCAAGAATGTCAATATCAACACAGACAAATATGGCAAAGGGAAAGTTATCCTAGAAAAAATGGGTTAAGAGGGACAAGGACATGTTGGGTTAAGGAAGGATGGAATCATAGAGCCTATTCAGCCCCTCACTCTCCATTCAAAAGAGAAGACGGGACTGGGATACTCTGAGGAACAAAAACAAGAGATGACAAAGAAAGTTGTTGAAAGGATCCTTCAAATTAGAGATAGCTCTGAAACATATTCAAATGAATATGAGTGGGATCTTTGTTTCGATGTATCTTTCACCGATATTCAAGTTGATGTAATCCAACAATATGCACCTACACATGAGGAGGGACAATTCTCTGGGTCTAGACCATTTGTAGCAGGATCACTAAATATCGATGACTCAAGTGGGGATGAACAAACCTCGAGTGAACTAGACGATCTGGAAGAAGGTACCATCATTGATCTCAATATCCCTAATGAAAACTATGACAGCATTGCTGTCCTAACCCTCACCCCCATCAACCTAATTCAATCCGATGACTTCAATCCTTTAATCCATCCTAAACTTATTGATTGGGAACCTATCAAACCTTTGAATGTACCACAATTTTCAAACGATGATTCCATCATAAATTTCCTATGTCATGAAGAACCTGGTGCAAGTTCTATCTGTAATAGTCATAACAACACGACTTGGTAGGAGGGTGTCAAATATTTCAGTTGCAAAAGTAAAAACAGGGATAATAGATCTAATGGTGAAAACCATTCTATGGCAGCATTAGATCTGGAAAAAGAAAAAATAAAGAACGCATCTAATGGTGAAAAAATTTCTAAGGAACTGAAAGATGGGAGATTTGACACTCTTTTGGAAAATTATCATGAGCAGTCATCAGTTCTAGTAGAACCAACATAGTCAATAAACACTGACACTGGAGAAAAAGAAAAAATCCTACATCTGGCAGAATCCATGACCAATCAAGAGAGACCAAAATTCATCAATTTCTTTAAGGAAAGAAGCATCAACTTCACTTGGTCATATTATGATATGCCAGGCTTAGATCCAAATCTACTCAGGCATCATTTATCTTTGCCCCCAAGAATCAAGCCTGTCAAGGAAAAATTGAGAAAAATGCATCCCCATATCGCATTAATGGTAAAGAAATAGCTAAAGAAATTATTGGATGTTGGATTCATAAGGATTATAGACTATGTCGAGTGGATATCAAACATTGTGCCTATTTCAAAGCCAGAAAATAGCATCAGAATATATACAGATTTCAGAGACTTAACTAAAGCATGCCCAAAGGATGATTTTCCATTACCAAATATAGACATCATTGTGGAATTGATGGCAGGGCATGCCATGTTGTCAATCATGGACGATTTCTCAGGGTACAATAAAATTAAAATAGCTCTAGAAGATCAGGAAAAGATGGCTTTTACATGTCCATGGGGAACCTTTTGCTGGAATGTCATGCCATTTGGTCTGAAAAACACGGGAGCCACTTATCAAAGAGCAATCACAACAATATTTCATGATATGATGCACACCTTCATGGAGGATTATGTGGATGATATTCTGGAAAAATATTGTACTAGGGAAGGACATCTGCATATCCTAGGAAAAATCTTCACACAGCTAGAAAAAATCAATGTCAGGCTAAACCCCAAGAAGTGTGTCTTTGGGGTCACAACAACGAAACTGTTGGGATAAATTGTCTCAGAAAAGGGCATTGAGGTAGATCCAGTGAAAGTCAAGGAAATAATGGAAATTATGCCTCCTAAGAATATCAATCAGCTTAGATCACTACAAGGAAGGCTTCAATCAATTAGGAGATTTATCTCCCAGCTAGCAGATAAGAGTCATCTGTTCAATCATCTGTTGCATAAAAATGTTGTTTCAAAATGGGATAATGGGTGTGAAACAACGTTCAATCAAATAAAATAATATCTAATGTCACCACCCATTCTCATGCCACCAATAGAAGGAAGACCTCTGATATTGTACATTTCCATGACAGATATCTCTTTAGGGGCACTATTAGTGCAAGAGGATTATGAAAGAAAAGAACATGCCATCTACTATATCAGTAGAACATTAAATGGCTATGAAATAAACTATACTTTCATAGAGAAG
Organism: Sequoiadendron giganteum; assembly: GCA_007115665.2. Lineage (NCBI taxonomy): Eukaryota > Viridiplantae > Streptophyta > Pinopsida > Cupressales > Cupressaceae > Sequoiadendron > Sequoiadendron giganteum. Next base: position 280,150,867 of record CM021101.1, read on the forward strand.
TCTTTCTTGGCGGTGTTGTTTGCTACTCAACAGCTGAGACACTATATGTTGACTCATACAATCAAGCTAATAGAAAAGATCGACCCTTTAAAATATCTACTCAGTAAGGCTATGTTATCAGGTAGACTAGCAAAGTGGGTCATGCTATTAAGTGAATTTTACATTCAATATGTGGAGAGAAAAGCCATCATGAGTCAAGAAATCATTGAGCAGCTGGCTGAGGCTCCTTTACCAGATGATTGACCTATGACAATGGAGTTTCTAGATGCCAACATTCTGACAGTGATGCCACAACAATGGGTATTATATTTTGATGGATCATACACATAGCGAGGATCTGGAGCAAGGATTTTGTTCATCTCTCCCCAAGGACACACCATTCTGAAATCATATAGATTGATGTTTCAATGTACAAATAATGTGGCGAAATATGAAGCATTAATCATTGGGGTCAAAATAGCGATTGAATGGAAGATCACAGACTTGCAGGTATATGGGGACTCTCAACTAGTCATTTATCAAGTGAATGACGAGTACCAAATAAAAGATGAAAATTTGATGCCCTACAAACAAAAAATAGATGATCTGAAATAGTTCTTCATCAATGTTAAGTTTGATCAAATTCCAAGGGCAAAGAACAAAGTTGTGGATGCTATGGCCACAATTTCTTCACTATTACAATTACCAAAGAAATGTGGTTGTTATGAGTTTATGGTAGAAAAAGTATCATGTCCTTCCCATATTAAATCAGAATCCAATACCATATGCCATCTAGACACCATTGAAACCTCCATCTATGAAAAAACCTATGCTTACCTGAAAGATGATATCCTCCCTCTAGATCTTTCCAGGAATAAAAAATGAAGCTTCATCCACCAATCTACCTGATATACTTTAATCGCAAACATCCTTTATCATCGAGGTCTTGATGGTACCTTACTCTGATGTCTAGAACATGACAAATCTGAAACAACCTTACAATAGGTTCACGAGGGTATTTGTGGTACTCATTCAAGTGGGATAACTCTAGCTAGGAAACTCATTTGTTTGGGAATTTATTGGCCATGCATGGAGAAAGAATCCTATCAATCTGTCAAGAAATGTCAAAAGTGTCAGATTCATAGTAACCTGATTCACACACCAGCTCAAGAACTGCATCCCTTTACAACAACATGGCCTTTTTGTCAATGGGGACTGGATCTAGTAGGAAAGATACATCTCTCTTCATCCAATGGACACAAGTTCATTATCACAGCTACAGAATACTTCATAAAATGGATAGAAGCAGTGCCTATTACAACCATCACTGGAAAAAAAATCTCCTCATTCATCTAAAATTACATAATTTGTCAATATGGCATCCCTTAATCTATTATCATTGATAATGGATGGACTTTCAAGAGCCAAGATGTCCAAGAACTATGCGAGAAATTCCATATCCAACATCATTTTTCAACACCGTACTATCCTCAAGGAAATGGCCAAGTAGAGGCCTCTAACAAAATGATTCTAAAAATTATAAAGAAGATGGTTAACGATGTTGGACATGATTGGCATGTTCAACTCAATCCTGCACTATGGGCCTATAGGACAAGTATCAGAACACCAACAGGAGCTACACCATATGCCTTGGTATATGGATTAGAAGCCATACTACCCATCGAAGTAAAGATTCCACCACTCTGTGTATCACTCAGAGGAATCATTTCAAATGTGGACTATAGGGTATCTAGACTACAGGAACTGGAATTGTTGGATGAGCATCATTAACAAGTTGTTAGTCATCTAACATCCTATCAACAAAGAATGTCAAGGAGTTACAACCACAGGGTAAAACCGAGGGTCTTTCAGGTTGGTGATTTGGTTCTAAAAGAAAACCCTAGGAATTAGTAGGATAGAGAAAAGAAAGGGAATTTTTAGCCTAATAGGTTAGGTCCTTTTGTCGTCATATCAGTGTATGGATCAAGGGCTTATCAACTATCAACGTCATAAGGAGATTTGTTCAATGAACCTATCAACAGTATCCATCTCAAAAAGTTCTATACCTAAATCTCTTAGTGCATGGATCAAACTTCTGAAAAAGGGTTTCCTTGATGAAAACCTGGTAAACAAGCATTTTGGCAACATAAAATACAAAAAAAATACAAAGAAAAACAAAAAAATATAAATAAATATAAAGAGGAAAAAGAGAAAAAGAGAAAAATGAGAAAAATATACAAAGCAAAGGGTGTAATCAAAACATATGGTGAAAACCTGGAAATAGGCGTCGTATGTGATTCCAAATCAGCTTTCCCATCTATTTTGATACATATCAGGATCATTAATCTGGCAGTCAATACCATTTCATATCATGTCATTAGTCTTGCCATCATTGCATCTATCATCAAATCATTTCACATAGTCAAGTCTCACTCCAAAGCTTGGGGGCAACATCTGGATATCACTAGGGGCAACAAAAACATCGGTTTCACCAAAAGGGAAAACAACAATATGACGAGAAAACAAAAACAATGATCAAAGTGTGACATCAATCATCATCAGAAGGGCATCAAACATCCTTATCATATCAGAAAATCCAAAAACATGTCAAAAAGTCAGTCTAGAAAAGTAAAATCTAAAAACATAGGTTTGTGTCAGTCAAACTACGTGATCTCTGCGTGTGTAACATAGGCAAGGCTAATCTTTAATCAACCCCTGAGACCCCTAGGATAAGTTAGTAGGTTAGGTCTTTGGTCAAAATTAGAAAATCCAAAAACATCACAAAATCAGGATGGATGATCTAAAAATCTGAATAATGATTGAAACACTCTAAGTAAAAGGTGGATAAATTGTAATTTTGATTAACTATTATCATTTCTTTGGAGAAACTCAATGATGTATTGAACTAGAGAAACAAGGAAAAAGAATAATATTTTTATTGTCTATTGTTTGTAAATTAATCATATAAATGTGTGAATTGGTGGGGGATGTCCTATGCAAAAGTATCATCGATGACATTCAGAATTCACACACTAAAATGATTAATCTCTGCATGTTTACGCAATGAATGCTCAAGTCATCTTGGTTCAACTATACCTAGATTCTTGTGTTCGCTTGCAATATCAAAAATCATGAAAGTAGTACTCAAGTCGTCATTCCTTTAACACATACCATTTACGCTTGTATTCACTTTCAACATCCAATAAAATCTCTATGATGATACCAAGCATAAAGTACTGTTAAAATGACAATGGTTGCATATAGTTGCATGTTAAAATTAGACTGCATTCATTATAAATTCATTATCTGTAGAGTGTTTGTTGCATAAAGGATTCCAATCAATGATTATCTTTTCTACAAATATGACTGAGTATACTTGACATAAATCAAAAATCATCAAAAAACATATAGCAATCATCATCTCATCATTAAGTTTTCATCAATTCATGATTCATACATTTTACATCAAATATTTATGCATTTATCATACCATATTTTTCACATCACATCACAAATAAATATCATCATCACATTAAAATGCATTTACCATAACATTCATTACATTATTATAATTTGATCAAATACATCATTTATCATCCATACATTATATCATGCATTATTATCCATACATCCATACATTTCATCACATAAAATAAATACAAGTCATGTCATTATTATCCATACATCATAGATCATCATTTAGAAATTCATACATTATTATTCATAATCATCTCAAACATCATATATTCTGCATATGCATTCATCATAGTCATCACATTAAAATAAATGTATACATCATCAAAAAATAAATGCATCCATCACATAGAAATATAAACCATCGTAGATCAATAATAATCAATTGTATCTCATATATATATCATCATCAATGTCAAGTATATTGGAGTTGAGAAAATACACCATAGGAGCCCAGTGACCTCTGCAAGCAAAGAATACCTGTTACAAGGAGAAGCAAAGAGAAGCAACAAAGAGAATGCTCAAGAATGTGGAGCAATGTATTCACCAAAAATTTAAAATGAATAAATGATACAAAAGATAGTTTTCAACCACATATAGATGAAAACCCTAAAAAGGAAAACCCTAGGCTTGCACAATAATAATTAATAAAGTAATTAATTATTATGCACCTAATATTAGGTTAAGTGAAAAGAGGTAAAAGGGAACTTTAAGTAACTAAACAAATATTGTTTAATTAATAAAGTAAATACCCAATTACTCTAACACCCCCCCTTAAGCTAGACTTAGGGAGAAGCTAAAACCTAGAAGAAGCTACTAAAAGCAAAAGCAATGGGTCCCAGCAACAAGGCTAGATCAGGTACCCATGTACAAAATCAATGCAAACTAAATGAAATGGGGTAAAGGAGAAAATCCAGTGTGAACAAAACTCCTCCCCAAAATAGAATGTAAGCAAGGAATGCAATGCACTCATGAAAGAAGGATAGGAGGTGGATAACATGATACCCCCCATAAACAACTTCTATCATATAAGTACATGTACAATGGTCTCCATAGGAGAGATAGAAAGAGAGAAGAAGGCCCCCCCACAATGAAGAAACTCATGTCACAATGATAGATGCCTGATGTAGAATCCAAAAGGAGATCCTGAAGCGGAAAATGATATTCCTCCCCTTGGGAAGAAACGGATCCAAAGGATGATGTCGAAGAAACCCTGTGAAGAATGATGAACCAATCTGTCTCAAGATGTGTGCCATGATAGGATGCTGAAGAGTCTCACTGTCTGAACTGAAACAAATAATTCCAAATCCAAACTGATGTGGAGGATTCTGAAATGCAACCTCTGAATGCATGGATAATGGTGGGCGAACAGTGATAACTTGACTGTCAAGGTAGAGGAGATGAATGTCCTCAAAATAATCCTCCAAATCTTTAATATAGGACTCCACAAACAAGAAAGATATGTCTGCAACATAAGAGTCCAAAGTAGCTATGTTTGGAAGATGTATGATTCCCTGCTGCACTGAATCAAGAACAATAGGAGATGCTAATGAAGTCTCATTCTGAAGAGTAGGAACTATGAGACAAACCTCCAATCCATCGGAACATGTAAGGGTGTCTAAATACTCAAGCTCCTCTAAAGTATCATGATCAAAGGGTGTATTCTCTCTCCAAGCAATGGGTAAGAGAAAATCTAAAGCAAGATCCTCTGGGAATGGAGATAGAATTGGGTCTCCATAGATCTCCCAAAGATGTGTCCAAAGTGGGTGAGGACAATCAATGTCCGATATAACCAACATAGTGTCATGATCAACACTAGACAATATAAGTCCCACTATGTGATTTCTAATGATATCCCATTCTAATTTTCCCTCTAAAGTTGCTAGTTCAAGTACAAGATCATACAAATAAGGCAAAATATTAAGCCACCTACAATGTGTAAGTATACCCTTTGCCCATGACTCATAATTACCCCGTTCTAGAAAAAAAACTAAAGGGTGAGTAGAAAAACCCATGATAACTCTTCAAATGAAAAATTTAGAGACTAATGATCTCAGCAATGATAAATCATATCAACATAACCCATCCAACGCAAACAAAACCCATGTAGGAGCCAGAATAACCAAGTAATTGAGCAAAGTGTAAAAACACACAAAGCTAAATAAAAAATACCTGGTAAATAATCTGATAAAATAGATTGTAAATCTAGAAAGATCATTGTAATACCTTTCCAATGCCTATTCGTTTGCACAAAACGAAGTTTAGACACAAAAGATACGCCCCTTGGAGTGAAAAATCCAAGTTCTAACTTTGACTAGAAAAAATGATAGCAAAATAAAAAATCAAGAACAATTACTAGTACCACTGGAACAGTGCTGAAACCAGCTTTCCGGCAATATCTCATTTTCGAAAATTCGAGAAAAAATGCCCATTTTACGCCCGATTTTGTGAGAGAGCATAAAATGCCCGATTAGACCCCTTTAGGCACCTGGGAGCTAAAAAAAATAGCCCTTGGTCACCTGGGCGGACCAGGGGGCTGGGGCGGATAACCCGCGGTCACCCATGTGACCGGGCGGTGGGTGTTAGAAGCCCGCGGGGGCTGGAGGGGCCGATAGGGGTGGCGAGCACGCGGACGACGTCGATGGTGAGCTCGGCGAGCTCAAAGCAGAGCCCGACGGTGAGCAGGTAGAGCCCGACGGACGCAACCAGGCGGAGCACGGGGTGGTGGATGGAGCGGCATGGGCGGAGTGGGCGGCAACGACGCTGGATGGAGTAGGTGGCGGTGGAGCCGGTGGCTGGTGGCCGCTTGGTGGCCACTGGGCAGCCAAGCAGTGGCACAAGAATTTGCATGGGCCACGCATAAAATAATCCAAAAACCTTAGATTTTTTTTTTTTTTTTGCGATTTTCTTGCTGCGGGGGCCATACGGCCAAACCCTAAAAAAAATTTTGCATCCTTGGTTGACTGTAAAAAAAATCGACGATTTGACAGTCGATTTAGGGGTTTTTGGGCGCTACGAATCCAATGGCACTGTCTGTTTGGGCCCAAAGTGAACTTAAAAATCAGAGTATGCTGAATCCACAAGAAGAAACCTTAGAACCCTAGATTTGCTTCCAATGCAAAAATCTCAAAACAAGAACAAGCAGCTGCAGATTTGAAGCTTTGATACCATATTGGAGTTGAGAAAATACAACACCACAGGAGCCTAGTGACCTCTGTAAGCAAAGAATACCTATTACAAGGAGAAGCAACAAAGAGAATGCTCAAGAATGTGGAGCAATGTATTCACCCAAAATATAAAATGAATAAATGATACAAAAGATAGTTTTCAACCACATATAGGTGAAAACCCTAAAAAGGAAAACCCTAGGCTTGCACAATAATAGTTAATAAAGTAATTAATTATTATGCACCTAATGTTAGCTTAAGTGAAAAGAGGTAAAAGGGAACTTTAAGTAACTAAACAAATATTATTTAATTAATAAAGTAAATACCCAATTACTCTAACAAAGTATACAATGAAGTCAGAAATAAAGATACATCATCAAAAATGAGCCAACTCAGAGTATACATCATATCTCAAAAGGAATATCTCGAAATTAAAATAGCATCTATGATCTGCTACTGCCAGAATGTGCAGGTCCAACGGGACCAGTATCACCACCACCCCTGAAAGGACCAAGATCTTTGGGATCTCTTTAAGGAGGCTATGTCACACCCTTACTAACTATCTGGGTACGAGTCCATCCAGATCTCAATGGGGCATAGCTGACTCTATGATAGTAGGCACTACATCATGATATCTACCTTTGTAGAACTCTACCTCTCGGCCAACCTGTAGAACCTCTCTCATGTAATCTGCCACCAAGGTACCATCGGCCACTCTCTGTAGGGTCTCGGTCATCCCCTGTACCCTCTCAAAAATCTATCTAGCACTATCTCACTCAGCCATCAAGGTAACAGCCTGAGTCTGAATAGCAGTCAACTATCCCTGTACCTGCGATAGTGCCTATGCATGGGCCTATGCTTGGGTCTGCATCTGAGTCTATGTTTGTACCAACAAACCCTGGGCCTGTACCAACTATCCATGTAAGGTGTGTACCTGTGCCTATAAACCAATAATCTATCTCTGGTGATCAACTGATGGCACTGCCACTGCCACTGCTCGCCTCTTGTGAGGCCTACTAGATGATGGACCAACACTGACTGGTCCAACCCCTCTGCCACCTCCACCACCACCATCACTATCATCACTGCTACTATCACCGTTGCTTCTCTTTGTACTACTGCCTAATGAAGTATCACCCCCACTATCCTCATAACCCTCAGCAACATCCTCCTCCATGGGTAATAGTGTTGGCTCATCTGGAATAGTAATGCGAGGATGTGGATCAATGCCAAAAATGTTGCATACTCTCCTGTCACTGTCATCTCCGTAATATCTCTGTGCATGTCCTAGTCTAATGGCTGCAGAGCCCTATACCCATCTATAATGGTCTCATATGATAGACATGGTCCCCAATCCGCTACATCACTACGTCACCTAGGATAGTGGGCTACCCCTAAGGAATGCACTGTATGATGTCGTACTGTCTATACACTCGCCACAAAAAAAATCTCTCCAAAAGAAAAGGTGTCCTACCCATCAGGTACATGGAATCACAAAGATACCCAAGCCTTGTTTTTTCCCCATCCCACTGCTCACAGTCCAGATATGGTTGCTAGATGATGCTCTCTATATCATCCAACACTCGTCTCCAATGCTCCAACTTACCCATCTGAGCTTGGGTAAGTTGACCTCTATATCTGAAAACATACAGTCTGTCTGCTGGTCTGTCAAGAACTGGAAATGGTCGAGCAATGGAAAAATGCTCTCATGCCCACACCTATAACAAGGTCATCCCTGCTAATAAAGTGTGCACCCCCAAATACACTACTGAATGTAAGTCGTGGTAGAGATGTGCTAGCATACACATCCCCCATGCATATCTTGTACCATATATGACCATACTCTCCAAAATCCAGCCCCAACCCATAGAGAATACCTTTGACCTGCGATCAGGACAAAGAAAACCTCCAATGAATCCAGCAAGCACTCCTGGTAGTGAAGCATATGCATCAACAATCATCCTCCATCGGACACTCGGACCTACGATGTGTTGATCCTGAAACACTCTAAGGAGAGCATCTCTCCCACTAGCCTCATGTGAATCGTAGACCACAATCTCTCCCATAAATGGAATCTACAGAATCCTCCACACATCCTCTGGTGTGACCGTCATCTCACCGGTGGGTAAATGGAAAGTGTTATGGTCACTGTGCCACCGCTCATCCAAAGCGGTAAGGAGACCCTAATTAATCCTAATCTGGGGCATGTCAAGTAGACTAGTAAGACCACATTGACTTATGATCTGAATCTCATCCAGAGTCAGATGAGGAATCAAATTGGTAGTCCAAGGAAACTCCTCTTGCATCTAGAGATTACTCAGATGCTCCTATCATCATAAAACATTTGAAATCAGTGCACTATGTCAAGAAATAAAAGGTCATTCTACTATCAGATCTAATCAAACTTTGGTATGAATTTTTGATCAAAATTCATGAGAAAACATCAAAAAACCTCACCTATCATGAGGTTCATCACAAACATTATCTAATCTTAACTATCATGAGATTTATCAGATATTTAAATCATTCATCGCCTATCATGATGATCATCACAAATAGGATTATTTCTCGCCTATCATGAGAGTAAGTCTTATTAATCAATCATACCAAACTAAAGAATGGACATGATCCAAATTTAATGAAATCAAGGTTAACTATGTCAAAATCTACAATTCTAACATGGATGCACTAAAACACGCATCCAAAGCGCTACTTTATCAATCGGATGCGCTAAAACAGGCACCAAAAGTGCTACTTTACCCAAAGTGTTGTTTTACCGCATTGATGCGCTAAAACAATCCATCAAAGTGTCACTTTACCGAAGTGCTATAATAGACCATGCATGTGCTAATTTACCACATCAAAGCACTAGAACATTCTAGGCGCTAAGATCCAGTGTCGAAGTGCTAAAACTGACTACCTAAGCGCTAAATCATGAAAATGCTAAATTATCCTACAAAAGCGCTAGATTAAATAATGCAAACGTTAAATCTCAAAGTGCTAAAACAACCAACAAAAGTGCTACACTGGAGTGCAAAGCACTAGAGCACGACCTTGAAGCGCTAAACTAAAGAAAAAACGTGAAAAGCATTAAAATGCATAAAAAAACAAAAATGCATGAAAAACGAGGATTATGGGTACATACCGGAGGTCCATAGGCAGTCGACCACTGGTGATGTCACATGCACTCAAAATGATGAGTGTAGTAGGGGATAGGCATCTTGCTCTAGCTGGCTCAAAAGTCTCTATCACTGGATGTTGAAAGTCACAAAGTGCAAATGACTTTGAAAATGACCTTTTCAACCTTATATACATTTTTGAAAAGGGATTTTCGTGGTTTTTATTTTATTTTGATTAATTTTATTCATGTAATTAATTGAAATTCATACGCGAGCTATATTTTCTTCATCATTGTTGGGAGAAATTATTTCTTCACCAAATCTTCATCAAATCATCATGAAATTTTGAAATTTCTCAAAAATCATCACATCATTAATTATCTCCCGAGGGGGCATATTATCGGCAATCATTTAAAAATCAATATCTGGGACATGTCTGGGGCACATTGAATTTTTTTTAATCATAGATACTGGTAGTAGCAGAAAAATTAATTTGAAGCAATGCATAAACACATCACTTCAAAGAGGGGCAAAATGTATACACCTAAAATTGGTCTGGAGAATCCGAATAATTAAATATGAATTATTTAATTAATTATCATAATTTCCTCTACTGTTTAAATAAATAGAAATATTTATTTATATAGTTCACATTTAAATTCTTCTAAATTCTTCTATTATCTCATCTTAATTTAAATAAACAAAATTTTAAATACTTTGTTTGATTTAATTATCATTTCCCTATTTTATTCTATCACATCGATCTTAAATTAATTAAATAAAGATTAAATACTTTATTGATTAATTGCTATTATTCTTCTATTTTAATTTAATAAACAAATTCTATAGTTTGTTTTATTAAATTATTTATCCCTCTTTTGTTAATTTAAATAAATCAAAAATATTTAAATAAAGGCATAAGGTATATTCCTCTATATTTCCTCAAAATAAAATTAGACATCCTATGTCTAATTTATGTATAAAATCATGTCAAAATTAATTGATTGAAACTTCATGAGAAGAATTGGAGACAAATTGCAAATTTATCTCTCAATCCTCCTCCATCAATATTTCCTCTTCTCTTGCCTAGTGTTTTCATGGGTAGAGACAATCTCCAAAATTCTCTCAATCTCCTCCATCTCTCACCATTCAATCCTCCAAATTGAATCCAAGCCTCTCTTTGCCATCCCTGTGCATTTCTACAGCCAGAAAATCTATAAATAAAGCATCATTCAACCAAGAAATCTATAAATAAAGCCTCATTCAACCAAGAAAGGATTTAGATTATCTAACTTATGCACTCTTACTCTATAGGAATTCAAGCATCAAGCATCCAACATCCCATCATCCAGCATTCAAGCTTTCATATCATGGTTGCCTCCTGTAGCTTTGTTTATCAGTTTTCATGTCAATCCATGCTAATTTAGTTTCTTTTATCATCTAGACTTTATCATATTAGCCTCACATCATTGCATCAGCATCATTCCATTCTTTAGATTTTCATTTTAACAATTATAGTGTTATTTAAATCTGAGAGCACAATAGCTTAATAAATCTTTGAAGATAGGAGATAATGAGATAGTTTCATTTGATTAATTAGCTTGATCTTTGATGCAATGTTTCATTAAGAAGTGTTTTATTGCTTTATACCTTATTCACACTTACATATATAAATAGATATATACATGTGTACATATGGATATATATATTTGGTTATATGTGTTTTTTTAAATGTGCAGACAAAGGGGAAATTCAAAGCATATATGTACTTAATCATTTTTATTCTTATTGTTGTATATACTATTGTTTGGATAAGAAAGGATCAAGGGACCAACTAGCAACATATACAAATATTTTCATATATGTATATATAGAAATGCAGTAAAAACTACATGCATACATATATATAAGCAACCTCAAATATAAATAGATACATAGAGGGATATATACATTTGCATTTATCATTTGTATTCTTGTTGTTGTATCTCCTATTGTTTGGAGAGTATTAAAAGTGGAATGGTTATTACCCATTTTTATTTAATCAAATTAGTAAAATGGTTGGAAGGTTATCGATATTTCTAAGTTGTCTACCAGTTGCCATTGGACATTACAATAAATTAATCTTTTATTTATATATTGTGAAATAGAGCTCCTAGATAGTCAACTAAAATTGCAACATTTCCTCCCTGTAAAAGTTCCCACAACTATGTCTACAGAATTGGGCTTTGTGGATGGGTCTCTAGAGCCCCCCAAGATTGATTTGGTGACATCCCTCACATGTTCCACTATGGGGTCCACTCTGAGGGTGCCAACCACTAACCTCCAAATCCTGATTCCATAAGTTTATATTTCCTTTTTCTTATACCTGCTACAAATTTTATCTTATTGTTTCCTTCCTCTTTTGTATTCAACCTGAACATTGCCTTTCAGTTTCTTTAATTTTATGATTCTCAAATATAGAAATGCACACCACATACCCTTTCTTGTTTATGTTTCTAGTTTTCTTGGCCTTTAGGTGTATACACACATGGCTGACCCTAGTAAAGCATATAGATGTGGAAGTAGATACACATTGATCTTTTCCAATACATAAAAACATCTCTTTGCAGCTTTTGTTTTCCTTACTCCTTTTATCCATTTGGTGTGATCAAGTACATTTTCCTCAATTGAACTTGTCTTTGTAGGCTGCAAAGAAACAACCAACTTTGAATTAATTTGCAATTCATTCCATCAATGTTGGAGATGTCATTCCCTCTCTAATCTTTTATCTCTTGTCCTTTAAAAAAATTAGCGGTGATGAAGTGTAGGTTGAACGATACAAGGTTGTCTTGTCTGGTGGACACCATATGCAAATAGAAACTATTCATTCCAAATGCAATGACTTTTTGTTTCCAGGTGCCTTTAAAATAGGGTCCCTCATATCTTTGGGAGACTACGTTTGTAGAAATGTCTAGGATTTAAGGTGGGTTGCATTGTTTCTTTTGTATTTTTAAAAATTCTCTTTCTCTTTCGTATGTTCCTAATATAATGTGTCCAATATATTGTTTTCCTTTTTTTTCAGGGCCTTAATCATATTTAGCTTAGTTGCCATTATGTCATTTTGTCAAATCATTGGGACCCCTAGGTATCTCTTCAAGCACCAAGAAGAGAAAATGTTGGGACCAAAGTCACCTTCTCCTTCTAGATGGACCCCCAAATTTGGTGTGCAATCGTCCCCTCAACAACAAAAAATTCCTTCAAATGTCAGTCCTATTAAAGCTTTGAACAATTATCAAAATATTTGGACAGTCAAAGGGCGTGTAACACATATTAGAGAGATGTACCATTTCCATAAACAAAGAAGTGAAAGCCAACTTTTAGTTTTGACATTATGGATATGGAGGGGACGAAAATTTTTGTTACTTATTTTGATGATATTGTTGAACTACATTATGGTAGAGTAGAGATAGGTGCAACTTATTGATATCAAGAGGTTCGGTGAAGGAAGCAAATAAAAAATTCAATAGATTAAATAGTAATCTAGAAATTGTCTTGGACCAAAATTCAACACTAAAATGGTGTGAAGATGACATCTTTGTACCAAATAAAATTGTAGACACATAAAATTGACCTAGGCCTACGAACTCAATTTTCTCCATAATTCTTCTAAACATAATTAAAATATTAGATTGTCCTGTTGTCCAAATTCAGCTATTAATTAAATAATTCTTAATTATTTAATTAATTCATATCTTTTATTCTTCTTGACTATTTAAATTAATTATATTTAAATATGCCACTAATTTCTAATGTCCTCTTTAATTAAATAAATCATTAAATTTATTTAATTAATCCCTTCTTCCCTCTTGATTATTTACAATAAATAAACTTTATTTATTTAAATACATCTCTAGTTCTAATGTCTTCTCTTAATTAAATAAATTCCCCATAGTTTATTTAATTATTGGTCCACTTCTTCCATAATTAAATATTTAAAATTAATTATTTAATTGTCTCGTTTAATTCTCCTCCAAAATTTAAATAAAAAAATATTTATTTAAATTTCTCTCTTTTCAAGTAAATAATTTTAAATTATTATTTACTGTCACATGGTCCTACCACTTTTAAATTAAATTATTTTTTAGTTTAGAAGGTCCACACCACCTCTTGAGGAAATTAATTTTAATTTTCTATTTTAATCTCCCACTTTCCTCTTTTTTTGTGCCACCTCTTTTTGTCACATGCATTCTCCACCATTGATTTGATTTTCTAAAATAAAATCTCTTCCCTTCATTTCAAATTTACCCTAATGTAGCCCTAACCCTAATTGTGGGTTGTCATATTGAATCTTGCCCATTGATTCTAGGGCACTTGCCAATGTTTAATCTTGGCCATTCATCCACAATTGCATTTTCTATGAAATGGCAATTTTACCCTCATTTTGAAATCAACATCTTGCATCTCTTCCATATATTAATCACTCATTATCCTGCATACTTCTTGCTAACATTGTCATTTTGTAGGTTTTTTATTGCATTGTAGGCTTAGTTTTACTTGAATTTTCATGGAATCCTTCAATATTTTCTAGGTCTTGTCATAATCATAGGTTTCTCACACAAAATCTGAGGGAAAACAACACATTTTCAGCAAATGGAGAAGGTGCAATGAAGGTGATCCATGGAGGTTGAATACATTGGGTGAGATTTTTCCTTGTTTTCAAGCAATTTTCCTCCTTTGTTCTTCATTGCTTACTTTGGGTTTGGTTTTATTATGATCTAATCATCCTAACCTAAAATATACCCCACAGCTACATTGGTGAACCCGACAATCATTTTTTGCAGTTTTTGTATGGATTTGTTTCATCTTTTTTGTAGGTATAGGTACAAAATGATGCAATCGCTACTTCTGGAGACGCAAACGCTTTGTTGTGACACAATAGCTTTCAGAAACAACGCATCTACTTTGTCAAGCCACATATGCTAAGCCAAATGATGCATCTAATCTATTGAGCCACATTCACGAACCCAAGTGACGCATTTGATTTCCGAGTCACATTTTCTTTGCATAGTGACACATCTTCTTGTTGCATGCATTCGGTCTCGAGATGCATTTGCTCTATTGTGACGCATTCTCTTGGGTAATTTTTTCTTTCAAATTTTTTACTGTATTTTCCACATTCTATTTTCTGCATTGTAGGTTAGGGGCTTTTTGGTTACTAATCTATTTGTTACAGCATGTGGCAAGTTGGAAAATGAGTCTAACCCCTTGTTTGTTTATGTTTTTATTCCATGATATTAATTAAACAAAGCAATCTACAACTTTGAATTTATATTTCATGAGTTAAAATGAACATGCATGCAAATTCATGGGATTAAAAAGAGCACAATCATGCATTACAACTCATAGGCTTAAAATGAACTTGCATTTCTTCATGGCATTGGCTTAAAATGAACATTTCTTGTCTCACAGTAATTTGGGTTTAAATGAACAAATGTCTTGTGTGTATTTTCATATAGTGATATTCTCTTAAGTGTGTATGCAATTCTCTCGCACTTTGTGCAATCTTGAGAAACAAAAACACTAAGAGATTGTTACTTTATCATCCTTCACATTTCATTTTGGGTTTTAAAATGAAAAGATCTTGCTAGTGTGAGTTAAGTACATTGTAAGTGCTCTCTCTTTGTTTACCCAAACAAAGATTGATCGAAATATGGATTTGCTTACTTGCTATTGTTTATCCTTAGAGGGCTTGTCTATTGGGAAAAATTAATCACCCCAGGGAATGACCCAACCAATAACACGCTAAATCCAAGCGACTTCCAACTGGTATATAACTATGGGTACTTGAGGAAAGTTCAAGTATCACAAGGATTGTTTCGACAAGAAGGGCATCAATGGTCTCTTGCCACATGAATGATCCCCCACAAATGGAATGCCCATACTACAACCCTTGTTATAGTAAGCTAAAAACCTTTATCTATTCTTTGGTGTAGCAATAGTCGTTGCCAAGGCATCCACATTCTCGCAATTCTTAGTAGAGGTGAAAAGCTTGTCATAGGAGAGTCATGAGAGCTTGAAGCTTGGTTGACCCGAGAAGTGATTTTCATGTTGGGGGAGCCAGCATGGCCAAGCTTCTAATTCATGCACTAAGAATAAGTGTGGTTGGAGTAAAATCCACGTGGAATCCAAAAGAATATATTCCTTGCAGCCCTAGGATTGTACTTGTCTTCTATGTGCTTGTTTTCACAAATTTCAAGGAAAATGTGTTTGCCAAGTGTTTTCAAACCAAATAAACAATTAAAAACCCTTTTTAGATCTGGAACAACAAATTAAACTTGAAACAATCTTCACAATTTGCCAGAATTCGCCAAGAAACACAGACTTTGCAATGCATTTTCTCATCCTGCAACACATTTGACATATTGGATTGTATTTGTTGTTTTCTGCAATGCATTCACTCTGATAAACTACATTTTCTATCTAAAATGTTGCACTTGCATATTCTACAATGCATTTGATTTCCTGAGAGATGCAATTTATCTACTGCACCACATTTTCTATCTAAAATGCTACATTTTCTCATATTGCAATGCATTTGATCTTCTGCAACATATTTGACAGTTTAAACAATGCAATTTTCTGTGACCTGTAAAACCATTATCACTATCAAAAACCCGAGACCAAACATTTGAAAACAAATTTCAAGTCATCTTATCCTACAGTCTCTATCCCCAACCAGACCAAGAATTGCTCAAATTCCTCCATCCTTGCATTTTAGGTTGTATTTTTAAATTGCCATAGGTTTATCATTTCATTCTTTTAGTGGCATCCTTAGGCTTCACTATCATTTTAGGTCCTCATTTTGTAGACTTTAGAATAGGAATCCTTGCCATACTTTTCCAAATATTTGCCTTCAAAAGTAGGTTGTCATTGGGCTTTATCACATCATTTTCCTTTAGTCTTTTTCCTTTGTGATCCATTTCCAACTCAATAGTCTAGTGTGGAAACCTCACTTTGTCATTTTGTCATTTAGTCATTTTAACAAGTCCCTTGACATTCCAAAATTAATACATTGCATAAACTTTGTATGTTTGAGTAGACCTCTCCTTAAGTTTACCAATATTGAGTGCATCCTAGAATTCTCACTATTCCCATTGCATTTACCATTCCCCATTATCATTTTATAGAATTCATTATATCAAAAATCCAAAAACATATTGTCCTAACATTTACATATTTAGGACATCCTCCACCACCCCTCATTTGAGAAAAACTTTTATGGTTGAAACAAGAATCCGAAGAAAATGAAGACTAATGGATTCCTTTGGCCAAGACACCAACCTTAACAATTTCCCTAATGACATGAATGAAAATACCAACAATATGAATGCAAGTACCAACATGGGGAATTATTTCATAAATCCATTCAGTGAGATGACCATTCCATCTTCTTCAGGAAATCCTTTTGAACAATTAATTTGCAAAGACCAAAATGGACAAGTATTTTAGGAAGATATACACACAATTGCACAAAATCTAGAAGTGGCCTCATTTGTGGAAGAGTTAGTCTTACAATATTCAGATAGATACCTAGCCATTCTCCTTGACCAAGGGGCTAGATTACCAAAAGGATTTGACATCAACACCATAAGAGCAGCATCTCTGGATCATAACACCCAAACAAGTCAATCAGAATTAACATCTTTACATGATGCAAATAATGCCTCCATGGGAGGTATAACACAAAGTAATTCACATACTATTAATGCTATTGGTACTACCACTACTCAAACAAAAACCAACACATCTAATGTGGTCAACACAATTTCCATTGGGGGCACATCATTCCTAACAAACACCACATCACACTCAATCCCTCAAAAAATGTCCACGATTCCCTCACAAGCTATTGGACTAACATTTGGGACTTCATCTAATATTATGGGAACTAACACATGAAACCTCTTTGGATCTTCATCTAGCTCTATGGGGACATCCACAAACCTTTTATTTGGATCCTCTACTAATGCCATGGCAAGTAGCTCATCAAACCCCTTTGGGAGGAACAAACGATGAGTTGTCATTCAAGGACCTCAATCTAATGTCCCTAATTCATCACAAATCAATACCGGTGTTTCCTTGAGACAAAAAACAAACATTCCACAAGGCCACAACTACCAATTTGGACAAGGTAATCAAGTCACGAGTATGTGTAGGATCATCATGGAAAAACCAGGCCCTTGAGTGGCAATAAAATTCAAAAAATTGGAGTTAGGCAACTTGACGTAAAAATTTGAATAAGTTATCTATAGTATTTCAAAAATATGTAAGAATAGAATCTGTAGCAAATTGAATGTAGTTTCTAAGCTATTAGGTTTATTTATTTATTTTAAAAATATATTTGGTGAAAATTTGAAATTTCAATGCAGTAGTACTTAAATTTTAGGGAAAAAATAAGTAGGTATCTGTCTGAC
The DNA here is from genome assembly GCA_007115665.2 of Sequoiadendron giganteum. Lineage (NCBI taxonomy): Eukaryota > Viridiplantae > Streptophyta > Pinopsida > Cupressales > Cupressaceae > Sequoiadendron > Sequoiadendron giganteum. The sequence goes on from CM021101.1 coordinate 280,169,059, forward strand.
CACCCTAACCACAATAAAATGAGAATATTTTTTTATAATATTTTAGATATAAGTAGGGGACTCATGTCCTGATGTGATGCATTTTTTTTTGTAATTTTTTCAAAGTAAATAATTAATTATGAATTTTTTATTAAAACTTATAAAAACTATTAAAATTTGTATGTCTGACCACCTTAACTTGGTCAAAACTTCATGAAATTAAATTCTTTTTTCTTTAATCCTATAGTATGTGAAGCATAGAATGTGACTCATGTTTTGGATTCAAAAAATGTGATACCATTTGAAAGATATAGATTTTTTCAATCAACCTATCAATCATGACTTTGGTCGTAATTCTAATAGAAAATGAATAATAATTATTTAGTAAATTCAAAGTAAAGAATAATTCATATTGGTGGAAAGTTGAGAATCTCCTTTAAAAACCCTTTCCGTTTCATTAATTTTGGGTAAAAAAAATGTCGTCAGCCACATGGGCCATCATATCACTTAGATATCGCAACTTTTTGGCCCATCATGATCCTGCATGTACCTCACCCAACGTATCACTCCATTTGGTCATCGACATGCTCAAAGATAGCAAGGTTTGCATATTCAATCCAACACAGCTGAACCCACATTCCCACATATGCATCCCAAGTCCATACACATCAGTACAGCCCTAATCAAAACAAACGCCAAATCAAAACACACAATTTTGTCATCAACAACACATTCCAAATCAAAACATCCCATCACAACAAGTGGGAACTCAATCCATACCCATCACCAGCCTATGTGATGCTACAAACAACCCAATTGTGGAGGCACTCACACTCAAACTTGTTCCTCTTCAAACACAAGTGGAAAACTTGCAAATTTCCAACAAAAAGTCTTACATGTCATATGACTTATGTCCATATCCATTTCACACAAACTTGTACATGCCGCTGTTCCCTCCAGGATATGTGGTGTCACACTTCCCTAAATACAAAGGCAAAACCAATCCCATCGAACAAATGAAAGAATTCACAACTAGTTACATGGGCATTGCATACGAACATACTTATTTGATGAGACTCTTTTCTAGGAGTCTCGCAATTCATGCACTGGAGTGGTTCACATAGTTGCCTAAAGGAATCAAATCATGGGATGAATTGGCCAACAAGTTTGTCAAAAATTATGCTTATAACATTGATACGGACATTGACATTGCATCATTATGTAAGCTCACTCAGGAGGACATGAGTGAGACATTTGTGCCATTTTTCCAAAGATGGAGAACCTTAGCAAGCCAATGTCTTGTGGAGATACCCGAAAAGGAAAAATTCATAATGTTTATGCAAAATCTCCCTAGACCACTAAGATATGGCCTACAATTCCATTGTTGTACCACTTTCACGGACCTTGTTGAAAAAAGGGTTCAACTTGAAAAATCCCTAATTGCCAAAGGTGAACTCAAGTATGGCAGAAAAACCATCAACACTACCACAAACACTAACCCAAGTGCTTCCATTGAAAAAAATAAATATTGGGTTAAAAATAAACACATCACCAATGATGAAGTGTTTAACGCCAAAACAGTCAATGCAATAGGTCATGTGCTCACGATTAAAGGAGTTTAATCTCAAAAAGTACCAGTCACCACACCTACACCAACTACTAATTCCATTCAAAAAATCCTACTCAATCAAATCAAAGGAAACCACATCAAACAAGACAATTTCAAAAATGTACATACACCCCTTTAGGTGAACCAATTGAAGTTTTCCTTAAGAAACTTATCCAAAATGGTGTCATCACACTGGAAGACCCTAAACCATATGACACTAGTCAATTCAAGCCATCATGGTGGGATGATAATGCATTATGTGATTACCAATGTGTCAAAGGGCCTAAAACTTCCTCTTGTCACCAACTAAGAAACCTTGTACAAGATCTTATTGAAGATTGTACCATTGAGCTTGGTGATCAACCATTTGCATCTAATTCAGATCATACAATTCATAAAAATACACTACATGATCATGGTTTAAGTAACCCCTCATCATTTGATATAGATAATAATAACAATCAGGCCAATTACACATGTGCCACCTACATCTATTTCGGTGGTACTATCATCAATAACCTTCGAGCGGCTGATGAAGAAAAATGTGTCAATACCATTACTATCAAGAAAACCTCGGAATGTAATGTCACTACCCGCAAAGGCAAGGTCACAATCCTAGGTCCTTCTACTTGTCAACCCAAGATTACCATACCTGGTCCATCTACCAAAATGCCACAACCTAATCTAGAATTCAATCTTATCGAGCAATTGAAAAAAATTCCTACCCAAATTTATATCCTTGACGTGCTTTGCATTTCACCCATGCATAAGGCCATATTGGATAAAGTCTTGTAAAAGTTTTTCATCATGACTAATATTGATTTCTACCATTTCAAAACCATGGTTAGCTAGTTGACTTCCCCTCATCACATTACCCTTTTAGACCTTGACTATTCCTCACCCAAACCATCACACAACAATGCCCTACATATTGAGGTTTTCATCCATAAGCATAAGGTTAGACGAATCCTAGTAGATTACATAGTAGGATTGAACATCTTCTCTCTAAAATTGGTTAAATATCTTGGTTTCTCTTATGCTTGTGTGTATGCTACAAAGAGTATTGTGATAAAAGTGTATGATGACAAGGAACACTCTTCTAAAGGCATTATTACACTTCCAATCCATGTGGGACCAGGTATCATAGATAAAACCTGCCTAGTCCTAGATCATGATCTACCTTACAATGTCTTGCTTGGTCATCCCTAGATTCATGCCTTAAAAGCCATTCCCTCCACTTATCACCAATGTCTTAAGTTCCCTTTCAATGGAACTGAAATCACTATACCTTGAGATTCGGATCCTTTCCAATATTACACCAATTTGTGAGCTACTTATGAGCACCAAGTGCCTATCATTGGTGAGGATTCAACATCCACCTCATATAAATACATTGACCCATCCACACTCACCAAGTCATCCACATCCACCATTACAACCTCCACCACACCATCCTCCTTGGCCACCATACCAAGTACTGACCTTAAGATCCAGGACATTGGTTGTAGAGAATTCAAATTGAATACGACTTACTATATCACAACAATACCCAAGCCACCTAAAGTCTACGGTCGGCCTTGTTTCATAGTAGAGCCTAAAAATACTTTCAAAGTTCCTCCAAAGATGGCATTCACACTATGGGGAGACATGAATGACGAGGCATTTTAGACTTATCTACTTGTATCTACAAAGACCTAAAGGAATTACCCCCGCTACCAGTACATATCTATGGCAAAGGCTACGACATATGCAAAGCACATGGTTTTGATGGAACTAGTGGCCTTGGACCAGACAGCACCAGAAGGAGAGAACCTATCATTCCTTCCAAGAGACCAAAGTATCTAGGGCTAGGGTTTGAACAACTTGGAACTAACGATCGACATACCAATTTACTCTCAAGTGAGGACGTCACGGTTCCTAAAAGTGTCGAGACAAGCGAAGACTCCCATATCAAAACTGACTCTCATGAATGGGAATGGGGATCTGATAAAACCCTCAGTGACTATGACATTGATGAACTATTCCTCGAACCCAACCAACTCTCTTTTGAGGAAAGATTTATACAAATGTATAACATTGAGCCTTTGGATATCCATTCTAAGCACAAGGAATGGGTGAGCATTTTTTGGGACCCAAATGCGAATAAATCTAAAATCTCACCGGCAATGCCTGAATTGTCCCATCCCATGAGCTTGACATGCATAAGCCTACTGTTCATTCCTTTGAACTACCATATTTTGATTGTGATTCTGATCCATTTGTCTCATACTATGACCATGAATATAACTCATATGAATCTGAAGATGGTCCTTGGATCAAATCCAACTGAGAAATTGAGGATGACAATTCTATCTTCACACTTGAGGCTTCCATTTGCATGATTTTCACATCCTCCCCACCCTTTACCAATATTGACGATGGTATTTCCCTTATCTACCCACAACTCATTGAATGGGATCAACAAGGCTTGCCGGCTATGGATATCTTTCAAAATGATGAAGCCATTGCAGAATTCATGGGACTCCACAAGGGCATACCAAGTGGTGATCACAAAGCAAGATTCTATATAGACCTAGATTGTGCAGCATACTTTGGGGAGATTGTGCAATCCTCCAACTGCCAAAATATCAAAAATAAAACAAAAAAAGACATGTCTTTAGGTGAAAACCACAAAGCACCTTCTGACAATATAAAAGTAAAAATAAAGGACGTATCCGAAGGTGAAAACCTCCCTGAGGAGCATAAGGATTGAGGATTGGACTTTCTTCCCATAACATAGGAAAAATAGGCAATGCTTATTCAAGGCACTATAGAAGTTAACATTGCTACACCAAAGGACCCCAAAATGGTTCTCTTTGCCGCATCATTGACAGAAGAAGAAAAAATTGAATTTTAACAATTCTTCTCAGAAAGAAAGGTTAGCTTTGTATGGTACTACAATGATATGCCAAGACTGGATCCAAAACTAGTATTGCACCACCTTCCTTTAATTCTAGGTATCAAACTAGTCAAACAGAAGTTAAGAAAATTGCATCCACATATTTCATTACTTGTGAAGGATGAACTTAAGAAGTTACTGGATGTTGGGTTTATAAGATCAATAGACTATAATGACTAGATTTCCAACCTCATACCAGTCACTAAGCCAAATGGATAGATCTGCATTTGTACAAATTTTCGTGATCTAAAAAAGGCATGTCCAAAAGATAACTTTCCATTGTCGAACATAGACATCATTGTCGATCTCACAGCAAGGTGCGATATATTCTCTTATGGATGGTTTCTTGAGCTACAATCAAATCCACATAGCCCCTAAAGATCAACAAAAAATAGCAATTACCTATCCTTGGGGAACATACTATTTGAACTTCATGCCTTTTGGTCAAAAGAATGTATGTGCCACATATCAGAGAGCCATGACCATGATCTTTCATGATCTCATCCATACACTAATGGAAGATTATGTGGATGACCTTTTGGAAAAATCTTTGACACAGAAGGATCATCTCAAAGTCCAGGACAAAATCTTTAGGCACCTTTGTGCCAGTTAGTGAGATAAGCAATTATAGTGATAATAATTTGGTTGATATTATTGGCATTGTAGTCCATGTCGACTTCATATCAACTCTTCATAGGAAAAATAGATATGGAAAAATCTGGCAAGCTATTAAACTATATGATATCTTTGCTTGTTTCATTAATGTTAATTTGTTGGGCCCAATTTGGCAAGAAAAAGGTGATGTCTTGGAGTATAGGTATCTTTCTGGTGATATAGTCATAGTTGTTGTGTGGGGTGGTCGTGTAGGCTACTTTAATGGAAATTTTATCAACACGTCAATAGCAATAGTCCTCGATATTAACCCTTCTATTCCTGAGGCAAACACTCTCAGATCTGGGCCCAATCAAAGTAGAACATATGGTTTCATCTTCTTCTGGACCTTGTAGGCTTCATCCTTCAAATGATAGATTTACTATTGCATTCATCTTGAACAACTACCTTGGCTTTCTAGAAACTATTGAAGCCATTTTTAAAGCAACCATTGAAATTACAAAAATCAAGTCTTTTTGTTATTCTACTTGCCCCTTGTTGGTTAATGAGAAAGAATGCAAAAGAAAATGCACATGCCCCCATGTTGATGTCTAGTTTTTTGATTACTGCCAGATGGAAATTGAGGAATGCAACTATTGCTACTTCATACAATTAAATTTGCAAGACCATTCAACCAACCTTTGGTGCATTGCTTTTGATGAAGTTGTCACTAGTTTACTACAAATCCTAGCAAAATACCTCTACATGTTGCTGCATAGCTTAGACTCTACAAAAAATCCTACTATTTTTATTAAAGGCCTTATTTCTAAACCTTACATCTTTACTGCCTTCATCAAAATAGACAATTACAATTTTGAGGAGCGGCTTAAAACAACCATTGTGAAAGCAACAAAACTTGATTTCCAAGCAAAATGTAAATTGTTGCTTTCAGATATATTGAAGATATTTTCCCTTTGTTTCAGAAAAAGGCTACACCAGCAAGCCCACTCTTTGACTACTCTTTTCCACTTTTGAACATCTCTTTGTCTTGCCTTTTTTATCCTCAGTATGGGATGCTAGGACTTTTTTTTTGTAAATATGAATGCACTTTATTCCTATGTTTTCATATATATATATATATATATATATATACACACACATATATATATACATATACATTTATATATACATATACATGTATATGGATATGTATATATACATGCATTCGCACATTCATTGAGCTCCCATGCTTTTGATCTTAATATGGTTCCCACATTGTTTTTAGTCTACATTGTCACTATGATTCTTGATTCTTGATATATGTTGGGGTTTTTAGTTCTTGCATGCCTATTCTAAATTCACTTGTTCCCTTCATAATCATTGAATAGTAATATTATCTCCAATGGCAAGAAAAGACCCATACTAGGGATCTAACCTTGTATACATAAACTAATACATTCACTCTTTCATTGTAATTACCAACATACTAGGAAGGATACTATTGAATGTTTTCCTTAAATTATGATCATGTGCTTTGAAGCTCTTACCATAGTTTTGTGCACTATTTTGGGTGTTTTTCAATATATTTAATTTTGATAGGCACATTATTCTAGCATAGTCCAAAAAAAATTCCAACTTTGCTATGAATATGTTGCATATACTACATTATAAAATGCTTTGTTATTAACATATAAATGATATACCATTGAATACTATAGTTGAATTCTATTAGGTTGTTTTTGAGTGCTTTTGTGTCTAATCAACATAATGCCAAAGATGTGCAGATATGACAACTGATTGTTTGGAATATTTCTATGCACTTTTTTTTATATTTATCAATGTTTTTAGTTATGATAAACAAATTGTAGTGGGTAAGTGCACCAATTTGTGACACAATTTAGGTGCCAAATTGAAAAAATGATCAAAAAAACCCCGAAAAAGATATTTGATGCACGCCAAATGGCTAAAAAGACATTTCACATGTGCCAAATTTGGCGAGCGCCAAATGTCTTTTTAGACATAAAAAGAAAAAATCATGTTTGAAACCATCATTCTGTCTTCAACTCGTGGCTTGAGGAAGAGGATTTCAGGTTTGCAACTCACGCTCGCAAAATCTCTTCCATTGTTTGCATCCTTAGCTTGCCAATTTCCATGAGGATGTAACCAACACGTTGGAGAGGTCGAAGATTGCAAAGAGGTGTGTATTTTTATTCTATTTATTTTGGATTTGATTTGGAATGCAAATTTAAATGGATTTTTATAATAAAACTTTGTTCTAATTATCAAGGAATGAATCTCTACCTCAAAAAATTGAGAATTCACAATCACCCCCTCATGAGGTGCCTCCTATACAAAAACAATCCGAAACCCCTCCATCAATTCATAGGTATCCTCAAGGAACACAAGAAAATATTCAAAATCAAATTGAAAACAATAAAAGAGGCATTCAACAATTAATTGCAAGATTAACCGAGCATGCCGAAACCCACCCTTATAGGAGAGGGATTGTTGAATCATTGAAGTCAATTTTAACTCATGTAGGAGAAATGAGTGAGCAAATGAATTTTTGGTCAACTAAGAGGCATGAGATGAGATAATTTTATGCTAATGGTTTGTCATATGCAGATGTCAAAAAACTAAAAATTAGCAAAGCCGAGTTGTGTGCCCTATTTAAAGACCCAAAAACTAATGAACCTTTGTCCCATGCATGCAGGAGGTTCCCCATCCATTGGTGCCACCATGAGTTGATTAAAAACAAATTTTGGGAGTGATGGTGGATGGTATTTGACCAACCTCCATGCAATAACCATGATGTGCCACAATAATTTTTGAGGAAACTCTATTGCGAGTTTGTGCTCAATAAAATGCCAAATTATTTTGACATCTTAGACTTCTAGGGTAGAGGTGGGGGCTCCACACACAATAGACTTGTTGCACGATGTAATCCATAGTTGGCATCAAGAGCCTTGGGCAGACCCATGGGGCAGCATGTCATTGTTCCTTCCATTGTTAAGGACAGTGTAGAGATGGACATGATGAAGTTGATTGGCTCACTCACCCAGACCATTTTACAGTGTGCGAGTCCTCTAGTAGAGCCTGGTGTGGAGGAGACGTGTAGGCCCCGAGCTCCACCCCACCATTGTGGCGCTTGTGGTGTTTTTTGCGCGTATGATTATCAAGGTGCACATGATGCAGCTACACAGCCTACATCAGTTGTAGAGGCGATGGCTTTCATGGATGATATTTTGAATGATACATTCGGCATTGACACTCATGTAAAATTTAGCAAGTTATTTTAATGTTGTTGAAATTTAAGAATAACTAAATTAATGAATTTTGATATGATGAAATTTCAGGGTCGCACTATTCATGAGGGACGCTCTATTCCTACAGACCCTTATACATTATCGACGATGAGCCCACGGGTATGCAACTAGTATTAAAGATATTATTATTGCATTTGAACAGTTGAATGTTATATTTGAATGTTTATCTCATAACATGCTTTGGATTTCAAATAGTTTCCTAGTGCACCTTCTTCCTCCACACCTCGCCATTCATATCCTCAAAAAGTGTACACTCAAGTAGCCTTTATTCATTAATGGTGTTGTAAATCTATGTTAGCTAGTTTTCATAATTTTGCATATATACAAATCTAAAAAATTGATGACAAACACAAACATTGCATTCAAGTATTCTTTGATCATGTCACATTATGTTCTCCTATATCAACATGATACCTAAGATATTGTTTCATTTGCAGATGTTGATAAGAGATAGCCCTGATGATGTTGGTGGCACGATGGACCATGGAGTTGTTGCAGCAATAGCTAGTTCTGATCCATTCAAAGAGGTATGGAATAGATTAGTCGATTTGACATTATATTTTCTCTTTTATGGTCTATTATAGAAAAATTTCATGATAATTTTATGTAGTTTAATTTCTATTTTCATGGTTGCTATAGGTGATTGTCACTCGAGATCGTGGGTGTGGACGTAGTGATGTTGTAAATGTGCATGATGACTATATGTATGGGTTAAGTGATTATATATTTTGTTATATGCCATTCCACAATTCAATTTCTATGTTTTAACATCTTTACTTTTAATTGTATCAGTTGAAGGTCTAGAGTGAAGAGAGGAGGAGTAGCGAGCGGGTTCGAAAGACAAGAGAAGCAACAGTCATTCCATCCAGTCAAATTTTGAAGGTAGCACTGGATCTATTTCCTTCCCCTAGAAGGAAATGACTATGTATTAGTGTTGTTTGTTGTATGCCTATGTGACATTTTAGAACATATGTTTTGTACTATTTGTAGACACCGAAAATTGGTCTAGGCCTGCGAGTACACATTCGACATAATTTTCTATATTCCATGGTCATGATTAAATAATGTTAATTATTTAATTACCTTTTCTAACACATATTTATTCTATTAATTAAATACCATTTTTTAATTAATTCATTAATTCATAATGACCTTTATTCAAGTTGATTAATTAAATAGATCATAATTATTTAATTATGTCACTAACTAATTAATTCTTCTCTCTTAATTAAATATTTATTATTTAATTATTCATTTAACCCCCTTTATCTATAATTAAATATTTATTATTTAAATATTCAATTTATTCTTTTCAACAGTCAAATTAAATAAATTATTTTTATTTATTTAATTAAAGTCTCTTATTTTTGAATGTTGAATTAAATTAACATTTAATTCATTTATTAATTATTTATGTCACATTCTTCTATCAATCAGTTGACTAATCATTCACTCACCTTCTAACTCGAGATCTATTTTTAGTTCTCCAGTTATCTCCGGATTCAACACCTGATTATCTCTGCGAGAAGACTCTTTGTCACAACTAGTTGATTAACTAGTTATAACTCCTGTTTACATTCGAATGCATTATTCTTCGAGTTCTAACTTTATCTTTGGCATAAAAATTCTATTTCTTCTATTTTTGAAGACTCTTAACTAAAGATTAAGATCTTGAACTCTTGTTCTTTTTGTTTTCAAACAGTCTTGACACAAGATTAAACTCATGTTCTAACTTAGTCTTTATCCTTCAGTCTTTCCTGACTCATGTTCTAACTCACGTTCTATCTGACACAAAACTCACATCACATGGCATTCATCAATCTCATCCGTCAATCTCTCTTTTCAATCTGAGTCGATCATTTGAAAACCCAAAATCTATAAAATGGCCTATCATTATCATTATTCCTCCTCCCGAAATCATACACTTTTGAGAAGAAACTTATCTTTGATATTTTTCTTAGACATTCGACGAATTTATGCTTACATCAAACACAGAAATCTGAGGGCAAGAATACAGAAACAACAAAATGGAGAAGAGCAATCGAGATAATTCAAAGGAGTGAACGCATATTCGGTGAGAGCTTTCAATTAATTTGTTTAGTTTATTATGTTTACTTATTTTTTCTTTGTTGTTTGATTTAGATTAAGATTAACCTCATTTATTCTAGTTGCAGATATCTTATTCAAGGGTTCGTTTTCGAGTACATACCGATGGTCCTACGTCGGCTGGCCACCTAAAGGTCTGGATCTGATATCCTCGATGCACAGCGTATGGAATGGGTATATTTATTATTTAATTACCCCCTTTATCATACTTCCTTCTTAATTAAATATTTATTATTTAATTATTCATTTCACCCCCTTTATCTATAATTAAATATTTATTATTTAATTATTCAATCTATTCTTTTCAATAGTCAAATTAAATAAATTATCTTTATTTATTTAATTAAAGGGTATGTGCAGGATCATCATGGAAAAAACAGGCCCTTAAGTGGCAATAAAAAGACAAAAAATCAGAGTTAAACAACTTGATGTAAAAATTTGAATAAGCTATCTATATTATTTCAAAAAAATGTAAAAATAGAATCTGTAGTAAATTGAATTTAGTTTCTAAACTACTAGACCTTTATTTTTTTTAAATTATCTATTTGGTGAAAATTTAAAATTTCAATGCAATACTATTTAAATTTCAGGGTAAAAATAAGAAGTAGGTGTTTGTCTGACCACCCTAACCACAATAAAATGATAATATTTTTTTATAATATTTTAGATATAAGTAGAGGACTCATGTCCTGATGTGATTCTTTTTTAATCCTATAATATGCAAAGCATAGAATGTGACGCATGTTTCGGATTTAAAAAATGTGATACCATTTGAAAGTTATAGATGTTTTTCAATCAACCTATCAATCAGGACTTTATTCGTAATTCTAATAAAAAATGAATAATAATTATTTATTAAATTCAAAGTAAAGCATAATTTATATTGGTGGAAAGCTAAGAATCTCCTATAAAAACCCTTTTTGTTTCATCAATTTTGGGTAAAAAAAAGTCATCAGCCACATGGACCATCATATGGCTTACATATTGCCACTTTTTGGCCCATCATGATCTTGCACATACCCTAAAGTCTCTTATTTTTGAATGTTGAATTAAATTAACATTTAGTTTATTTATTAATTATTTATGTCACATTCTTCTATCAATTAGTTGACTAATCATTCACTCACCTTTTGACTCGAGATCTATTTTTAGTTCTCCAGTTATCTTTGGATTCAACACCTGATTATCTTTGCGAGAAGACTCTCTATCACAACTAGTCGATTAAATAGTTCTAACTCTTGTTTGCATTCGAATGCATTATTCTTTGAGTTCTAACTTTGTCTTTGACATACAAAGTCTATTCCTTCTATTTTCAAACACTCTTAACTGAAGATTAAGATCTTGAACTCTTGTTCTTTCTATTTTCAAACAGTCTTGACACAAGATTAAACTCACATTCTAACTTAGTCTTTATCCTTCAGTCTTTCCTAAATCATGTTCTAACTCACATTCTATCTGACATAGAACTCACATCACATGGCATTCATCAATCTCATCCGTCAATCTCTCTTTTCAATCTGAGTCGATCGTTCGAAAACCCAAAATCTATAAAATGGCCTACCATTATCATTATTCCTCCTCCCGAAATCATACACTTTTGAGAAGAAACTTATCTTTGATATTTTTCTTAGACATTCGAAGAAGTTATGCTTGCATCAAACACAAAAATCTGAGGGCAAGACTACTAAAACAACAAAATGGAGAAGAGCAATCGAGACAATTCGAAGGAGTGAACACATATTCGGTGAGAGATTTACATTAATTTGTTTAGTTTATTATGTTTTCTTATTCGTTCTTTGTTGTTTGATTTAGATTAGGATTAACATCGTTTATTCTAATTGCAAATATCTTATTCCAGATTTTTAGTCTATGTTATAGTAAGCAATAGCATAGAGAAGGCAGTGAATTGTTTGAAAAAATTCCTTAAATAAATGTGGTTTCATGGTGATGGAAGGCCATGAAAATCCATAGACAAGGCAGTGAACTATTTGAAAAAATGCCTCAAATAAATCTGGTCTCATGGTGATAGTATGCAATGACAATAATCACCATGAGACCACATTTCTTTCAGGCATTTTTTCAAACAATTCACTACCTTGTCTATGCTACCACATTTTTCATACATGTCTACGAAAGCATTTTTTCAAACAGTTCACTTCCTTGCTGCTATGGCTAAAAGCCTAAAACAAGTGCTTTCAAACAAGCTATGGATGCTTGGAAAAAATCTATTGAAGCATAATAGTAAGCAATAGCATAGACCAGGCAATGAACTTCTTGAAAAAATGCCTCGAAGAAATGTGGTCTCATGGTGATGGAATTCCATGATGAATACCTATGGCTATGGATTGTCATGGCATTCCATCACCATGAGACTGCATTTCTTTGAGGCATTTTTTCAAACAATTCACTGCCTTGTCTATGCTACGACATTTTTCATACATGTCTACCAAAGCATTTTATGAAAAAGTTTACTGCCTTGCAGCTATAGCTAAAATCATAAAATAGGTGCTTTCAAACAAGCTATGGATGCTTGAAAAAATTATATCAAAGCATAATAGTAAGCAACAAGCTATGGTCTTACTATTTTTTTTCACATGAAAATCAGCACGATTTTATTCTTGTTTTTTTGTAGGTTTAAAAGCATTTTTTGTCGATTTTTTTAATTTTTTCCAATCAGATGAGAAGTTTCTAAGCGTCATGATGTCCGAGTAATAACATGTTGAGGTTTGCAACCATTTTGCAGTTTGGACCCTTAAGGGATCGATCTGGTTAAACGTAGCTCAGAGCAATTATGTGTGTTTGGGTGTGAAAGAGGACCATTCCTAGCGTAAACATACCTATTCATATGCATTGGAGTAGTTCATTTGGTCACATGAGTTGCAGAATGAAAGTTCCACCACTTTGCAACTTTCAACTACTTGCATTTTATAACTTTTTCCTTGAGAGAAAATTCGCCACCACAAGAAAATGCCTCCGAGATAGCAAAAATCGAGTGAGGTTATTGTAGAAGCACCCAACATGATCCCATAGGATTGGATGATAAGTTTCTAAGCATCACGGTGTCTGAGTAATAGCATGTTGAAGTTCGCAGCCATCTTGCACTTTGGACCCTTAAGGGATCGATCTGGTTGAACGTAGCTCGAAGCAATTTTGCGTGTTTGGGTGTGAAAGAGCACCATGCCTAGCGTAAAATTACCCACCTGGATGAGTTGGAATAATCTATTTGGTCACATGAGCTGCAGAACGAAAGTTGCACCACTTTGCAACTTTCAACTACTTGCATTTGAAAACTTTTTCCCCGAGTGAAAATTCATCACCACAGGAAAAATGCCTCCAAGATAGAAAAAACTGAGAGAGGTTACTGCAGATGGGTCCAACTTGATCTTGTAGGATCAGATGATAAGTTTCTAAGTGTCATGGTGTCCGATTAATAGCATGTTGAAGTTCACAACCATTTTGCACTTTGGACCCTTAAGGGATCGATCTGGTTGAAGGTAGCTCAGAGTGATTCTGCGTGTTTGGGTGTGAAAGAGGACCATGCCTAGTGTAAATTTACCCATGTGGATGCATTGGAACAGTTCGTTTATTGGTCACATGAGGTGCAAAATGAAAGTTGCACCACTTTGCAACTTTCAACTACTTGCATTTGACAACTTTTTCCCCAAGTGAAAATTCGCCACCACAGGAAAATGCCTACGAGATAGCAAAAACTGAGCAAGGTTATTGTAGAGATTCCCAACATGATCCCATAGGATTAAAAAATAAGTTTCTAAGCATCATGGTGTACGATTAATAGCATGATGAGGTTCGCAACCATTTTGCACTTTGGACCCTTAAGGGATCGATTCGGTTGAACGTAGCTCGGAGCGATTTCGCATGTTTGGGTGCAAAAGAGGACCATTCCTAGCATAAACATACCCACCCAGATGCATTAGAATAGTTCATTTGGTCACATGAGCTACAGAATGAAAGTTGCACCACTTTGCAACTTTCAACTACTTGCATTTGACAACTTTTACCCCAAGTGAAAATTCACCACCATAGGAAAATTCCTCCGAGATAGCAAAAATCGAGTGAGGTTATTGTAGAGGGGCCTAACTTGATCCCATAGGATCATATGAGAATTTTGTAAGCATCATGGTGTCTGAGTAATAGCATGTTGAGGTTCACAACCATTTTGCACTTTGGACCCTTAAGGGATCGATCTGGTTGAACGTAGCTCAGAGCGATTCTGCATGTTTGGGTGTGAAAGAGGACCATTTATAGCATAAACATACTGATCTGAATGTGTTGGAATAGTTTTTATGGTAACACGAGCTGCAAAAAGAAAGTTGTACCACTTTGCAACTTTCAACTACTTGCATTTGACAATTTTTTCCCCGAGTGAAAATTTGCCACCATAGGAAAATGCCTCCGAGATAGAAAAAACCAAGCGAGGTTATTGTAGAGGAGCCCAACATGATCCCATTGGATTAGATGAGAATTTTATAAACATCATGATGTCCGAGTAATAGCATACTGAGATTTGCAGCCATTTTGCACTTTGGACCCTTAAGGGATCGATCCGGTTGAACGTAGCTCAGAGCGATTCTGCATGTTTGGGTGCAAAAGAGGACCATTCCTAGCATAAAAATACCCACCCAGACTCATTGGAACAGTTTGTTTGGTCACACGAGTTGCAAAATGAAAGTTGCACCACTTTGCAACTTTCAACTACTTGCATTTGATAACTTTTTCCCCAAGTGAAAATTCACCACCACAGGAAAATGCCTCTAATATAGCAATAACCAAGAGAGGTTATTGTAGAGGGGTCCAACATAATCTCATAGGTTTAGACAGAGATTTCGTAATCACCCACGGTTTATGATTAATATTGTGTCAAATATTGTTGCCCTTCTTCACTTTGCACCCTTAAGGGATCGAGTCGGTTGAACCATAATAGTTCTTTTGTTGAATGTCATACCCTAAGTTATGTTAGAGATGACCTAGGTTGCATTAAATTCTATGAGGCATACTCTTCCCCTACCCTATCAACCCTACGGATTTGGCAAGCCAGTGAGCTCACTAGCTTGCCAATTTGGTAGGATTAACAAGGTAGCTGGTGCAGGAGCACCTAGGCACCTAGTCACAAATCTCCATGTTTGATGGTCAGAATGCACCCTTACATTAAAAATGTGTCAACTAAGAGAAGGGGAGGGAGAGGGCATGGGATGGAGAAACCTAAGAGAGAGAGAGGGAAAGAGGGTGGGAGGGAGACACCAAAGAGAAGGAGAGGGAGTCAAAATAGGAGAGAGGGGGTGGGAAGGAGAGACCTAATAAATTAGGGTGGGAGGTAAGTGAGGCCTGAAAGAGAGGGATTGTGAGAGAGGGCATTGGAGTGACACTAATTAGTGTAGGTAGCATGGGAGGGAGTGAGACCCAAGAGAGATAGACTTGAGAGGGAAATAATTTATTTAGTTATATGGTGGGGGGGGGAAGACCTATGAGAGGGAGTGGGAGAGAGATGGAGGGAGTGAGAGAGAGAGGGAGGGAGTGGGAGAGAGAGAGAGAGGGGGTAGGAGGGGGATACTTGAGAGAGAGAGAGGGAGGGAGTGGGAGAGAGAGGGGGGGGTAAGAGGTGGAGACTTGAGAAAGAGAGGGCGTAGAAGGGATAGACTTGAGAGAGAGAGAGGGGGGAGGGAGAGGGAGAGGGAGAGGGAGAGGGAGGGAGAAACCTAAGAGAGACAGAGAGGGAGATAGGGTGGGAGGGACACACCTGAGAGAAGGAGAGGGAGTCAAAGTGGGAGAGAGGGGGTGGGAAGGAGATACCTAAGAAAGTAGGGTGGGAGGTAAGTGAGGCTTGATAGAGAGGGATTGTGAGCCAAGGCATTTGAGTGACACTGATTATTGTAGGTAGCATGGGAGGGAGTGAAACCCAAGAGAGATAGACTTGAGAGGGAAAAAAATTATTCAATTATATGGTGGATGGGGAAGACCTGATAGAGGGAGTGGGAGAGAGAGGGAGTGGGACCCTTAAACCATTAACCCTTAAACCCTAATACATCAACCCCCATACCCTCCTAATCCCTCAACCCTTAAACCCTAATCCTCAATCCCTCTACAATATTAATCCCTCAACCCTTAACCCTCAACCCTTAAACCCTAATCCCTCAACCCCTATACCCTCTTAATACCTCAACCCTCAACCCTTAAACCCTAATCCCTCAACCCCTATACCTTCTTAATCCCTCAACCCTCAAGCCTTAACCCTTAAACCCTAATCCTCAACCCCCATACCCTCTTAATCCCAACCTCAACCCTTAACCCTTAAACCCTAATAACCCTCCCTCTTAATCCCTCAACCCTTAACCCTTAAACCCTAATCCTCTACCCTCTTAACCCTCAACCCTCAACCCTAAACCCTAATCCCTCAACCCCTATACCCTCTTAATCCCTCAACCCTCAACCTCAACCCCAAACCCTATCCCCTCAACCCCTCTACAATATTAATCCCTCAACCCTTAACCCTTAACCCTCAACCCTTAAACCCTAATCCCTCAACCCTTATACCCTATCAACCCTCAACCCTTAACCCTTAAACCCTAATCCCTCAACCCCTATACCCTCTTAATCCCTCAACCCCTCAACCCTTAACCCTTAAATCCTAATCCATCAACCCCCATACCCTCTTAACCCCTCAACCCTCAACCCTTAAAACCTAATCCCTCAACCCCTCAACCCTCAACCCTTAAACCCTAATCAGTCAACCCCTCTATCATCTTAATCCCTCAAACCCTATACCATGTCAACCCTCAACCCTTAACCCTTAAACTATAATCCCTCAACCCCTATACCCTCTTAATCGATCAACCCCTCAACCCTTAACCCTTAAACCCTAATCCATCAACCTCGATACCCTCTTAATCCCTCAACCCTCAACCCTTAAACCCTAATCCCTCAACCCCTATACCCTCTTAATCCCTCAACCCTCAACCCTCAACCCTCAACCCTCAACCCTTAAACCCTTAAACCCTAATCACTCAACCCTTAAACCCTAATCCCTCAACCCCTATACCCTCTTAATCCCTCAACCATCAACCTTTAACCCTTAAACCCTAATCCCTCAACACCCATACCCTCTTAATCCCTCAACCCTTACCCCTTAGTCCCTAACCCTCTACTTGAGAGAGAGAGAGAGGGAGAGGTGGTGGGAGAGACATACTTGAGAGAGAGGGAGAGGGAGAGGGAGAGGGGGAGAGAGAGGGGGAGTGAGAAAGGGAGGGAGTGGAAGAGAGATAGAGGGAGTCACTGTGAGAGGGATAGGGTGTAGGAGGGGGAGACTTGACAAAGAGAGAGCGAAATATGGGGTGGGACAGAGATACTTGAGAGAGAGAGGGGGGGGGGAGAGAGTGGGAGAGAGATAGAGGGCATGAGAGAGAGGGAATTGAGAGATAGAGGGAGAGGTGGTGGGAGGGAGATACTTGAGAGAGATGGAGAGGTAGACGGAGATAGATAGAGGGGGTGAGATTGGGAAGGAGTGGAAGAGAGATAGAGGGAGTGATTGTGAGAGGGAGAGGGGGTAGGAGGGGGAGACTCAAGATAGAGAGGGAGGGAGAGGGTGCAGAATGAAGATACTTGAGAGAGAGGGAGAGGGGCAGAGTGGGAGAGAGTGAGAAAGAGGGAGTGGGAGAGAGAGAGGGAGTGTGTGTCTGTGTGTGAGAGAGAGAGGGGGGATGGAGATACCTGAGAGAGAGTGAGAGAGAGAGGGAGAGAGATAGAGTGAGTGAGAGAGAGGGAATGGGAGAGAGATAGAGGGAGTGAGTGAGTGATAGACCTAAGACAGGGAGAGGGGGTAGGAGGAAGAGACTTGAGAGAGAGAGAGACAAAGAGAGAAAGATAACAACCTAAGAGAAGGAGATGGAGTGAGAGAGACAAAAAAACCAAAGAGTGAGATTGAGAAAGGGGGTTGGAGTGAGATAGATTTATTAAGGTACCTATGCAGGAGGGAAAGAGACCTGAGAGAAGGGATTGGACTGTTAGAGTAGTCTAGGTCCCATGGGAGGGAGTGAGACCTAAGAGATAAAGACTTCAAAGGGATAAAGAGTTATCCAGTAATGGTAACAAGTTAAAGAAGGTATGAAAGGTAAAACCTCAACTATCCATCTACGATCATAAACTATGCACTCTAAGCATTATCAAAGTTGTTCACCAAAGAGGGGAAATTCTAGTTATGTGCAAAGCAGGCCATTTGGTGCTTGCCAAATGGCCTGCATTGGACGTGTTAATTAACAGGATTTGCCAAATTTTCTCATATTTTCATCAATGCTCCCCATCTCATTTGCACATCTTTCAATGCAAGTTTATAAAAAAATAGTAATAATGTTAACCTCTCTCTTAGCTATCTAAATATATAATTATTTTTTTCATTTTGATTTAGTTAAGGTTTTGATCCATGGCTTCTATTGTAAATGCCTTCGTTTTTTGTCAAAAACCAACATGTGCTAGGTTTAGGATATATTTTTACACGTTCATCAAAACGTGACATAAATTACATTTTTTTAAACTAGACTCCATTCTACACATGATTAAAAAAAAATCAATTTTTGATTATTTAGCAAAATATTTGGGGGGTAGCACGCTCAAATTTTAGTTTTTCAAGATGTGTCCGCTTTGAAAATTCATAAAATATTATATATTCATTAAAAAATATATCTGAAAGGAAGATAAACTACATTGTGTTAGCTAATTTCTCACCATTGGGATTTTCAAAATTCTAGAAAAAAGTTAATAAAAAATGGGGGAGCCCTCAGGCACTATGCTATTTTTTATGATAAAAACGGGACCTGTTCCCTTTTTTGAGACCCTTAATCTTCATTAATTTCAAAAAAAAATAGTAGCTTAGAAAGACTCGGAGCACTTCAACTTTTGTTCTTGCTGCATCTTGAAATTTTGAGCGTAACTATCTTCATTTTCTCATGCAAATCAGATTTTTCTGATTTCAGAAAAAAAGTGGCATCTTAAGAGTAAAAATTGTGTCACAGATTGGTGCACTTACCCTAGTGGCAGATTATAGACAATTTTACAGCTTTTTTGTGAACATGTTCCACATACTGCACTATTCAATCATTTTTTATTATGTCGCCAAAAAGTTTAGCCTTGACACTTTTTCACTCATTTGGGGCTTTTCCATGGGATTTTGGCATGATTTTGCTTTGATCTAATGTTGTAATGTGGCCAACACATTCACATTAGGCCTTGAATGCTTTCAAATCAACAATAACCTAAAAAAGTCTTACAATAGTGTTGTAACACATTTCCTCACTTTTCTACAATAATTCACCTAAATAACCCTTTTCCAAGCCTAAGCCTAAAGTGTTGTGAAGTTTTGTAACACATTTCCACACTTTCCTAGGCTTGTCATCACTAATTCAACCCTTTCTCATGACAAAATGGCCCCTTTATGCACTTATAAGCCCTGCTTTAAGTGTATTTCAGGAGACAATCTTGTTAATCAACATTAAACGCCTTTTAACTCCCAACTACCACTTGAATTTGTCCAAGTGGACTAAGTTGCCACCTTGGGCGACTTAGTTCCATTTGACATAAAAATCAGAATTAAATCAAATTTCTAGCGATATTTTCTCTCCAAAACCCTAAGGTCAGCCTATGTTGTGTTATTTTTGGAGAATTAGGGCATAGTATGTATAAATAAGGGTTTTTCTCCTCATTCCACTCTCTTCAACATCTCTTGCATTCACAACATCTCTCATCTTCACAAGCACTCAAAGAATCAATATTCTCAAGCAAGCATTCCAGCACTAAGCATCTCAAGCAACATCCATTGGATTTGGTTCTTGTATATCTTCATACTTGTTCAACAAGGGTTTGGTGAGTGTTTACATTTGCATGTTATTCAATCATCTTTCCCTTTTCATTCTATTTCATTTGGGTTTTATTACCAACATGGGGTTTGACTAAGGAAAACCCCTATTCTCTAACCCTAACCCTTTTTCCCTCTTTTCATGTGTGTTTTATAGGTTTGTATGCAAATTAGTCGAAGAGAAAGGTGTTGAAAAGGTGTCCTCGTTCCATCCACATCATTTTAAGTCAAAAAACCTTAGAAGGATCTAAAAGACAACTTGCAAGTCAGATTCTGAAGATTCAGACACGGGTCTCTGTTAGAAATAGAAGTACAAGTGGGCACCTACATATTCCAACCTTGAAACTCTTGAAAGCTCTAGGTGGACTAAGTCAACATCATTGGTGAATTAGTCCCAATACCAAGCCTGAAAAGTGGTTTTTGTGTTCCTGGATACCCTTTTTCCAAAAACCTATTCTGAAAAAATTTCCTGGGAGGAGGACTAAGTCACCCATTCTAGCATAAGTGTCCTAGTAAGAATTTTCAATAGATTCTAGAAGATTCTGGAACTCCTCTTCATCAACCTTCAATTTCCAGGTGCACCATTTCTGTCTCTTCCAGTTTCTTTACAGTTTGCATGCATTCTAAGTCATCTTTAAGCCATTTTACATAGTTTTCATTTACATTAGTTTACATTTCATAGCTAGTTTATTTCATTACATTTGCAACACTTAGGAACACACATCACACCCATTCAAAACCCTCAATCTTTGAATGAACTCACCAAGAATGCCTTATTGTGAAAGAGGCACCATTTCTCAACCTACCTCCTAAGAGAAAGACCCTAGGAGCCCATTGGGGAATCCTCTTTAACCTAAAGTGAATCAGTTTTGGTGGTTCAGTTATTAACATCTGATTGCAATGTTGTAGAATGCTATTTCTATATCCTATTTATGTTCTTTTTCAGTATGTTTGGATCTAACTAGCAAATTGCAAAAGATGTGCAAATATAACAAGTCATTACTTGAAATAGTTTTATGCACTGTTTTGGGTACTTTTCAATGTATTTAGTATGATAAATACATTGTACTGGTTGGCTACAAACAATTTTACAGCTTTCCTATGAACATGTTCCACATGTTGTGCTATTAAATACTTTCTTATTAACAAGATCTAAATGGAATGTTGTTGAATACTATGGTTGAATTGTACCCATATCCCGACAACCCAAACAGTAATTCTAGATGTTGTTTTTGTTAATCTTCAGTATTTTCCCATCTGATCAACATAAATCCAAAGATGTACACATATAACAAGTGATCATTGGAAATACCTTGCAATTTCCATTCATACAATAATAGAGATGAAAAATGTAGGCATATAAACATTTAATATCTTTACAGTTTTATACTCACCCTTTGCACATACATATATATGTGATTGCTCCTAGATTGTTGTAGTTTTAAATAAAAATATGTGGGTGCAATTGTGTGTATATGTTTGTGTACCATGAGAATCAAAATAGTGAAATGTATTATCACCCTTTACACATACGTATATATGTAATTGGTCATCTATATCTGTAGTTTTTAAGAAAATATCATATGTGGGGAAAATTGTATGTGTATGTGTGTGCAGCATGACATTCAAAAGGGTGAAATTTTTTAAATAAAGACACTCAATTTAATAGCAAAAAAATCTTAGGGCATATAGGCACAAAAAATGCAAAATTGAAGATAGCCACAAAACTTTGGACTAATTAAATGCATTGAATACTATATTCTCATAATTATTGAATACAAGAAACGAGAAACTATAATGTTCAAAACATGTTATTGTTCTCATAGGCATCCATACATATATATTTATATACACATCGATTGACATATATATGTCTATAGTTATACCTATTTTTTGTGTGTGTGTGTGTATAGATATATATATATATACATACATATATGCATACACACACACACAGATATATATATATATATACTCTACTCTGGATTTCTCCATGTGTGTACAACTACCCTTTCAACTTATCTGATTGATTATTTATAGAGTTATTTACCAAGATAATGATTTCCCCTAAAATTATCACAACATTTCCATTATGTTATTCTAAATGCATCCTAGTGTTGTTGTACGATGGCAAGGGAGCAAGTAAATGTAATATTCAATGTTGAAATGTGAGGATGTATATTGTTCTAGTTGCATTGTGTAACGAGCCACTGTGGTGTTGCTTTGATAGCAGACTATTGAAAAATCATGCCATCCACCTCTATTAGATAACAGATTGGAGGGTTTTACAAGTGTTGTGCTCCACAATCTACAGCGTTTGGCCTCCTATTTTTGTTGTAAGTTGTTTTGCAATGTATTTTTTCCATTCCATACAAATCTAACCATAGACATATATTTTGATCGATTTAAATAAAATATTGCTTTGCAGTAATATCATGTTGGGATCAATGCAAGCATAGATGGACAAGGAGTTATGAAACCCATCTGTGGGATAATTGGTACCTAAAAGATGACCATAGTCGTAAGCATAAACAAGGTTTGTTTTATAAAATATACATTAAACCCTTCTCTTCCTAAATGACAAGATAGGCTCCAGTACATATCAAAATCAGGTATATTTATAAAGTTATTTGTATGCATTCTATTATTTGAAGAAAAAACTTTGATATTTCTTTGATGTCTTCCTTTTAATGATATATGGGTATTTCATCCATGGAATTGGTTCTGTTTTGAAACAAGATCTCCTATATATTTTTCTTTTCCTATATTTATCAACATTACAAACAAGTTCCATCTTACCCAGTTCTTTCTCAACATTCTCTCTTTTTTTAAGTTATTGCAACAAAAAAAGCACTACAAAAAGGAAATCATATATGAGAACACACAATTTTTTTGCAACTTTGTCATTATGTAATATATGATGAATCTCTATGAAATTTATCATCAAAATTTCATACTTTTCTTGCTCGGGAGTTTGGAAAGAGCTCACGAGGCTTCATGATGCCAATATGGTAGGGAGGAGAACAAGCATGGGTTTTGTGCTTTTTCCTTTCACCATCATATATTTGTTGCTATATATATACATGCATGCACGAATTCTTACATGCACTTGACTAGAATACACATAGTTTATTGTACACATTACATTTTTCCATGTTTCTATAGTTATATTTATAGTTTATGGAAAAAATTATCTATAGGCAGCTCTTTATCAACATACCCATCTATTTAAAGTTGTTACACCCAAAAAAATACTACAATATAAGAAATCATATATGAAAACATGCAAATTTCCCCTACTTCGCCATTGTGCAATATATGATATGACTCCATTAATTTTTTGATGGGTCTTCCATACTTTTCTTGCTTGGGGGTTTGGCTAGATCCCATGAGGCTTCATGATGCCAATATGGCAGGGAGGAGAATGAGCATGGATTTTGTGGTTTTGTCTTGCACCATCATATATTGACTGCTACAAATACACAACATGTTGTATTCTACCCACTACATTTATCCATTCTTATACAACTATCTTTTCAGCTTGCCAAATCAATTATTTAAACCCATTTTTTTATGACGATACCTATTTTCTTTAGATTATGGAAAAAATTATATGATGTGATCCTAAATGTTTTTATGTAAATAAAACCTTGCCCATTTTTTAAAACTTATACATAAATAGAAAAATTTGAAACATATTGATATAATATTCGAGCTACGTCCTTTGGTAGTAAATATTGAAGACAAATAGAGAAATTGTATAAGAGGTATTAGAATAACACTAATTTGCTATTAAATATTATAGACAGAAACCACATTAAATAGAACTTTAAAATATGGAATATAGAAGAGGAAAACTATGATAATGAATGGTTTGTTAAGGGGAACTGAAAAAAAAAGAATATCATGAAAAACACTTTGTTATCAGGAACTTTAAATAGATGAGAAAAAAAGAATATCATGAAACATATTGATACAAGACATATAACATGTTCCATCCAAACAAAGTAAACATGAAAATTAATAGTTTGTTATAAGGATCTTCAAACAAATGAGGAAAAAATAATATCATGAAACATATGCACAAGACAAGCAGTCTATGTAATAGTTGTAAGAGGTAGAATAACACTTAATAATCACATGTAAATGACAAATGAATGAAAACCTTTGGCCTACTTTCAATTTTTTGGTTTATGTATGTTTTCTACCTCTCTTAAATTTCTATTTAATGTGGATTTTTGATCATCTATCATTTACCTATACCTGTGATTCTTGAGTGTTTTTCTAACAGCTTTTTTACAATTTCTCAAATGATAGATGATTAAAAACCCATTTTAAATAGAACTTTAACATAAGGAGAATAGAAGGTGTAAACTATGGCTATGCACAATTTTTTATACAGAGCTTTTGTTGTACAAAATGTGTATAGCACTAAATATGCACAGAGATAACAAGGAACAATAAACAGAGGCCGAAAAACATACATAGACCAAAAAAATTTGAAAGCAGTCCAAAGGTGCGGGTCAATGATATGTTTGTAGTT
Source organism: Sequoiadendron giganteum (assembly GCA_007115665.2). Classification (NCBI taxonomy): domain Eukaryota; kingdom Viridiplantae; phylum Streptophyta; class Pinopsida; order Cupressales; family Cupressaceae; genus Sequoiadendron; species Sequoiadendron giganteum. The sequence goes on from CM021101.1 coordinate 280,194,010, forward strand.
TATACCAATCTACAAAATTCCAGAATTTTGAAAGTTAAAAACAATTATTTTCATAAGGATAATAGAATAAGAAACTCCTAAAGTGTCATTCCAAGGGAAAAAATACATGAGGGCACAATCCTTAATTAAATGCACAAAAACATTTACCTGGGTTAAGATATAAAGAATACAAGAGCTAAACTATGACAATGAAAACCTTGTTACAGGAAGCTCCAAATAGATGAGAAAAAGAGAATATTATTAAATATATTGATACAAGATAAGCAATCTATATAATAGTTGGAATTTCCCTATTGGATATTTGTTTCAAATTTCTGCTAGGGTTTTTGTTAGCCCAACCGTGAATAGAATTTCTCGACGCCGGAAATTAATAATCTCCAACTATCTGTGACAAGTTTCCTGGGGTTGTTTATGATGATGTGGAGTTTTCTAATTACATGGGTTGGCGGTGGTGGAGTTGGTTGTGTCGATACACAGAAGCAAAATGGTAAGTGTTTTCTCGCTTGAGGGTTAATGCATCTTGGCATTGTTGTACGATGGTGTGCGAGGAAGTAAATACAATATTCAATGTTGTAGTGTGGGAAAGTATTCTTTGAAATGTGCGAGAAAATATATTGATTAAGTTGTATTTGTGTCACCAAAAAGTTTAGCCTTGACACTTTTCACTTATTTTGGCCCTTTCTTGTGGCTTTTGGCCTATTTTGCCTAAATTCTAAGGTGTCTTGCAAAGGTGTTGTGAAGTTTTGTAACACATTTCCTCGCTTTTCTAGGACCCATTTATCATAATTCATCTAAATAACCTCTTTCCAAGCCTTATTTCAATTTTTTTTTAAGGTGTTGTAACTAACCCTCACACTTTTCTAGGCTTGTCATTACTAAATCAACCCTTTCTTATGCTATAATGACCCCTTAATGCACTTTCAAGCCTTACTTTAGTGTGTTTGAGAAGACAATCCTGACAAACATGATTAATCACATCTTAATCCTTGAAAAGCAATCAAAAAGGCCGAGGTGGACTAGGTCACCATCTTGGGTGACCTAGTCCCATGTGGCATAAAAATAAAATTTAACTTAAAATCTTGGTATGATATTGTCTCCTAAACCCTAAGGTCAGCCTATGTTGTGTTATTTTTAGGAAATTAGGGCACAACCTGTATAAATAGGGGTTTTTCCCCTCATTTTTCACCTTCTTCTATCTCCTAACTCTCAACAACTCATTCTTCTCATTCACTATTCTTCTCAGGCAAGCTAGGATTTTTAGCATTCTAAGTCAACACGATATATTTTATGAAGCACTCAAGGGTTGATTGTTGCAACAACACAAGATCATTCTTCATGGCAAGGTATTGAATCCATCATTCCATATTTCATGCTCTATTATCTTATCTCTTCACTTGGTTTAATTATCTAAAATGGGTTTGACTAAGGCAAACCCCCATGCCCTAATAATCAACAAGTTTTCCCTCTTAGTGTGATTTGCAGGTCTTGTGTGCATATTTGGCAAAGAACCAAGGTGGAAGAATATTCATCAACATTTCAAAGCTCTTCAAGGTTGGATAAACCCTATTTGAAGCTTGGAAGACATTTACAGGCTAAGAATCAAAGTTTCAGATCCAGGTACTTGGAGAAGCAGAAAGTGCAGACCGAGGGATTCCATTCCACTTTCTGATCTTCAAAAATTCAGAAGAGGACTAAGTCGCCAACAATGGCAACCTAGTCCCACTGAACCTACTTTTCAAAATTTTATGTGTTTCTAGATACCCTTTTGGTCGAAACGGGCTCTGATGCAGTTTTCCAAATCTTAGACTAGGTCGGCCAAAATGGTGTAAGTGTCACAGCATGCTTAAATTTTAGATTTAGTGGCATTTCCAGCCTCCAATCTATTCTACAACTCATTCCCAGGTGCACACCTTTCATTTCCATCTTTTTTTTTTTGTTTCATAATCTTTCTTAGGTCATTTAGTTTAATGTTTGCACATCATAATGTGTTTTCTAGAACTTTGCATTTCTTAGGATTAGCATCATTAAGTCATCTTTCTTTCTATTTATTGCACTTAGACATCATAGTTAGACACATTCAATTACACACATCACAATCCCTAATCCTTTGAATTTAACATCTGCATTTCGGTATCCCTCTCTATCCTTCTAGGTGAAAAACCCTAGAAGTGTTAGAGACCCTAAGTGGATACCAAAATCTTCATTACAACATTGTCAAAAGAGACATTGTGGTGTTGGTTTGATAGAAAACTATTGTAAAAATCATCACCTTCAGCTCTGCTTTATAACAGATTGGAGGGTTTTAAAAAAATTGTGCTCTAAAATTTGTAAGTCATTTTACATGGGCATTTTGCATAAATGATTAATTTATTGTTCATGTCTTTCGCTCTCTTCTTATTTTTCCTTTCTATATGTTTGTATCTTTGGATTTATACCCATTTTGGAGACTTCAAAGAGATTATGGCTCTGTATGGATTGAAAAATTGTAATTAAATCTTCTTTCTTTCATCAAATACATGGTTAGGGTTAGTAACTTTTCCGCCCTTCATTTACTGTTTGTAGTTATCTCTATGCATCTTTGGCGTTATACCCACTAACATAGGAGCAATTGGAGATTAACATAGGAGTAATTGCATATATATATGCAAAGGATTAGTATAAAAGCATAAATATATTCAAGATAAAAAAAATTAGTGGTTGTTAAGTGTTATTCTAATAGCTCTTTTACAATTTTTCTATAATATTTAGTGCCAAGTAATATAGCTCAAATTTTCAATTAAGTTTGTGGCATTATACCCATTTTGCATAGATTATTTCTACCCATTGGCTTTATGAGTTCTATTTAATGTGGGTTTACTATCAAAGAACATAGCTCGAATTTTGAATTGATAAGACAAATCTTACATAGACTGCTTGTCTTGTATTAATATGTTTAATGTGGGTCTTCGATCATCTGTCATTTACCTATGATTCTTAAGTGTTTTTCTAATAGTTGTTTTACAATTTCTCTATTTTTTCTATAATATTTAGTGCCAAATAATGTAGCTTGAATTTTGAATTGACAAGCCAACTATTACATAGATTGCATGTGTTGTATCAATATGTTTTATGATATTCTTTTTTCCAGCTCCGCAAAGCAAACTATTCATTATGTAATAGATGGTAGTCTATGTGACAGTTGGCTTGTCAAGTCTATGACCATTTTTACTATATACTTCCTTAGATTGTAATTGTATTTTTTATATAAATACATTTATAATCCCATAATATAAATGTTGTTATAACTTTAGGGAAAACTATCATCTTTATAAATAACTTTATGTAAATAATCTATTAGATAAGCTAAAAAGATAACTGTACACACATGTAGAAATGCAATGGGTGGAGTAGAATATCTTTTTTAAAGTCAAATGTATGATTTTTTTTTAACTACAAATTTTATGTTTTGGGATAAAGGATGGGTCCCCCAAGGCTTTCTAGGGTTTTCTCCTAGAAGGAAAGGGGTTTCCTTTGTGAACATAAAACTTGGGATTCATTCAATATTAGGGTTGGATATGATTGAAATGCCTATATGAACTATTCTAAATGCTATAATCTAATAAATGAAACTAACTCTTGAACAATAAACTAATGACATCTACATTGTTTGAAAACACATAATGTTATGCAAGGAGGATGAAGTAAAAATTATACATGGCAAGATAACCTAACAGATCAAACAAGTGCACCTATCCAAACTGATGAAGATTGGATTGTAGGTTTTAGAAGCCTCTATAAATCTGAAAAATCTAACTTGTATGCCCACTGGGACACTTACGCCAAGCTAGGCGACCTAGTCCCAGTTCTAGTAAATTGCTCTGGGCTCCGTTCTAGCCAACTAGGTACTCAAATCCACCAAGATTTCTGACAAAAACTTGTAGTGGGACTAGGTCACCACTATTGGTGACCTAGTCCCTTTCATCTTTTTGGGAAATCTAAAAGTGGAGTTAGAGGTCTACAATCTGCACTCTGCTTCTTCACTGAAATTTGGCTCTAGATCCAAAAAATCACCTGAAAAATAGAGTATATTTTAGTTTCTAATGTGGGGTTTAGCATGGTCAAACCCCTAGTTCGTATTTAAACTATGAAAGAGACAAGAAATTTGCATAAACCCTAGCCCTAAGTGTGTCTAGAACTAAGAAAATCTGAAGTAAGATAAAACCCTATTCTAATGTGCTAGAATAAGATGCATGCAAGAGATTTGAATGATGTAAGACTTCAATCCAAGAAACCCTACAACATTTCAAATGAATGGAAATTAAAAGTAAATGGGATGCAAACCTTAAATATGAAGATAGAGATAAAATGAAAGATGGAATCACTTTGAAAACAAGTATTTAGGTGTGATTTGGTGGCTAGTTGCACCTCCTCAACCTAGATTTTGTTGGACTCAAGGGAACACTGAGATTGGGGGTGAATCTGTGTTCTACAAATCCTTAACTTTATTAATCTGATAATTAAACCATTTCAACATTAAACCAAAGAAAGATGCAAACACACAAAATAATCATCCACAACACCATAACACAAGAATTTTTACGTGGAAACCCTGTTAGGGGAAAAACCACGATGGAGGTTAATCCATAATTTGAGTACTCAAATATAAGTTTTACAAAAGGGAATGCATTTGCATTCAAGCACACTGCTCAAGAAGAAGGCTCATTGCCTTACAAAAGTTTAGATTAAAAACATCTGAAGGGTTGAACTAAAGTAGTAGCATCTACTTATGCCAATTTATAGTTCCGGTTAGGCTCATGGATCATATTTTGGACCTTCTGTCTAATTCTGCTCTTTGCTCTGCTCCTCTCTATAATTCGCAACACAAATCCATGCATAGATGAATTCAGATCACTATCCTATAGAATTTCACACCACACATTCATATACTTCGCATACTACACATTTTCTATATTAAAATGATACTATCAATCTCATGTATATATTCGCTATCAAGTATTTGATCATTCATATGTCAGCTTATAAAACATAGAATACTTTTCAACTAACAGCTAAATACACCACTAATTATTTATGTGCACCACCAATAGTTGGTTAAAGCATAGTGAGGACCCAAATAAGCAAGTTCGAACATGAAAACATTTAATCAATTACTCCTTAGATATCTAAACCTACTATATTCAACAAGTCAGCCTTCTAGCATAGATAACTAAAAAGATCAAGTCACTAGATCTCCTAGATCGTATACTAGTGAATGCACATCAATATACTTCTCAAATAATGTAATAAAAACATCAAAAAACCTTCCTATGAGATCCATAACTCAAAATAATAGTACGGTGAGGTATTTAGATTGACATCTTTTCCTTTAACCGGATGCCTCGTTCTTCATTTTGATCTGTCGGTATGAGCCAATACTAGACTGTAGATTGGATGAGTGACTTTAGGTTTCCATTGATGACAACACTATAATTCATATTCCAAAAATATCCCCCTTTGGCATTGATGGTAACACTTAGTGAAAAATGACTAAGTGTCAAAATCAATATGAGTACGCTGCCAAAGTTCAATATTCAAAACATAGCTCCCTCTTAGATTGATGAGGAATTTTTCACTACTTTCTCTCCCCCTTTGACATCAATGACAGATCTATTCCAACAATCAACAAAACATGTGTTGCTTTCTCTCCCTCTTTTTCAAATATAATCAAAACTTCAAAAGTGTTTTCAAAATTTTGAAAAAGAACAACTGCTACTTGAGTTAGAAGATTATCTTGTGATTCTCTTTCATCTCCAGGAGGAATTTCTTCCAAGCATATATTGCAATCCCAATGATTATGATCATGTTGTTATTCTTAGATGTCCTATTGACAATCTCAGTGAGGGATTCTGGAATTGTGATCACATCCTCTAATTTTTCACCTTCCTCAATATCTCAACCATCTATTCCAATCTACATTCGGTTAGGTCCTTCACTTTCCAAAATGTTTCCACAAGTGTATTTTAGTGAACTGCACTTTTGTGTGCTAAGTCTCCAATTCTTGAATTCTCTTCTTGATTTTACCATCCTGATCCTGAAACATATCAAAGCTTTTTCCAATCCCATTCAACTTTTTTTCAATCTGCTCCAATTTCTCTTTGTATTTTCCAACTGCATGAGGCCAATGGATGCAATAGTTATAGATGTTGTTAGCTTCACTTATGCATTTCCTCATCTCATTCATTTTCTTTTTCAACTTGGTGAGAGATAGCTTGGAACTCCCCCTTCAAATGTGAGATAACTTCACCTTCTTCTTTGTCTTGAGATTTAGAGTTCATTGTTTCTTTTATGCATTCAATCATTTCTTTAGGAAAAGTATTCTACAAATTCTCCAATTTGATCTGATTGTGCATAATATGATCACTCAAAACACTTAGAATCATATCCTGATCATATGATGGTCTAATAGACAATAATTGAGTAATTTTTTGTATTCCACCTTCCTTGTGAATAAGCTGATGTAGCTTCTCCTTTGTCAGATCATCTTCTTCTTCACTTGCTTATGTAACTCCCTTTTCTTGTTTAGATCCAGTTGAATCCTGCTCTTTTCACTGTATTTCCTCTGTTTCTTCATCGGATTCCTCATCTGGTATGTCTACAATTTCCTGCTCCTTTCCTTTTCCTTCAGTCTTCAAAAGCTTGTATTCCGAAGGAGTACAAATGTCAGTTTCTTTTTCTCTTTTCTTCTTTCTCTCCATCTTATCAGAAGAGGAACCAACTTCAAGTGTTCTTATCAAAAGAGAAACACCAACTGAACCAAACTTTCCTAGCAAACTCTTAAAGAAACTTTCAAATTCTTGATCACAGTTACCCAAATTCTTAGAGTGTGTGTATATATGTTTGCACACCGATTCATTTAATTTCCACACCACATTGTTGTTCATTGGTAAAAAATTTAGAAAATACATTACCAAACCTAAAAGGGTAATTTGTCATCTTCGTTAATTGAACATTTTCCATCAGTTGATCTTTTACCAGCCCACACAGGTCGAAGTCCTAACCTTCCATTATCATCTTGTGTGAGATGTAGTTTGCACAACCAAAGTTGCTCCTTCTCTGTTCCTGAAAAAAGACTTTATATGATATTATGTGTGTAATGTACTTTGTAACAAGGTTATTGATTGTTCAGATTATCAGTGCCCTTTGATCTCCAATTATTTCGGTTAGGGTTTCAACTTCTTTATTCCAGATGGATTTCTTTCTTGGTATATCCTCGACTTTACATAATCCAGTCAAATTTTGAATTACTTCCTTCGAAATGATGTAGGGTTTTTCTAGAATCAAGGTGTCATAATTCAATCTACTCAAAATGAATTTAATGAGTTTCGCGTTCTTGAAGTACAGGAACTCATTCCAAATATCCAAATTCTTGTGTTTGGCTTCTCTTAACCACTTCAATTCATCCAATGACAACAGATTTTTTTGGCCCTAATCTTCTCACTATTGTATTCATCCAAATTGATTTGTTCCATTCTTTCTTTCATTTTTATCAACCGCACATCAAATTATGTGGAAATTCCAAAAACAAATGAAATACTTGATTGATTTCGAGATTCCTCGCTCAATTTACTTCACTCCTTCAAAATTCTAATGCAAACCACTTTCCTCCTTCTCTTCTTCGATGCAAAGTGACAAATGATGGTTATAACTTATATTTTATAGCTTGCACACTTGTAATAAATGCCTTTGCCCTAGGTTTTCTGGATACTCTGTTTTCTCAGACAGCGAGAAAAATTCTTCTGCGAACCTATAATTTTTTTGAATTTCCTTGTGAGTGTATTCCAAAACTTTTGTAGATCATTGATATACCTTTTGACAATCTTCTCGCGATCTAGTACCATCTTACGAATAGGGTAAAAAGGATTTTCTTGAAAAATTCCCCTAGACCAATGGCCTGAGATCAATTTTTAGAGGAATTACCGGAAGGAGGTTCCGATGCAAAGCCATTTTCATCATCCAATTCATTCTTCCTTACCCATGTATTCTTCATCTGATCTCTTATTTCATCCATAATCATTTTTCCTTTCTCTTTATCATTTTTCTATATATTTTTGTGTTTGTATATCAGACCTCTTTTACCCACAATTTTGTTTCTGCAGAATCTTGTAATGTGACCGCATCTATTGCAATTGTAACACACAGTAGTTCCTTGTCTAGAAAAATCATTCCATTGATCTCTTCTTGATCTGAATTGATTAGAAATATTCCCAAATTTTCCATAGGTATAACATTCAACATTCCTTTTTTTGACAGAGTAGATTGACATAGTTCTACATTCAATTGATTTATGACAAAACTTTTTGCAATTGAAACACTGACCAGAGAATGATGGATCACTTGATTTCATTTTACTTCTACATTGAGAAGCCATATGACCAAGTTTATTGCAAGAAAAATAGTATCCATTAAACTTTTTATCATTAGGTTGCCTTACCGGATACCTTCCATCTTTGTTTGTCTGATTTCCTTTCCTGAAATTTCTTTGTCCAAATCTGAAACTTTCTCCTTTCTCATATCCAAGTCCTCGCTTATCTTTAGCATTATTTTTTCCTTGAGTCAGCTCATCAAGCTTAACAAAATTAATCTTACTTGTATTCATTTGCACTAGAAAGTTCATCCCTGAGAATAATAAGTTGTTTTTCAAGCTCTTCTTCATTGTTTTTGGATTGTTGCAATTCACTTTCTAACTGAATGAATTCTCCATTTTCTCTTCTGAATTCATGAAATCTTTCTTTTAAGCATTGGGAAAGACTCTCCTCATTCTTATTTCTTTCTTCAATCTCCTTAGTCAGCTTCATCACCATAGATTCCATTTCATGCTTTAGGGTAGCATTGTTTCTAGCAATCTTTTCACATTCTTAGTTATTTCCTTGAAGGTTTGATTCATGTGAGCATCATCCATGTTTTCACTTTATTTCTGCTTAATCTAATCACAGATATCTTTCCTCTTTTCCCTGGATTTAACAATCTGATCCTGCAAGGTCTGAATGAATTTCTTAGCATCCCTAAGATTTTCTTTCAATTCCCAGACTTTTTCTTTAGACTGATCAAGGTCATCAAGTGCCACCAGAAGCTACTACTAAAGACTACCAAATTCTATCAGATTCCAAGATCCAACTCAAGTTGCTAAACTTTTTCAAAGGAACCAATGGCTCTTATACTAATTGTTGGACTCAAGGGAACATTGAGAGGGGGGTGAATCAGTGTTCTGAAAATCCTTAACTTTATTAATCTGATAATTAAACCATTTTAGCATTAAACTAAAGAAATATTCAAACACAAATTAATCATCCACAACACCATAACACAAGGATTTTTACGTGGAAACCCTATTAGGGGAAAAACCACGGTGGAGGTTAATACACAATTTGAGTACTCAAATATAATTTTTACAAAAGGGAATGCACTTTCATTCAGGCACACTGCCTAGAGCTCACTGCTCAAGAAGAAGGCTCACTGCCTTACAAAATTTTAGATTAAAACCATCTGAAGGGTTGAACTAAATTAGTAGCATCTACTTATTCCAAGTTACAATTCCAGTTAGGCTCATGGATCATATTTTGGACCTTCTATATAATTATTCTCTTTGCTTTGGTCTGCTCTCCTCTCCTCTACTATTCGCAACACAAATCCATGCATAGATGAATTTAAACCACTATCCTGTAGAATTTTGCACCACACACTCATATACTTTGCATACTACACATTCGATCTATTAAAATGATACTATCGATCTCATATATATCTACTATCAAGGATTTGATCATTCATATGTTGGCTTATAAAATATAGAATACTTTTCAACTGTCGGCTAAATCCACCACTAATTATTTATGTGCACCACCCATAGTCAGTTAAACCATAGTGAGGACCCAAATAATCAAGTTTGAACATGAAAACATTTAATCAATTACTCCTTAGATATCTGCAACTACTATATTCGACAAGTCCACCTTCTAGCATAGATAACTAAAAAGATCAATGCACCGGATCTCCTAGACCGTATACCAATGAATGTGCATCAATATACTTCTTGAATAAGGTAATAAAAACATCAAAAAACCTTCCTATGAGATCCACAACTCAAAATAATTATCCGGTGAGACCTTACTCAAATCGACATCTTTGCCTTTAATCAGATGCCCTATTCTTCATTATGTTCTATCGGTATGAGCCAATACTAGACTATAGATCGGATGAGTGAATTTAGGTTGCCATCAATGACAACACTAGAAGCCATATTCCAAAAAATTTCTCCATGATTCTCCATAGGCATCCATGATCAACCCTTTGCAATGTGATAGCTTGAGTGTGAAGTGAACTTCAAGACCTGCAAAAGCCCTAGCTTGCTTCCCTAAGCTTCAACTTTGTTGTAGAAAGAGAGATGAATCTTCTTGTGGAAGATGTTCAACACTTGATTCTTGAGATTTCTTGTGAGAAAATGGTCCAAGAGAGTGAAAAATAACCTAAAAACAAGTATTTATATGCAATAATACCTAATTTTCAGTTATTTTAACCTAAGAGGCTGACACCCATCGGGGATTTTTAGCAAGTTGAACATTTTCCCACTCAAAAATGCAAATAACCCTAAAAAGGACTAGGTCACCACCTTGGGTGACCTAATCCCACCAAGGGTTTTTGAGGTGGGATCTGTGAATTTTGAGTGTTTTTGGTGTTGTTTGTTAGGACTTGTATGATTCCTTAGGTAAAATAGGCCTCAAAGTCAAAGATAACGAGTCTTAGGGGCCTATAAATATTTTTTTAGGAGGGTGACTGATGCAAGGGTACCTAAAGTAGGACCAAATTAGGCACAAAATTGTCCTTTTCTTTAAAGGTATACAATTTTTGGCAACATATTTAGCCCCCACTTTACCGCCCATATGACTCTACATGCATATGTAAGCTAAAGGACTCTAAACAATACACTTTGTTTTCATAAAAGGATACTCATTCAATGGTGGGAGAATGAAGCCCCTAGTGTAGTTATCTACAAAACCACAATGGTAGGAATCGCATCCTACACAAAAACTTCATTAGAAATCCAAAAATCCTCTTATCTAATTCCTAGAAATCAAATTTGAGGGTAGATGTATGCCCCCCTAGATTCTGCTTGCTTTACAGAAGTGGAATCAAGGTAGCAATCTAGCCACATCGAATGAGGACACGCATATCAGAGGGAATTTCCAAGTACCATGCCACATAATGATATATGAGTGATGATTTAGTTCATGGAAACATGATTTTGACACAACAAACAGCATCAAAAATGGAGTTCACTAGCACCCGGTATGTTGTTTTGAATGAAAAGCACACTAATAGGGATAAAATGGTAAAAGTACAAATGTGCTTGTATGAAAATGAGAAAGAGTAAAAGGAATGAAAATGGTGTAAATTTTCACTTACTTTTTCATTTACCTTTTTTTGTAGCGCGAGAGTGACTAGGAGATAGCGAAAGATGTCAAGCACACATGATTTCACACCTATGAGATTGGATGCGCTACCAGACCAGGTGGCCAACAGCTAGCAGGATCATGAGGTGAGTTGATTCTACGAGCTTCATTTGGTGATTTTTTAATTATGGGATAATTTATATGAATATTTAGGTTAATTTAGGATCTTGGAAAAAAAGTTTGCAAAGTGTCCCTTTTTTCGTAGTGTCCCTTTTCTTTGCAAAGTATCCCTTTTGTTCGCAAAGTATCCTATTTCTTTGTGAAGTGTCCCAAAAGGATTCTAAAGTGTCTAGGGCCTTAGAGAAATCACACTAGAACAACATTATCACTCTTTCATGATGAATTAGAGTAAAATTGAAGATATTAGATTATTTAGATAGCATATTTTGATGTTTTTTATAGGTACCCACCTCATCTTGTTAGCGTTTGGGTGGGAGACAACTGAGCATCCTGAGAAACCTAGCCCCCACTTTTTCAGCAGTGGACACAAATCACTTATAGGAGGCAGGTATTTATTGGGTGTACCTCATGCCCCCCATGAGGTACCATGATGTTATGTTGATGACATTGTGTGAACAATGGAATGTGGATATAGGCACATTTCACCTTCCTACTAGAGAGATGACCATCACACTAGAGGACGTACACTGGATACTCTGAGTCCCTAATTGGGGGGGAGCAGGTGCACCTCCAGAGGGGTCAGACCTTTCATGAGCATCGGGCAAATATGTAGCATTTCCTTGACAGACCAATTCATGATGATAGGGTTGCGAGGCGGATTGATCTAGCACTACTACTGTATTCACGAGCGCTAGTGGTGAGACGGATTATGATGCATACCATCGCATTGGTACTCCTCCCAAATGGATGAGAAAAATACCTAGAGGGCAGGCTAGTACACCTGGTACGGGGGATGGTGAAGCACAGGATAGTGTATGCCTAGGGACGTTGCATCCTTGCACACTTATATTGTTATTTGGGATGGTTTATATTATGAGAGCTAGATAGCATGGTGCACTATACGCTTCTGTAGGTTTGGTGCCTAGAGAATATCACTTGCACAAGGCCTATTAGCTTCCCATGTCCTACAACATTGGGGTATCCTTGGGCATTCGGCTATCCTCTTCGACGATTATGGCAGTATGGAGATTTACACTTTTGGAGAGTGAGGTTTGACTGACTGGAGGAGGATCAAATCTTGTGGAGACCTTATCCGCTTGTACTATAGTGGTCAAACCATACAAGATAGATGAGGAGATTGTAGTTGGATAGATTTTTGGTTGGTCGGCATGATCACATAGTGTGTCCCTTCTACTATGACTGACTCATGAGGCAGTTTGGACAGATTCAGAGACCACCTAGGACACGGTCATCTTTCAGGAGGTTAGTGTGGAGTTCCTTGAGACCTAGTGATACAACATGGTCCACGCTAGATGATGTCATCCATAGTGACTAACTATTCTGATCACGATCAGCCACCAGTCTCTAATGCAAATGACATTGGTACCACATGGGATCATGAGGAGTGGTGGATAACATCACGACTAGCTCCAATGTTTCTGATTGATGAGCCCATAGGGGATGCAGGACCAGTACCAGATGAGGGAGATGAGAGAGGATAGAGCCGAGGAGACATGCTATAGGGCTACAGATATATTTATCGACATTATTGATGAGGAGTATGATGAGGACACAAATCTAGATTATGATTGGCAAGAGGGAGAGGAGGAGGATCAAGATCAGGATTAGGAGGAGGATGAGGATGAGGAGCCACCACCGAGGGAGAGTGATGATGCAGTGGCTAAGGACTTATATGAGTTGGGAGATACTACACCCATTCATATTACTAGATCCCAAGTAGCAACAATAGAAAGCACCAGTACTCACAGCCGAGGAGAGGCTAGCACAGGATGAGGTTCATATCACTCATCCCACCAGAGATATAGGTGATGATATTTAATTTTGATGCATGTACTTTCTGTTGTGATGTATTACTTTATGCATATATATATATATATATATATATATATATATATATATATATCATGATGTGTACTAATTATATTCGAAGGATTGGTGGGATCTCTACCATTAGGTGGCTACAGAGATAGAGCTAGCATCTTTCAACGAGGAGGATATGGACTCGGATTACGTTCCCCCACCTATTGTGGAGTGAGATCCAGAGTCACTAAGACCCTTCATGATACTGTGGGAAACATGCAAGGGCTTGAGGAGATAGGTTCATTGAGCTAGGACCGCATCACAGGCACAGTCATCACAAACTCCGATAGAGTTTGAGAGATTGGAGAGAGAGATGGCATGGCTATAGGCAGAGAGGGATTAGATAGCAGGAGAGAATCAAGTGGAACTTGCATGGATGGAGGGGATGGATTTCATGATCAATCTCAGTAAATCGCAATCACGATCACGCACGACCATCTCCCAATGTTTAACTATTGATGCAGTGTGAGTACTAGATCCTAAGGGATCTAGTAATCATAGTCCTTAGTGACATTATATATTATGATGACATGTACATAAAAATTTTGATATATATATATATATACATGCATTTTGATGTGATATGTGTTGGTTTAATGTGTGAATGTTAAATAGAAATGTGATTAATTAAAGAATCTTTGTAAGATTATTTAATTAATTTCTACATGATTTAACAAAATTTATGTGATCTAATGAAAATTTGTTAGAGCTTCTCTTAGATACAGCATAAATATTAAGTATGTTATGCACTTATTTTCAGTAGCATAACACACAAGAGTAATTTTGAATAGTATGAAACCTAAAGGAGCTATAAAATGAATTAAATAATCACTTTAGTGTTCAGGACACATTCATAATGATTTTTCAAGAACGAAGAAATGACAAAGAATAGAGGATATAATCCAATAGCTCTAACAACACTGCTTTATAATTCATACCATTCAAAAGGGGATTAGACATAATACCTGCATAAGTGCATGAAATTAATACGGTCTTTAAGAGGAGTTTCATCATGCTTAGTTAAGGTGTAAGCACCAGATTCATAATTCGTATTGACCACATAGGGGCCTAACCAAATAGGATTGAGCTTGCCTTTGTCAGTATAGTCGGCAATAGTATTTCGCTGATTTTCATATAAAACCAAATCACCTTTGTTAAATTTCTAGGAATGACACTAGCATCATGTGTGCATTGTAATTTTTTAGTGTAATCTTGAAGATTCTCAAGAGCGTTAATATGTTGTTCATCAAGCATTTCAAGTTGGTGTAATTGTTGTTGCACATAGGTGTCATTATCAACAAGACCTTGGAGAGCAATCCATAATTTTTGCTTAAATTCAATTCTTAGGGAGTATGACCTTGTTGACCAACTAAGGAATACTCCCGCCAAGATATCATTATGGGATCTCATTCAAGCCTCCCCTCACTATCACAACATGATGCAGAATGCCCTACAACAAGTTACTATCCCTTCTAATGTGCAACCAAATGATATAGCAATTATTATTCACAAAATTAATGTTGATATTATTTTTCACCAAAGTGACCTTCCTCCTTTGGAAGTGCAAAAACAAAATGAAGCTTTCATAATAATCTCTCAATAAAACACAAAAGAGATCAAGGGAACTCTTGTAGATACCGGCTCTTCTCTTAATGTGTGTAGTGTGCACCTTTTGGATAGGCTTGGCATTGATAGATCTACCATCAAACCTGATTCTCTATCTATTAGAGGATTTGACAACGTCACTAAGCAATCACTCGATGTGATCACTATATCGAGCTTACAATTGGAATGGCCACATTGGAAACAAAAATCCATGTTATACCTCATGAACTTTCATACAATATTCTCTTAGGCAGGTCATGGATTCATGCAATGAATGGAGTTCCTTCCACTCTTCATCATAAGATGAAGTACATCTATAACAACAAAGTGTACACACTTGATGTTGATCTTGAACCAAACAATTGCTTAAACATTGAGAAATCCAGAGAGAATCATTTCAACACCTTAACACCAACCACCCAAGTGGAACCCGTACAACAAAAAAATAAAGAACGGCCTCTTGAGAAAATCACCAAGCTCTTAGATGATGATTGGGGTTCCTTAGACTTCACACCTCCTTTACTAGGAGAATCCAAGATCATAAATGCAGACTCTGAAAAGGGAACCACAGTCTTTTCAACACAAGACTCGGTTGATCCTTTGCATGCATCCACCTCAACTAATTTAGATATAAATAAGCCAACAATGAACAATAACCCAATCCAAAAGAAAATAAAAAGCTTTATGGATAAGGTTATTATCTCATGAAACAACTTGGCTATAGTGGAAAAGTATGTGGTGCTAGCGAATAAGGTATCTACATCCCTATCAATCCTATCACACAAATAACACATCATGGTCTTGGTTATTGTCCTTTAATCAAAATCACCAAGCCTTTACCTCACACCAACACTATCCCAAATCACCCTTCTCAACCCATCTTAGAAAGTGATCTTTGGTTGAACCCACAAAAGTGATTTACAATTCGAGTGAGGAAGGAAAACTTCCAAAGAACTCGCCCATGCAAAAAAAAATTGTTTTGGGGGGTTCGAGCGAACTCAAGGTTCAAACAAACCCCAAAGGGGCTCACTTGAACTCAAGGTTCAAAACAAACCCCTTCGAGTGAACCCCTTTGCATGTGGGAACCCACATTTCCCATTATGGAAAGGGGGTTTGAGCAAACCCCTTAGGTTCGCTCAAACAACCCTTTTCCCACCTTCCCACCCTCTGGCACAAAAAAAATCCATATTTTTTCCCTTCAAAGCTTGAGTTGAGGATGAAAATGGAGGAGAATTCACAAACCCAAGTGGAAGATGTTAGTCCTCGATATAATTTTAATATGTTTTGGTTTTATTATGTATGTGTTTTTTTAGTTTTATTAAACATAGGTTTTTCACCGAAAATCAAACTCTATGTTTTGCACATGTGGAAAAATAGCAGATTATCAAAATAAAATTTTGAAAAATATGTTCAGGCTGGGTATTGATGTCCTTGATCCATTAAAAAAAAAATTGAATTTTGATACATACAGAAAAATTTATGTTGTATACAATCCACCTATGTCTGAGTTGTAATTGGTTTGAATTCGAAACTTGATTAAGGAAAAAATATTCAATAAAACACTATATAACCAAATGAAAGTGCTAGATATCATAGTTCCAAATCTAAATTAAAAAAAAAAATTAATTTTATCCTTCATACAAAATAAGTTATGTTGTATACGGTGAGAGTCACTCCTTAAAAAATTTGTTTTTAAAAAAAACTAGTTTTTGAAAGAGATGGAAAAATAAGTGCAATCTAATTCCAAAAAAAATGTAAAAAGTATATTTAGAATCTATAGACAAAACTTCACAAATCACTAGTTTTCATCATCTTCAAATTCCTCATGGTTTAGCTGCTATAGGAGCCCGAAAGTATTTATTTAGTTAAAAATAATTAGTTCGGTGTCCAATTTGTCCAAAAATTGTAAACCAGTATTGTGGGATCACCCCCTTTGCAACCCACAAAAGACTCTTTGCTTAATGCCAATGTCATCTCGCAATCCACTAATCATTTAGATTTTACACACTCCTCCAAAGGAGCATACAAAATCTCACAATCTATAGTGCCTTGCATAAGTATGACATCCTCTACTAAGAAAGACCCTTCCTTGTTGCAAACCAAAGGAACACCTTCTCCCCTCAATCAAGAGGGTATCTTGTTGAGACTCCTCCAAGATCACTTGATATCCCTTCCTCCAAGAACTTGAAATAAATGTTGCAACAAACATTCCTTTTATGTCTACCACCGAGTTCATGGTCATCACACCAATAAATGTAAGGCCTTAAGTAGTAAAATCCAACATTTTAAGGAGTTTAGTACTCTCCCTTATGTGGGGGCACCTAATTCCTCTAACTTATACCAATTTTCACTCAACCTTGTATTTCACCAATCCTTTCGGCATACTCTTGTCCTACACTAAGTTGGGGCAATGGGTTAGTTAGCATCTTCCCTCATATGTCACTTGTCGTTGTGTCTCTTGACTAGTCATTAACCTTTCATGAACATATAAGAGCAAGCTTGGGATGTGGACTAAATTTCTTAAGTTGACTCACATGTGACATATTCTCCTTTTCACGATGCAGCTTATCAGAAACATATGACTTAGCATAGGGCATTCCGAACAAGCTCTCATTTCTTCCTCTTCTTCTACTTTAAATAAATTTATCATAGTAATGGTGTTAGCAACCACTTTAAAGTGGGGGCATACATCAACACTCACATTCCATTGTGTGATTTTTTTTCTTGTGATTCCCTCTCTTTGAAACATCAATTACAATGTTGCCCACGATGAGACATTACACTTGTCCTCTCTTACAAAAAATATACCATTTGCACTTTTCCTCTCTTGGATACATTACACATGATGTTACTTAAGTTGAGGCATTGCATGAACAAAGATAAATCCCTTTGAACATTGCTTACAACATTTCAAAATTCATTTTATTTTGTGGCACCTTATCAAAGTTATTAGGAGGTATAACTTTGGTATGGTTTTAAGGAGGAAGCCCAACCAGTGGCATGAGTTTCCACATTGCCACTTATGTTTCTTACCTTTTGGGCCTTCTCACCCAATGGAAAACCAAAAGTTATGTTACCCCAAAGTGAGTACACTTCTTCCTTTTTTGAACAAGCAGCCTATATCTGATCCACAACTAGTTGGACAAACGGTCAAAGCCTGATCCAACCTTTTTATTTTCCTTATTTTCTCTCTTCTAGTTATTTTCATTGTATGATCATGTATCTCATTTTTTTGTATATCATTCACCCTTGAATGTGTCTCTTGCATTGATGTTGTTTTGACTTAGAATCTTGAATCCTGGGGGCTTGACCACCTCCTTCTTCTTTTTCATTCTTCACCATCTCCATTAGGCTACTTTAGTGTGATTTTGAATAAATTTCATCCTCTCACTAAAGTGGGGGCTAAATGTGTCGCCAAAAAGTGTAGCCTTGACACTTTTCACTCATTTGGACCCTTGCTTATGGATGTTGGACCTTTTTCAGCCTCTTTTTACCTCTTTCCAAGCCTTGTGCCAAAGTGTTGTAAGGTGTTGTAATACATTTTCACACTTTCCTAGGATTTTCATCACTAAATCAACCCTTTATTATGCTATAATGACCCCTTAATGCACTTACAAGCCTTATTTTAGTGTGTTTCAAAAGACAATCCTGACAAACATCAATAATCACTTCTTAATCCCTGACAATCAATCAAAAAATCCCAGGTGGACTAGGTCACCACCTTGGGCGACCTAGTCCCATGTGGCTTAAAAATTAAAATAAACTTCAATTTCTTTTGTGATTTTTCCTCCTAAACCCTAAGTTTGGCCTATATGGTGTTGTTTCTGGGTAGTTAGGGCACAACTTGTATAAATAAGGGTTTTTCTCATCTTTTTCACCCTAATCTCTAATTATTTTATGGTCATCTACCTCTTCCTCGTCTTCATCATTCATTCTTTGCAAGCAAGCTAGGGTTTGAACATCCTAAGTCAACAAGACATCTTTTTTGAAGCATTCAAGGGTTGATTGTTGTAACAACTCAACATCTCTCATCATGGCAAGGTAATAACTCCATTTGTTTCATGTCCATAATTCATTACATTTTCTGTTCATTTTGTTGAACCGGACATTCCTACACCCTTATTTTCTACTTTGGAGTCTATTTTCACCCTAGATTTAGGTTACATTGCATCTTGCATTATTTAAGTTGCATTCTAGGGTTTCACATTTTTGCATGCACGAAAGTGTAGATAATTTGCATTTTTGCATCTCAAATCATTGTCATTCATCCAAAATGTGCACCTACCCTTCTTCTTCTGGTCATCCAACATCAAAACCATCCAAAATAGTTGCAACTTTTTGGAAATTTTATAAAAAAGCCTAGGAACTAGGACTAATTCACCATTCTGGGCAACCTAGTCCCTTTCCAGATTTTTCACTATCTTTCACAGCACCAAAAACCTCCTTTCTCTACTTTCTTAGGCTCTTAGTCTCCTATACAATAAGTCTAGAAAGTTTTAGGGACATTGGTTTTATGCTTCTAGCTATAAAACATCATTTTAGGATGGTCATTCTTAAAATCATTTCATCCTTAGATCTCAAAATGTTCACATTTCTAAAATCTTGCATCACATTAATAAAAGTACTTTTCACTTTTGCATATATAATGTTTATATCCATAAAACTTTTCAATAGTTTGTTAAAAGTGCTTTTCATTCTAGCATTTACATTATTTACATTTTTAAAGCTTAGCATATATTGGATAAAAATGTCTTGTATTATTACATATACATTGTTTATATTGCTGAAACATTGCATGAAATGGTTACATATGCTTTTCATTTTTGTTCAAACAATGTTAGTAGCTTACATAAATAGACATGCTAGGAAAAATTTCCTATCTCCTCCCTATAAGAGTGTTTTAGTGAAAGAAGATACAACTTTGGACATTCCTAACGATCATATTTGTTCTTCTCCTAATATCTCTCCTCTTGGTGACGAAGATATTTTTTTAGAAGAACCAATCAATGAGAGTTATGTGAATCCTAGTTGTTTCTCTCATCTTACTTCTCTTAGTGGACAAGACCTTAATAAACAAGACAATACAAACATAGCTAATCATGACAATAACATTTTTTTTTTTCCTAGTATTTCTCCTCATTGTGAAGACGATACTTTGTTGTTAGAAAACACAATTAGTGAAGGTCATTAACATCCTAGTTGTCCCCCTTAACCTAAAACAACCCCTCCTATGCACGAAAATTCAATCATTGATCATTCCTCTATTTTTGATGAAGTCCTTTTAGAAGAACCAACCTTTGATTGTCAACAACAATTGGTTTGTAGTTCTTTTGAAACCCTTCCTCCTAGGGAGGATATCAAGATTCACGATAACGCTAACAATGACAATAATAATATTGTATCCTTAGAAGCAAATAAAGAGACAACCTCGGCCTCTCCCTTGCTTAAGGATGTTAAAATATTATTCAACCTCAACTTGTCCTTTACCCACCATCACATAAACCTTCAAGAAAACCCAAATTCATCCTTTACCCACCTACTCCTAATGTGTCACAACAGTTGAGTTCTACCGTTGCTCATACATATTACACTAGAAATAATCCCCAATCACAACAACCAACCTTAACACCCTTACCTTCATCCACTCCCATCTTACCTTATGCCCCTCGCTTAAATTCAATTCTTAGGGAGTATGACCTTGTTGACCAACTAAGGAATACTTCTGCTAAGATATCATTGTGGGATTTTCATTCTTGCATCTCAAATCAATGTCATTCATCCAAAATCTGCACCTACCCTTCTTCTTCTAATCATCCAACATCAAAACCATCCAAAACAGTTGCAATTTCTTAGAATTTTTTTTTAAAACCTAGGAACTGGGACTAATTCACCATTCTGGGCGACCTAGTCCCTTTCCATATTTTTCACTATCTGTCATAGCACCAGAAACCTCCTTTTTGTGCTTTCTTAGGCTCCTAATCTTATTTACTATAAGTCTACAAAGTTTCAGGAACATTGATTTTATGCTTCTAGCCCAGAAACATCATTTTAGGATGGTCATTCTTAAAATCATTTCATCCTTAGATCTGAAAGTGTTCACATTTTTGAAATCTTGCATCACATTAATAAAAGTACTTTTCACTTTTTCATATACAATTTTTATATTCATAAAACTTTGCATTAGTTTGTTAAAAGTGCTTTTCATTCTATCATTTACATTATTTACATTTTTAAAGCTTAGCATATATTGGATAAAAATGTCTTGTATTATTGCATATACATTGTTTATATTGCTAAAATATTGCATGACATGGTTACATATTCTTTTCATTTTTGTTCAAACAATGTTAGTAGCTTACATAACTAGACATGCTAAGAAAACTTTCCTATCTCCTCCCTATAAGAGTGTTTTAGTGAAAGAAGATACAACTTTGGACATTCCTCACGATCATATTTGTTCTTCTCCTAATATCTCTCCTCTTAGTGAGGAAGATATTTTTTTAGAAGAACCTATCAATGAGAGTTATGTGAATCCTAGTTGTTTCTCTCATCTTACTTCTCTTAGTAGACAAGACCTTGATAAAGAAGATGACACAAACATAGCTAATCATGACAATAACATTTACTTTTCTCCTAGTATTTCTCGTCATTGTGAATAAGATACTTTGTTGTTAGAAAACACAATTAGTAAAGGTCATGAACATCCTAGTTGTCCCGCTTCACCTAAAAAAACCCCTCCTATGCACAACAATTCAACCATTTATTATTCCTCTATTTTTGATGAAGTCCTTTCAGAAGAACCAACCTTTCATTGTCAACAGCAATTGGTTTGTAGTTCTTCTGAAACCCTTCCTCCTAGGGAGGATATCATGATTCACGATAATGCTAAAAATGACAATAATAATATTGTATCCTTAGAAGCAAATAAAGAGAAAACCTCGAACTCTCCCTTGCTTA
The DNA here is from genome assembly GCA_007115665.2 of Sequoiadendron giganteum. Lineage (NCBI taxonomy): Eukaryota > Viridiplantae > Streptophyta > Pinopsida > Cupressales > Cupressaceae > Sequoiadendron > Sequoiadendron giganteum. Next base: position 280,216,059 of record CM021101.1, read on the forward strand.
AGGATGTTAAAATATTATTCAACCTCAACTTGTCCCTTACCCACCATCACATAAACTTCCAAGAAAACCCAAATTCATCCTTTACCCACCTACTCCTGATGTGTCACATCAGTCGAGTTTTAATATCGTTACTCATACATATCACACTAGAAACAATCCCCAATCGCAACAACCAACCCCAACACCCTTACCTTCATCCACTCCCATCTTACCTTTTGCCCCTCGCTTAAATTCAATTCTTAGGGAGTATGACCTTGTTGACCAACTAAGGAATACTTCCGCTAAGATATGATTATGGGATTTGCATTCTTGCATCTCAAATCATTACCATTCATCCAAAATCTGCACCTACCCTTCTTCTTCTGGTCATCCAACATCAAAACCATCCAAAATAGTTGCAATTTTTTGGAAATTTTGTAAAAAGCCTAGCAACTAGGACTAATTCGCCATTTAGGGCGGCCTAGTCCCTTTCTAGATTTTTCACTATCTATAATAGCACCAAAAACCTCCTTTCTCTACTTTCTTAAGCTCCTAGTCTCATATACTATAAGTCTAGAGAGTTTCAGTAACATTTGTTTTATGCTTCTAGCTCAAAAATATCATTTTAGGATGGTCTTTCTTAAAATCATTTCATCCTTAGATCTGAAAATGTTCACATTTCTGAAATTTTGCATCGCATTAATAAAAGTACTTTTCACTTTGGCATATACAATGTTTATATTCATAAAACTTTGCATTAGTTTGTTAAAAGTTTTTTTCATTCTAGCATTTACATTATTTACATTTTTAAAGCTTAGCATAAATTGGGTAAAAATGTCTTGTATTATTACATATACATTATTTATATTGTTGAAACATTGCATGAAAGGGTTAAATATGCTTTTCATTTTTGTTCAAACAATGTTAGTAGCTTACATAAATAGACATGCTAGGAAAACTTTCCTATCTCCTCCCTATAAGAGTGTTTTAGTGAAAGAAGATACAACTTTGGACATTCCTAACGATCATATTTGTTCTTCTCCTAATATCTCTCCTCTTGGTGACGAAGATATTTTTTAGAAGAACCAATCAATGAGAGTTATGTGACTCTTAGTTGTTTCTCTCATCTTACTTCTCTTAGTGGACAAGACCTTAATAAACAAGACAACACAAACATAGCTAATCATGACAATAACATTTGTTTTTCTCCTAGTATTTCTCCTCATTGTGAAGAAGATACTTTGTTGTTAGAAAACACAATTAGTGAAGGTCATGAACATCCTAGTTGTCCCCCTTAACCTAAAACAACCCCTCCTATGCTTGAAAATTCAACCATTGATCATTCCTCTATTTTTGATGAAGTCCTTTTAGAAGAACCAACCTTTGATTGTCAACAGCAATTGGTTTGTAGTTCTCCTGAAACCCTTCCTCCTAGGGAGGATATCATGATTCACGATAAGGCTAAAAATGACAATAATAATATTGTATCCTTAGAAGCAAATAAAGAGACAACCTCGGCCTCTCCCTTGATTGAGGATGTTAAAATATTATTCAACCTAAACTTGTCCCTTACCCACCATCACATAAACCTCCAAGAAAACCCAAATTCATCCTTTACCCACTGATGAGCCAAGTTTTTGGCACATTTTGATCATATTTTTATAAATACTTTTCTATTTTTATTATGCTAAATCAAACATTCAGTCTGATTATGGGATAGAACATAGACCTTTTTATGACTCAAATATGATGAGGATATTATGATAAAAAGTTTCATGATTATTATCTTTAATGTTTTATTAGTCTGATAAATACTTTATGGCTTTTTGTGATCATAAAACCTTCCTGCTGCCTCCACTACCAAATTTCCTATAGCCATGTCTGAAACGATGTTTGCCTTAGTTTAATACTTAATGAATGAATGAATGAAGTAATAGACTGTCTTAAAGATGAATGTGTTAAGCTAACCTTCTTGTCCACGAAAGATGGCGAGTTATTTTGCAAGTGCCATGATTAGAGGAAGGAATTTAAAATCCACTTGAAGAGTATAAGGCCAAACCTACAAAGACTGGTTCAACATCAAAAGATGGGGAGACAGTTTCAAACTTATCCGCCAAGCAAGAAGAATGTTCCAGGAATCTAGGCCAAGCGTCCTGTTGTTGCTCAAATCTAGGATGATGGCACTTTAAGTCTGCCAAACCAATTTGACTTGGTCCTTGCATTGTCATTTTCCTCTTTAATCAAGTTAGTTGGATGTAATAAATACCTCCCGATTTATAAGGGAAGGTTGGTTAGTAGTTAGGATTAGTTTTCAATAAATAGCCCATTCTTCTTTAGAGAATGGGCTGGAAGATCTTGTCATTTGTAATATGTTTTTCAGTATCAAAAATATAGTTAAGAAGGATTGTGCTATGTACTTGTTCACTTTAACTCAATAAAGTTTATGGAGCTTTTCACCTAATCTGTTGATTACTTTGGCATGACTTAAGGGGGCCCACTTAGGAAATTGCCTGTACTTTCATTCTGTAGGTTAGGATAGCTGTACTTTCTTTTGTAAAAGTTAAATGTGTCTATTCCTGCAGCAACATAAATACATCATTGTTGACTGTTCCTGCAGCCACTAGAAACAGAGTAGTTTTACCTTTCAGTTTTTGTTTCCAGCAAGTTATTCAATAAAGTAATTCCAGAATTTAGAGTTCTAGCATTTTAGAGATCATGCATGTCTGGAAGGGTGGTTAGTGCATATATTTTGTTGTCCCATTTCAAGTCTACGTCCTCGGGTTGATAAGTAAATGAGGTTCTTTAATAGATTATAGCTGCTTGTTGTGATGTCCAATCCCTAAGTTGAGGAATTCATATTCCTAGTTATCAAGTTGATTAAAGAACACTACATTTAATGGCCACGTTGAGGTCACCAACATGGACATAGAGGCCATTTTGACTAAAACTATAGATTTGCATAAGAAGTACTGGGTCGCCAGTTTACTAGAAGCTCTGTGGGCCTACCGTACTACCTAGAAGACTGCTACAAGATATACACCCTTTGAAATGGTGTATGGTAAAATAGCTGTGATGCCAATAGAATTCGAACACAAGACACTAAGAACAGCATTAGAGATGGACATGGATTTAACAAAGGCACAAAAGGACAGAGTCCTGTAGCTCAATGCTCTAGATGAGCTTCGCAAGAATGCCCTATAGCATATTGAGATAATACAAAACCAGAGGTGACATGATAAATACATTAAGGAAAATAAATTCAAAGCAGGAGATTGGGCTCTGCTTAGGAAAGTTGCAAACCAGATGGTTGGGTCCATATGAGTTAGAGGAAGTATTCAAAAATGGAGCCATTCAATTGAGGACCATTAATGAGGTCCGGTTCAAGCTATTAGTCAATGGGCATCGCCTAAAGCTCTATTCTAAACCCATTGACAAGGAAACATTTTTGAAATAGTTCGAAATTGACTAGGACAGCAGTTATCCTGCAACCACAGGAATTGAGCCTAGGCTCAAATTCCCAGGCCATGCATAAAGTGCATACTAAATCATAATAAAGGGGTTATCTATTAAGATCCCCATTCCATTCATTCACTTCATCTACAATCCGTACTCATTCTCTCTCTTCCACATCATCCGCCTGTCATTTCCATATCATCCACATTTCTCCATGTCACGAATTGCAATGAAGCCGGATGTCACATCATATAATTGCGGCGATTCTCTCCAAGTACACTCCACTTCACTTTAAGATCGCTTAAGTTGCTTTATTTATTGCATTTAATATAGTATTAATTAGCGCAAACAACTTTCCTATATGATTCCCTTTTCCTTCAGCTAAATCCACACGAATAAGCGTGTTTCTCCATAACTCAAAATTCTACCACGTCCTTATTACCACTGCCATAAGCCTCGCTCCATCAATTGTTAAGAAACCCCAATATTTGAACCTGTAATTAATAATCATACAGCCTCTACTTCCTCCAATAATGACCCTAAGTGTATTTCACCAATTCATGATTGCTCTCTCCTTCCACAAAATTGCATGATCACATTATTTTCCCTATTTTTTTGGTACTTTTGAAGAGAGGTTCAAAAGTCTTGGTTGAGGGGAGGGGTAGAGCACTAAAGAATTGTAGAGGATTCATTAGTTGGATTGCAGGAAGTTTTGTTGTAAAGGCCAGGGGAGCAATTTGACAGTTATATGCATGATGAAAGGAATATGCCATTGTATGTGAGAAATGAATCTCGAAATGGCATGGGTATTTATTTTGACTGGAAAAAATTGTGGCAAGATGAGAGAGCTAGACCATTGATTGAGCCTCTAAGGCAAGAGGTATTTTCTCAATATTCTCATATCATAAATAGTGATTTTAATGCTGCAACTCTACATATTCAGAATAGATGGGAGTACCTTTCATTTCAGTTAAAGAAAGCAGAGCCACGTACCCCCAATATTTTGTATGTAGCAACCCGAAGGGCAGAGAGGTATATGAGGAATGCCAGAACAAGGAAGGAGAATTGGTTGCCCTTGGTTATGCAACCGCCTATTCTCCTATGGCCATTATTGGCTATACAAGGCGACAATAGCACTTACAATAGGAGTTCAGAGGATAACCGATGGCAAAGACTGGAGGCAATGAGGGCTCACTTCTGGAGTTTCCAGACTGGTGAATGTGGACAGCAGCTGAGTGCAGATCTAAGAGAGTTTTCCAAAAGAAAGAATGCTAGACTTGTTGAAGGGTCCAGCAAGTAGTTGGTTGAGGGGAGTGATGAGCCAACAGGAGTTCAGAGGATAACCGATGGCAAAGACTGGAGGCAATGAGGGCTCACTTCTGGAGTTTCCAGACTGGTGAATGAGGACAGCAGCTGAGTGCAGATCTGAGAGAGTTTTCCAAAAGAAAGAATGCTAGACTTGCTGAAGGGTCCAGCAAGTAGTTGGTTGAGGGGAGTGATGAGCCAAGTTTTTGGCACATTTTGATCATATCTTTATAAATACTTTTCTATTTTTATTATGCTAAATCAAACATTTAGTCTGATTATGGGATAGAACATAGACCTTTTTATGACTCAAATATGATGAGTATATTATGATAAAAAGTTCCATGATTATTATCTTTAATGTTTTATTAGTCTGATAAATACTTTATGGCTTTTTGTGATCATAAAACCTTCTTGCAGCCTCCACTACCAAATTTCCTGCAGCCATGTCTCAAACAATGTTTGCCTTAGTTTAATAGTTAATGAATGAATGAATGAAGTAATGGACTGTCTTAAAGATGAACGTGTTGAGCTAACCTTCTTCTCTAGGAAAGATGGCGAGTTATTTTGCAGGTGCCACGATTAGAGGAAGGAATTTAAAATCCACTTGAAGAGTAGAAAGCCAAATCTACAAAGACTGGTTCAACAGCGAAAGATGGGGAGACAGTTTCAAACTTATCCGCCAAGCAAGAAGAATGTTCCAGGAATCTAGGCTAAGGCGTCCTGCTATTTCTCAAATCCAGGATGATGGTGCTTTATGTCTGCCAAACCAATTTGACTTGGTCCTTGCGTTGTCATTTTCCTCTTTAATCAAGTTAGTTGGATGTAATAAATACCTCTTAATTTATAAGGGAAGGTTGGTTAGTAGTTAGGATTAGTTTTCAATAAATAGCCCATTCTTCTTCAGAGAATGGGCTGGAAGATCTTGTCATTTGTAATATGTTTTTCAGTATCAGAAATACAGTTAAGAAGGATTTGCTATGTACTTGTTCACTTTAACTCAATAAAGTTTATGGATCTTTTCACCTAATCTGTTGATTACTTTGGCATGACCTAAGGGGCCCCACTTAGGAAATTTCCTATACTTTCATTCTGTAGGTTCTAGGATAGTTGTACTTTCTTTTGTAAAAGTTATATGTGTCTGTTCCTATAGCAACAGAAATACATCACTGTTGACTATTCCTGCAGCCACTAGAAACAGAGTAGTTTTACCTTTTAGTTTTTGTTTCCAGCAAGTTATTCAATAAAGTAATTCCAGAATTTAGAGTTCTAGCATTTTAGAGATCGTGCATGTCTAGAAGGGTGGTTAGTGCATATATTTTGTTGTCCCATTTCAAGTCTACATCCTCGGGTTGATAAGTAAATGAGGTTCTTTAACAGATTATAGCTGCTTGTTGTGATGTCCAATCCCTAAGTTGAGGAATTCATATTCCTAGTTATCAAGCTGATTAAAGAACACTACACCCACCTACTCCTAATGTGTCACAGCAATTGAGTTCTAATACCGCTGCTCATACATATTACACTAGAAACAATCCCCAATCGCAACAACCAACCCCAACACCATTACCTTCATCCACTCCCATCTTACATGTTTCCCCTCGCTTAAATTCAATTCTTAGGGAGTATGACCTTGTTGACCAATGAAGGAATACTTCCACTAAGATATCATTATGGGATCTCATTCAAACCTCCCCTCACTATCACAACATGATGCAGAATTATCTACAACAAGTTTCTATCCCTTCTAATGTGCAACCAAATGATATAGCAATTATTATTCACAGAATTAATGATGATATTTGTTTCACCAAAGTGAGCTTCCTCCTTTGGAAGTGAAAAAAAAAATGGAGCTTTCATAATAATCTCTCAATACAACACAAAATGGATCAAGTGAACTGTTGTAGATACCAACTCTTCTCTCAATGTGTGTAGTGTGCACCTTTTGGATAGGCTTGGAATTGATAGATCCGCCATCAAACTTGATTCTCTATCTATCAGAGTATTTTACAATGTCACTAAGAAACTACTCGGTGTGATCACTATACCTCTTATAGTTGGAATGGCCACATTGGAAACAAAAATCCATGTTATGCCTCATTAAATTTCATACAATCTTCTCTTAGGCAGGTCATGGATTCATGCAATGAATGGAGTGCCTTCCACTCTTCATCATAAGATGAAGCACATCTATAACAATAAAGTGTACATACTTGATGCTGATCCTGGACCAAACAGTTGCTTAAACATTAAGAAATCCAAAGAGAATCATTTCAACACCTTAACACCAACCACCCAAGTGGAACCCACACAATAAACAAATAAAGAACAACCTCTTGAGCAAATCACCAAGCTCTTAGATGATGATTGGGGTTCCTTAGACTTCACACCTCCTTTACTAGGAGAATCCAAGATCATAAATGCAGAATCTAAAAAGGGAACCGTAGTCTTGTCAACACAAGACCTGGTCGATCCTTCACATGCATCCACCTCAACTACTTTAGACAAAGAATCCGACAACGAACAATCGCCCGATCCAAAAGAAATGAAAAAGCTTTATGGAAAAGTTTATTAGCTAATGAAGCAACTTGACTATAGTGGAAAAGGATGTGGTGTTAATGAACAAGGTATCTACATCCCTATCGATCCTATCACACAAACAACACATCATGGTCTTGGTTATTGTCCTTTAATTGAAATCACCAATCCTTTACCTCACACTAACACTTTCCCAAATCACCCTTCTCAACCCATCTTAGAAAGTGATCCTTTGCAACCCACAAAGGACTCTTTGCTTAATTTTAATGTCATTTCAAAACCCACTAAAGATTTATATTTTACACACTTCTCCAAAGGAGCGCACAAAATCTCAGCATCTATAGCATATTTCGTAAGTATGGCATCCTATACTAAGCAAGACCCTTATTTGCTACATGGTAGAGGATCACCTTCTCCCCTCGATCAAAAGGCATCTTGTTGAGACTCCTCCAAGATCACTTGATCTCCCTTCCTCCCAGAACTTGAAAGAAATATTGCAACAAACATTCCTTTTGCACCTACCACCGAGTTCACTGTCATCACACTAATGAGTGTAAGGTCTTGAGTAGTAAAATTCATCATCTTAAGGATTTTGGTGTTCTCCCTTATGTGGGGGAACCTCATTCCTCTAATCGATATTGGTTTTCACTTATCTTGCATCTCATCAATCCTTTCGGCTCACTCTTGTCCTACACTAAAAGGGGGCAAGGGGTTAGTTAGCCTCTTCCCTCGTATGTCTCTTGTCATTGTCTCTTTAAGCTAGTCATTAACCTTTCATGAACATATAAGAGCACGCTTGGGATATGGACGACATGTCTTCAACTGACTCGCATGTGACATACTACCTTCTTCATGACGTAGCTTATCGGGAACGTATGACTTGGCATAGGGATTACTGAACAAGCTCTCATGTCTTCCTCTTCTTCTACTTTAAAGAAATTTCTCACAATAATGGTGTTAGCAACCACTTTAAAGTGAGGGCATACATCAACACTCACATTTCATTGTGTAATTTTCTTTATCTTCTAATTCCCTCTCTTGGAAACATTAGGTACAATGTTACCCATGATGAGACATTACACTTGTCCTCTCTTACAAACAAGATGAGACCATTTGCACTTTTCCTCTCTTGGAGACATTACACATGATGTTCCTTAACATGAGACATTTCACAAACAAAGAAAAATCCATTTGAACATTCCTTACAACATTTCAAAATTCATTTTCTTTTGTGGCACCTTATCAAAGTTATCAGGAGGTATAACTTTCGTATGGTTTTAAGCGGGAAGCCCAACCAACGGCATTTCTTTCCCCATAGTCACTTGTGTTTCTTACTTTATGGACCTTCTCACCCGGTGAACAACCAAAAGTTCCATCGCCCGAGAGTGAGTACATTTCTTCTTTTCTTGGACAAACATCCTTGAACTAATCCACAACTAGCTGGACAAACAGTTGAAGCTTAATCCAACCTTTTTATTTTCCTTCTTTTCTCTCTTCTAGTTCTTGTCATTGCATGATCTTGTATCTCATTTTGTTGCATAGCATTCACCCTTGAATGTGTCTCTCTCATTGATGTTATTTTGACTTAGAATCTTGAATTTTGGGGGCTTCACCACCTCCTTCTTTTTCATTCTTCACCATCTCCATTGGGCTACTTTAGTGTGAGTTTGAAGCAAGTTCTTCCTCTCACTAAAGTGGGTGCTAAATGTGTTGCCAAAAAGTGTAGCCTTGACACTTTTCACTCATTTGGACCCTTGCCTATGGATTTTGGACCTTTTTAAATTCTCTTTTTACCTCTTTCCAAATGTTGTGCCAAAGTGTTGTAAGGTGTTGTAATACATTTTCACACTTTCCTAGGCTTGTCATCACTAAATCAACCCTTTCTTATGCTATAATGACCCCTTAATGCAATTACAATCCTTATTTTAGTGTGTTTCGAAAGACAATCTCAACAAACATCAATAATCACTTCTTAATCCCTGACAATCAATCAAAATTCCCAGGTGGACTAGGTTGCCACCTTGGGCAACCTAGTCCCATATGGCTTAAAAATTAAAATAAACTTAAATTTCTTTCGGGATTTTGCCTCCAAACCCCTAAGTTCGGCCTATAATGTGTTATTTTCAGGAAATTAGAGCATAGCATGTATAAATAATGGTTTCCGTCATCATTTCCCCCCTCTTTACATCATTTTATCTTCACAAGCACTTAAGCACTCAATCTTCTCAAGTAAGCATTGAAGCACAAAGCACTTCAAGCAACCTCCATTGGAGCTAGTTCTTGCAGGTTTTCTGACATCTTCAACAAGGGTTTGGTAAATGCTAACATTTACTTGTCATTCAATCATCTTTCCCTTTCATTTCTATTTCATTTGGGTCCGATTACCAACATGGGGTTTGACTAAGGCAAACCCCTATTTTCTAACCCTAACCTTTTCCTTCTCTTTGCATGTGTGCTTTGCAGGTTTGTATGTAGATTATTCAAAGAGTAAATTTTGAAAAGGTGTCATCATTGCATCCACAACATTCTAAGTCAACAAACCCTAGAAGGAGCTAAAAGACTTGACTTGCAGGTCATTTTCTGAAGATTCAGACACGGATCTCTGTCAGAAACAAAAATTCAAGTGGGCACCTATAGATCCCAACCTCAAAACCCTCGAAAGAACCAGTAGGATTAGGTCACCATCATTGGTGACTTTGGCCCTATACCAGGCCCGAAAAGAGGTTTTTGTGTTTCTAGATACCCATTTATCAAAAACCCATTTCTGCAAAGTTTCCCGAGAAGAGGACTAGGTCACCCATTCTGGCATAAGTTTCCTAGTGAGAAATTCCAGCAAATTCCAAAATATTTCATAGCTCCTCTTCTGCAACTTTCAGTTCCCAGGTGCACCATTTTTTTCTCTTCCAGTTTCTTTCCAAATTGCATGCATTTAGGTCATTTAGTTTACTTTGCATATAGTTTACATTTACACTTAGTTTACATTTCATAGTTAGTTTGTTTCATTAATTGTAGCACTTACACACACCCTATCACACACAACACAGCCCCTATCTTTCAATGATCTCACCAAAAGATACATCATTAGTGTGAAAGAGATTCATTCTTCCAACCTTGTCCCTATGTGAGAAACCCTAGTGACCTAATTGGGGAATCCTCTTTCCCTTCTTGCATATATCTTTTTGGTTGTTAGGGCATAACATGTATAAATAAGGGTTTTTCCCCTCATTTTGCACCTTCTTTTACACCCTAAGTCTCATTTTATACCATATTCTTCTTCCCTTCATCACTCTTCTCAAGCAAGCTAGGGTTTCTACATTCTAATTCATCAAGACATCTCTCAAGAAACATTCAAGGGCTGAATCCTCCATTGCTGCAACTCAAGATCTATCATCATGGCAAGGTAAACTCCATTGTTTCATGCTTCATTTAATTATATTTTCATCATTTGGTTTAATTACTCAAAAGGGGTTTGACTAAGGCAAACTCCCAACCCCTAACAATCAACATTTCCTCTTTCTCTCCTTGTGTCTTTACAAATTTAGGTATCTTGGAAGCTTCAAGATCATTCAAGAATGGGTTGAAGACTTGTTTAGGGAATATCCTTGCTGGATAAGTCAAGAATCTACACAAAAGACACCTACAGGAAGAGAATCAAGGTTTTTGGTCCGAACACTTGGAAGAACAGAAAGTGTAGATCAAGAGCTCTCGTTGCCACCTTCAAATTTTCAGAAAAGGAAAAAGGGAAACTTCCCCCAGTTGTGGCAACCTAGTCCCACTATGCATATTTTTCAAAGATTTATGCGGATCCAGATACACGTTTGGCTGAAACAAGCCTTGGAGCAATTTTTTGAAATCACCCTAAAAAAGGACTAGGTCGCCTAGCTTGGCACAAGTGCCCCGCCAGACATAAAAATCAATATTTTCAAAATTTCAGAGTTCCTTCAAGTCTGAAACACACTTCCAGGTGCATCTCTTTCATTTACAACTTTCTATTTAGTTAAATTTTACATTTCTAGGGAATTTTATATATGTTTGCATACAACACTATATTTTCCAGCATTTCATATCCGCTAGATTTAGCATCAATAAGTCATATTTCTTTTAGTTTATTTCACTTAGACATCATAGTTAAACATATTTCACACACACACATCAAACCCCCCCATTAACACATAATCTTTGAATGTAACATTAGCATTTTGGCCCATCTTTCTCCTTTTAGGTGAAAAACCCTAAAAGCATAAGAAAGCATTAAGGTGCAAAAAAATTTGGTGACACAATTTTCCCACAAAAAAAAAATTCATTTCATATTTCCCCTTTTACATCCATTGTAGATTGTGGTTTATGTGATTGTCGAGTTGAACCACACACCATTGTCATGTGCTTGTGAGAGGACAAACAATTTGTTGATTACATCACATTGTTTATCCCTACAAGCACATGACAATGGTGTATGTTGCTCCATTCAACTAAAACATTTACAATGCCATGGTTGGTCTAGTTTTCATTTTGTACATGACTACATTTTTTTCCTTTCTGGTTATTGGTTGTTATATGTGCCCATGTTTCACAAACACATTTCTACATATACATCTTAGCCATGCAATGCAAATATAAGAACTTGCAAAACAAAATCTATAATGATATATATGTTTGTGAAGTTAGATGTACCTTTATAGTTATTATACACTTTTCTATATATTCCATCTATCCATGTTTCCCCAACCATCTTCAAATCTCATGATCCCAATTCTTTATCGGGCTACCTGTTTTCGTCAAATTGTCACAGCAAAAAAAAGACTTCAATATTAGAGATCTTGTTTGAGAACACCCATTTTTCCTCAACTTTGTTATTGTGTGATATATGATAAGAGTCCATGAGATTTTCCATGGACCTTACCTGCCTTTTTTGCTCGAGGGTTTGGCTAGAGCCCGCGAAGCTTCATGATGCCAATATGATAGGGAGGAGAATGAGCATGGGTTTAGTGCTTTTTCCTTCCATCATCATATATTTTTTGTTGCTTATATACATGGACACACAAATTCTCACATGCACTTGTCTACCAAAAACATACTCTATTCTATCCATTGTATTTGTCATTGTTTCCACAGCTCTCTTTTCAACCTCTCCAATAGATTACTTATACACAATACTTTACCAGGATGTCATGTATTCAAAATGTTCCATTTTATCTCTTTCTATTTACAACAAATAATGCTAACCTCTTTTATTGTATATCTATATTATTTCCTTTAAAATGTTGCATAGATACAATAGACATTAAAGAAAAATAGTGTATTGCAAATTGTCTATTTCAAATTCTTTCATGGTCCAACAACTTGATCAAATTTTGCTCGCCCTTGTTAAGTACCATCAACTGTACATGTAAGTACAAAACTTTTCCATTATCAATAAATAGATTCGGTGAACTAATTGTAAATATTATTAGTTATTTTTAGTTTCACATTGTCTATATTGATTTTACACATATACTTACTTTTTATGCTTCCTTTTTTTAATTTTTCTTTCTTGTCCACTAACATACCCCTGTCTTCTATTTGCAAGAACTAGGCTAAAGCATGCAAAAGCATTCAAAAATCAAAATACCTTTTTTTTTTAAGTTACCACAGCAAAGAAAACACTACAATATGAGAGATCATATATGAAAACACCAGATTTTCCCCAACTTTATTATTGTGTGATGTATGATGGAACTCCATGAAATTTCCCATGGGCATTTCATACTTTTTTTGCTCGGGAGTTTGGATAGAGTCCACGAGGCTCCATGATGCCAATATCGTAGGGAGGATAATGAGCATGGGTTTTGTGTTTTTTCTTTTAACACCATATATTTGTTGTTACATAGATACATGTGTACAAAAATCATTGTATACACTTGGCTTCCAGAAACATAGTCTATAATAACATGTTTCTCATGTCATAGCAAGTGGTGGGGAAGCACTTGAGACTTTGGTCATGCCACCTCAAAACAAGGCATGCCTTTTAATTCAATTATTCTAACAATGCAAAACATGTGTATCATGTCATCACATTCTTCTTTTGGTAAGGTTTGTTTATTTGTTTTGGATCAAAGATAGTGTGAGTGAGTCTTTGATTGGACTATAAACATATTTACTCTCTAAGTGATATTTGTCCCTATATAATTATTTTTGTGTTGATCAAATCGTATAAAATTTATCAATATAATATTTTTCGTTTTCTTCTTGAATAAATGCATTTACATTTTATTTTTTATTTGGACAACAATTCAAGTTGTTATTTTATTTCGTCATCTATGTATTGTTTTATTTTATCTAAGTCCTTTTTATTTTGTTCAAAATTTATTTGGTGTTAGGACATCTATTTGCTTCCATTTGTTCAAATTTTTAATATCTAAAGATCAAACCATAATTCCTACACCAATTAAGGAGCATGTTTTTCCTAGAAATAATTCATAAAAAAACTAATATTATAATTTTCAATTTCCTTGTAATTGACTAATTTTGAATCCTTTCTACTTGTCTCATTTTATTTTACTACTACTAACCCATAAATCACATGTATAATAATGCTTTTATTTCCAAAATTATGGACTAAATACTAATTATAAAAAGTATTGAATATTAAAGATCTTTCTTTTTTGAAAAATTCATTAGTGATGACCATCATAAATAATATTCAAATAAAAAATAATCAAAATAAATAACATCAAAGTAATAAATTATCTAGTACCACATAAGCATTGTAAAAAATATGTCATACCTAAAGTTATGGACTAAATTTTTTATTGAATATTAGTAATTAAAGGCATGACTAATAAATCTTTAAAAAAGGAGAATCCTTTAATGTTCCATACTTTTGATAAATATTATTTAATCCACAACTTCAAGTTTGCCATGTAGCATATGTATCTTAAGATAATTAAATAATAATCAATCAATGATTGATTAACCTAGACAAAAAGGTCAAATATAGTTGTGCATCTAGGTCTAATAAATATAAAACTAAAATAGAGATAAAATTATATCATACTTTAAATTTTGGAGAGAAATTATTATTATTAAAAAAATTAATTATTTAAAAATTAAAATTTAATTTAATTTTTCAATTGTACTTTTTTTTAAATAAATTTATTAAAAAGTCATATTCATTGATAATTAATTTACTATGGATTCCCAATGATCTGTCATTTACTTGTTTTTTCTAAGATTATTAATTAAAATCAATTGTAAATAACTATTGTAACTAAAATTATTAAATATTACATATTAATAAAAAAGAAAGTTATTGATGATTAATTACTTAAATTTAAAATTAATGGATACATTGCAAATAATAAGATTCATTCAACATGTCCTATGGTTTTATTTTACATTTTCATAATCAATTTTCAACTAATAAATTTTAATGTGGAAACACAAAAATCAATTTTTCGTTTTATGCAAATGGTTCTTAATCTCGCATGCATTGCGTGTGAGATAAGAACAGACAAGTGGACTATAACATGAGGTTTAAAATGCTTTACAATGCTCAAATTAAATGAAGATATATAAAACAATCTCTACGCCAAAATTAAGTGATTTATAATATGTTCAAGTTAGGTGATTCAAATTGATATCTTTCAATGCGCACATAGGTTGGCTTTAACTTTAATACATATGTATCGATATGCTTGATCTATCCATCTAATTATCCATAATAATATATAAACTGATTTTCCAACATCTCTCTTCATTACGATCTACTCCACCTATTTTATCCCAGGTAAAGTCAAGTCCAAAATCATAAGGTTCACCTCCTAATATGAATCAAGCTCACGTTATTTCATATTGGCTTATTAACAGGGTTTCTCTTTCTGCTCAATCAAACAATTGCAAATATTACTGATTATTTATATTTCACATTGCATTCTGAAAAAAATATGTTTCTTACTTCCTATTGAATAACCATTTGTAGTGGACCCCTATCGACTGATTGTTGCATGTAGTGCTAGTTATATATTCTATTAAATTGAATATATAAAATAATAAAAGTCGTGAGACCAACAATTTGCATAAATATGGGAGCTTAAACTTTTAAGACCCAAGCCTTAAAAAAACCCGTAGAAAATTATTTGCAAATGGAAAAAATTTAACCGGTACAACTGCCGGTTAATCTGATAATGATTGGGGACAATAATGAATCTACCGGTACATGATTTTGCCAATTATAAACCTGTCGTCTAATAAAGGCTGATTTGAAAGAAATACGTTGTAATCTAGGTAGGCTAATAGGCATTCTATTGATTTGCATTTCAATCACCATCAATCAAATTCCCACAACCTTTATTACAGCACATTTCGAGCTTGTTCTCTAACGTACGAAACCCAACAAGAGCAAAACAACAAAACATACATATTTCCATTTAGATCATACAAAACATAGATGGAATCCATGAGGAGAAATCATGTTAGACAGACAAGATGGCTAGGAAACGCCGCATATTATTTAAATTGTCTTGTATAGTATGTATAATTGCTATCTCGAAACGTTCCTGCAAGCAAATAATTCGACCTCTTGTGAATACCAAGACCACCCAACTCTTTACAGCTGGTTCCTCAAGTACCGACTTTAAGCTTATCCATCAATTTGTCTGATTCTGATCCTTCAGAAACAAGGAAGCTTGCAGCTGGCGAACATAAGTCTAAATCTCATGACAATCCTGAAAAATATATATCTTTGTTTATTATTGCAAATCAAGTAATCCTGGGCAATAGTTTGAAGTGTGGAAAACTTTTGATTCATAATTGCAGAAAGGAAATAGACATAACTCAATACAGTGTTACTACTCCAGCAAAACTCATGCGGTCAGAAGTCTTAATTCTGATTTCTCTTGCAGGTGCAGCAGTTCTGTTGGTCGTAGTCATTGCTTTTATATCTTGTTACAGAAGATACAAAAATAGATCATTGAGGGAATCAAATTATGCTGGAACAGTTTCCAACATGAAGAAAAGTTCTGTTCCTGGAAGGCCTCGAGTTAGAAAGAAGCCAATTGCTCCCAAGAGCATTGCTAGGCTAGAGACTGTTTCAGAAGTAGAAAGGGGCAAGCTTTTGTTTTTGAATGAAGATGGTAGAGATTTTGATTTGGAGGATCTGCTTCAAGCATCCGCTGATATGCTTGGCAAGGGAAACTTTGGGAACTCGTATAAGGCAGTGATGAGAGGTGGTTCGACCATGGTAGTGAAGAGGCTGAAAGACCTTAACAATTTAGTTAGGGAAGAGTTTGAGAAGCAAATGGAGCTGCTCGGTAAGCTTAGGCATGAGAACCTGGCCCCTTTGAGTTCTTGTTACTATACAGAGGTGGAAAAGCTCCTGGTTTACGAGTACATGCCTAATGGAAACCTCTTTGACTTACTTCATGGTAAGCTGTTGATCTCATTATAACTTGTTCGTTCACGTATGCATATTGCTTCAGTATCTTTTAGCACTTTCTGTGATTATCACTCAATTCGTTTACAAATTGGTTTGTTAGATTTATGAGCAAATAAGTATATATGGTTAAATTTCTTTCTATGATTTGTTATGAATATATATTATCATTCTTAGAGTGTTATACATATTCAGAAAAAAAATGAGTGGAAAGAGTTATATTTTTAAACTGTAGATGGGGCATCGGACTGAAACAAAACAATCTTATATTAAAATTGTTACATGGTGAGAACAAGAATATTAGGAGTTATATCTCAATCATCTGATTTACCCTACATCAACGAAGTCGAAAATATTGATGAATTTATTTCATAATTTTCGATCAAAATCAAAGTCTGAATGTGACTGCTGTTCAAACATTCTTGGAGAGCAACTCTCCACTCTTGGAGACTCTCCATTCTTGGATTCATTGGAACATCATTCCCTGAATGCTTTTAAGAGGTAGAGCAACGCTCCATTCTTGGATTCATTGGAACATCATTCCTGAATGCTTTTAAGAGGTAGATTGCCAATATAGTTACACAAATTGAGTGCAAAGTTAGGTTTTGGTTCCCTGGATTGACTGGATGCTTTAAAGAGGAGATTGAACAGATCTTTACAAGCTCCATTGCTAGGGCTCCAAAGTATACTCTGGTCATTTCCCACCCTAGACTGTCTGAATCAATATACTAAGTTATTTGAATCAATGCTAAGTCAATATACTACACTCCAACTGATAATTTTCTATTGTTTTCTCTGCAAATGGCAAAGAAACCAGTCATCCATTTGAATCATGGAATAGAATGAATGTGTATATGAAGTTGTTTTGCTTGATGCGCTAACTTTGTTTGTTGTCTGACGTATAATCCAAGGCCTTTTTGAGGGCCACCCTGACGAGCTCCGCCTAGTACTTTGTCCATTTCAATTCAGCTTAAATTTTCTTGAACCAGTGGATTATAGACATCATGTGCTGTTCGTCTTTGAACTTTTCAATCTTCTAGTGATGATCACCGATTTATATAATCCAATAGATTGTAAATTCATACCTCCCAATGTGCCAATCCTTTGTCCTAGAATTCTATTTATTTATTTTAGGAATCGTTAGCATCAAAGTTTTGATTTTCTATTTTTTTAAACGACGAATTATTAAAAATTAAATTTAGGAAATAAACTGTGAGAACAAATTTGATAGTAAAGGTATATGTTCCACTTTTATTATTATTATGCCGAGAGGCAATATATATTTCAAAAATTAACCCTATAAAATTAAAAATATAGACAGCATAAATAAAACATATAAATTTAACAAAATATTATTAGAAATATAATATAAAAAATATATATTATAAATAATAAAAATTTATTTAGTATAAGAATTATTATTTATTTTTAAAATATTAAAATCTTAATATATATTAATGTATTAGTATATAATATTTATTACATTTTTAAAGTAAAAATAAATTAAAAGATTTTCTTTCAAAAGTGAAATTAAATACAAAAGTAAAATAACTCTTCAATTCAATATAAATAGACAAACTAGCTAATGCTATTCAATTATATTTTCATCTTACTCAATCATATCAAAGATGGTATGCATTCTACAATGGTAGCATGAAGTCTCTTGTCATGATCTTGTGTACATAAAAACTAAAACATAGCTAACATATGTTTAAAATAATACTATAAAATTCAAAACAAAGGTGACATAATTAAATATAAAATAAAACGTATAAATATAAATATAAAATGAAATAAATATGTATTTTGGTTTTGGTTCTCAACCATAAAAATTAACTATATACAATATAAACTAATAGTGTAAACTATATCTCTAATGAACTTGTCAATCCCAAGCTTCGCATTTGGATGATTCAACTCTAGGGTTTGGAAAAGAAGATTAATAATGATGATTGTGTAGCAATCAAAGATGTAATGTTAAATAGGATAATCAACCATAGGCAATCCATATGAAGGATAAATACATTTTATGTCACCAATCTAGCAACCCACACCTACATCATGCATGAGCATTTTGAGCATTTGGGAGACCAAGAAAACATTTAAATTGATTACATCATGGATCAACTTAATATTATCATTCAAAGTAAGGGAAATTTAATCAAGTGTATGAAGAAAATTGTTCCTATCCTACATGTCAAATTTTAGGAAGTTGAGTTGAAGGAAGAGATTAGCTATTAGTTATGTCAAATTTTAGGAAGTTGAGTTGAAGGAAGAGATTAGCTATTAGTTATGTCAAACTGGACAATATTTCATGGTACATGATATTGATCATTTATGTTAGTCACTAGTTTATACATATATTATAGAAATGGTAATGATATATAACAAGTAGTTAGCCTAGTGTAATTTTGATAAGGGTATATATTCTGTACATTTTAATGTAAAACGGTATCTAACTATGAATATAGAAGGGCATTTTTGCTAAGTATAGAAGAGTGGAAGGTTAAATTGTAAAATTAAGATGGATCTAGTGACCTCCATGTTATAGAATATGAACTTTAAGACTCTTTTTCACAACTCTTACATGTTCAACATAAGTTTTATTAGTTAAAAAAATTACAAAAAAAATATTTATTTTTAAATATAAATACATCAAAAAATTAAGTATATGTTAATGCCTATAAATGAAACTATTAAAAAATAACACATAAGTGTATAATATTTTACTACACTTTTTAAAGTTAAAAAGAATTGCATAAATAATTAATGGTGGTTTTTCCATAATGTAGATAAAATAAAATATTTTTAACTAAAAATTAAAATTATTGTGTCCATGTATATATGTAGTAGATAAAGTAGTTCTAAATTAAAATAAAAAATTCTAAAGTAAATAAAATATCTCAAAACATATATTTCTTAACATATTTAAGATACATACACTAGTATAATTTAAATTTGTTAGAGGTGTAAAGTATTATAAATAATAACACAGTGTGTTTTTATCTTTAAATTTAATATTTTTATACTTTTTTGAAAATCATGAAGATATATTTTCAATATATAATGATATTATATTTTTTATTGATAAACTTGGTTTGGGTCCAATAACTATTCAAAAAAGGGGGCTTGAACCCTAGATGTTGGTGATTGACAAGCACTAGGTGTGATTCAACTATCTAAACCATGGACATATGAGATATTAGTACAAGAAAAAATTGACTGCTAATAAAACCTCCATGAATATACAAAAATAGAGTATACAAAAAGAAGCAAACTAGACTTCCATAAAATATTACATCATAACATATACAACATTGCACCAATCCATTTGATATCATCGTACCATCCATAAAAAAATTCATCCAAACTCCAACCCACAATCTTTCATTCCTTAGCCTAGACATCAAAAAGAGAGTATATAGTCTATTGAGGACTAAGGTAAATTGCAAAAATATCAACTTAATATTTTTTATAATTTCATTATATTTTCACATTAAACATCATTACCCAAAGTAGATACCACCAGCTCATCTAACTCATCCTTGTCACACCATACTCAAGATGTAGGAATAACCTCCACCAAAAGGAAGACCTTGACCCATTTTTTCTATCTTTTCTTTGTTGCATGAATATACTCCAAAATATAATTGAAACACAATTTCATCAAATGAATGACCTCTTTGATATCATCATAAAGAAGAAAAGAGACAATAGCATTCAATAGCATAGAAGTATAACTAAGAGTTTGAGCTATGTCAAAAAAATTCCTCCAACCTAATTTGTGGCCCAATTCTAGTAGAAAGGTTCACAATATAGACCTAATAGCCATACAAGGAGCATTGTGAAGATCTTTACCCATCTCTCATATATGCACCACTTAGTGCCTTGATTTTGGGTTTTTAATTACCCATTCGATAAAAACCATAAAATGTGCTATCACTTAAATTCTCCACAAGATTTCCACTTGGACCCCTGTTATCCCTCCTTCTCCCTCATGGGATCTTTACCCTTCATAGACTCCACCTTTCTAAATTTCTAACACCTATCCCTAGAGGAGGACACCATCAAATAACCAAATAAAGTACAAAAAAAAACTTGAATGCCACAACTAGTCCTAAACACTACACTACTTCCTCCATCCAAGAATATAAATAAATGTGGTTTCCTCAAAATAGTGAATCCCATCCCATGCAATCAAGAATCTATATTACCTTCAATCATTAAATTTCTAACCTCACCAATCCCTTATCAAATTAAAAGGCACCAACATCCTTACTTAGAAGTTGTAGCACCTCCTTTCGGTAATTCCCTCTCCATTTTTTATTATCCATCTCTTATTTCTCCTTTATACCAACTTCAATATTCATAGCCAAATCAACAATGGATTTTCCTCTTTTTCTAATGAAATTGATTAAATCCTATCAAAGTATTTTTCAAATGCCCTTGCCTCAGAAATGATGGTATCCAAAATCCAATTCTTGCATTACCCCTTCAAATAACCAATAACTATTTTAGAATTGACGTCCTCCTATAACTATGTTTGTTCCTTCTCTCTCAATTCTTTCATTACCTAAATCAATTCTCTCACTTTATCCATATTATAGGATTCATTCTTGAAATCAAAATCCAAGATACAAATATATCACCCTTCATCATTTTCTAAAAATATATCCCTACTAGCAACACTAGGCTTTCCTTTGGTAACACCATCAAAATTTAGTTTTACCCACCCCTTGTTATGTTCACTTTATTTGACCATTTAAATCTTAAGTTACCTACCAAAGATTTGATCTAGCCATTCAAACCTTGGTGATGTCTCATCCTACTCTCTCTCTCTTCCTTCTTTGGATTCTTATTCTCCTTATTATTATAATCATCCAACTCCTTCAAATTAGATTCTTAAATATATTCCAAACTCTCTCAATTGGAATCATCATTTCTTAAAAAACTCTCATGTTTCTTTCTTGCCAAATATTACATATTATCAAGAAAGCAGCACAATCCCAAATAATTTGAAGGCTCTTTCTCTTGATCCTCAAGATCCATCCCAAAATTAAACTCATACCATTCATGGGGACTACCCAATTCATCCTTGCCCCATCTACCTAAAAATATTCCTTAGCTACAGAGAAAATTCACAATGTATAAAAAGTAGTCATTGATTTCCTCCATATTGTAACAAGGCACACATCTAGATGGACCCACCTTTCCTATTTTCTAAATTCTTACCAAGTAAGGGTTCTTATAGTAGCTATACCCCACCTAAAGATATTCAGCCTTAGGTATAACCGAACTTTAAACCATTTTTATATTCCAAAAAATTCCCTTCATGTTGCTCCCCTATTGGTAAGATGATAAAAAGGCTAAATTGACTAAGGTACTTTTTCTCTTTTTATTATCCAAAAGTATGGAATCCTCCTTCTCCTATAGTGGAATGGACCATATATTAAGATAATTTTTTAGTTTCTTGAACCTCAAGTTGGTTTCTAGCATAGTGGATTCCACCAAGTTTAAAAATTATCTACTTGACATTGAAATCTTTCAATATTCCCTTACTCTTCTTCCAACATGATTCTTGAAGTGATTTAATAGATAATTATATCCATAAACATAAATCAATGGTGTATTTTTGATCCAATGATCTCTACAAAACTAAATTATATCTCTCTTGCCTAATTTCCACCTCACATTTGGCCAAATGCATTGATAATAAATTATTAAGGAAATTATAAATTTTGGATCTAAGGGGAAGAACCACCTCTCTCCTTAGAATACACTCAATCCCACCAAGTTATATTTCGCATGAATAATATTACTTCAAAATTTATTCTTCTCATACAACCACAATACCAATTTCAACCCCAAATCCCTATTCTTATACTTGTTTTTTCTAAATCCCAATCCACCTCTTTTTCCAAGGTTGTACACATCATCCCATTGAATAAGGTAGTATTTTTTAGCTTCCTTTATGCAGCACCATATAAATTTCATCTAGGTAGCCTCAATAAAATTTTCCACCTTACTAGGAATCTAGAACATCAACATGAAATAAATCAAAAATAATTGTAGTTTATCTTTCATAAGAGTAATCCTTATAGAAACGGACAACCATTTCTCTTTCCAATAAGTTCTCTTACCTTGAACTCTTTCAACCACCAATTTTAATTTCATCTCAAAATACCTTCTATTAATCATGGGCATCCCAAGATATCTATTGGGAAATTTGTTCACCCCAAACCCTAAAATCCTTTGTATCTCCAATCCTTCCATGAAAAAGTTCTCCAAGAATAATTATCTTGATTATGTGGATTAACTTTCTATCTCATGGCCCTCTCAAACATATCAAGTGTGTATTTCATCACCCTTACCTCCCTAACCCTAACCTCACCAAACAACAAGGTTTTAAAAATAGATTGTAAGTGAGTAACCTTCTTCCTTGTTGAAGAGACTTGTAGGCCTTTTAGATTCCCCTTCTTCACTTCATCCTTTAGAGCTCATCCTAAAAATTTCACCATAATGATGAAAAATAAAGGGCAGAGATGGTCACTTTATCTAAGGCCATGTTTTTTCTTGAAAATATTAAGATTTAAGCCATTGATTAAAATAGAAAAGTTTGTAATAGAGATATAAAAATAGACCTATTTACACCAATAATTATAGAACCCAAATTTTCACACTACTTGCTCAAGAAATTCCCAAGAGAGTATATCATATGCCTGATCAATATACAACTTTAGGATCATTCCTTCCTTTTAATGTGTCTAATAGAGTTTATGATCTCATGAGCAACAATAATCCCATCTGAGATCTTCCTCCCTTTAAAAAACCCGCTTTATTCTTCATATATGATCCCAACCAAGCACTTCTTCAAGTGTAGTTCCATGGATTTGGTAAAAAATTTGTATATCATATTGCATAAATAAATTGACCTAAATTTATCAAAAAAATGATAGATTATACTTTAGGATGAGTAGCATGAAAGTATAATTGCAACCATTGAACATCGTTCTTCTAGTTATGTATTTCTCAAGCATAGACTAAACATCCTCCTCAAATATGTCTCAGAACTTATAAGAAAATCCTACCTAAAATTATCCAATATTTGCACATCATTTTCCCCCAAAGTCAAAGGTCTTAGCAAATCATCATTATATTCCTCAATTACCATCAATGAGATATTACTCAAAAAAATTTATTGAGCAGTGTGATCCTAATAAAATAGTGGTAAGTAAATCTTCAAAGAAATCAATGCCCTTCCCCCTTATGACCTACATGCCACTAATCTCCAAACTAGAAGGAATTCATATGTTATTAATATGCTTCTATTGTCTCCTTACATGTTGGTTGATAGATAAAAATATTGTTGCAGTCCCCTTCCACCAACCACTTAACTCAATTTCTACTACCAAAAAAAAATTCTATCTTGAGGATAGGATTTAATTTCATCATTAATTTTTTTCCAAGGAAATTATCTCAACTGTTTTTCCCTCTTGAGAAATTATCTCTTACTCTCCTCTAGATCTACCTCCACTTTTTTTTAAATGTTCCCCACTTCCCTTTTATTCCATTCCCAAGCTCTACTCTTGACCTCTACCACCTTCTTTTGCAACCTAAACCTATTACAACCCCTTATCTCCACTTCCTACTAATTCTTATAAGCTTTAGAAAAACCCTCCCTTTCAAACCAAACGAATTTAATCTTTAAAGGACTACCCCTTGGGTATTTTTCCCTAGTCCATTGTACCTCTATAGTATAATGATTTGATCCCCCATAATGTATAGCCCTAGCTTAAAACCAATAGGATCCATGTCATCTAGACTTAGAATTGGACATAAATTTATCCAATCAGCTCAAAATATGATCTTCCCCTATATGTATATTGCTCCAAGTAAATCATCCATTCTTTGATGGGATATCCACTAAAGCCAAGTCTCCACAAAATTCTTTAAAGGAGGGAGATCTTACCACAAACACTCTATTGCCCCTAACCTTTCCTCTAAACTTATGATGTTATTGAATTCAACATCAAACAACCATTTATCCTCTCTAATTATGTCTTTATCTCTTTAATCTCAATCCACATCTCTTATCTACCTGATTTTTAATTGGGCCGATAAATATTTAAAATTACTAATGATAATTTTTTTATAAATATACAATTTTGAGACTTGAACAAAAGTATTCCTAACACCTTAGATTCATCCTATACAATAGCCAACCCTCTAGTTTTACCTACCATGTCCACCATGACCCTCATACTTTTTTTCCAAATTATTTTTAACATAACCTCAAGAAAAGAATCATCTACCTTAGTCTCCTAGAATAAGATGATATTTGAGACCTCCACCTCAAATAGCTTCTTAAGAAAGTAATATTTCTCAAGGATATTAAGCCCCTGAATGTTCCATCTCATCATTTGCATAGCTTCTTGGAGATGGGGAGGTGCTCACCTCCATTCTTCACAAACTTCTTAATAGATTTTTGCATCATATTCTCTATGTCCTCCATAAATTTCAACTTAACCTTTTTTTCCTCCATTTTCCTTCCTTTGGTATTACTTGCTCTAGTATTTGGTGGAAAAGTGGTTAAATTTTTCCCCCAATTCTTCTTCCCCTTGAAGTTGCCATACACCAATCTAGGCTTGTATCTTTGTTCTCCATGATATCCTTGCCTAAGTCATCATCATTATCCACTAGGATCTTGTTATTACCTATCATAGCCTCTATCCTTGGAGGGTTAATAGTGCACATCCCAATCTTTACTATCTCACCCATTTTCTACTTGATATCTTGTGTCACCATATTCACTACATTTGGCTCACTCTTGTCTCATGTCTATGGTTTTCTTTAGCCTTGTCTCTCGTCTCCTTATCCTTTGAGTGGTCATCTTCATCTTTTATAAATAGATATGTATAATCTAATTCCTAATTCAAATCCCCCGAGATAGACTTTAACCTAATCTTGTTTGATTGACTTAATAACATACACATATTCATATGATACAACATATTAAATTATCTCTATAATACAATCTACATAGCAAACACATCCAATCATTTTTTCAAGTGTGTATATATCAATTTCATTATGTAACTCATTAAAATTCTTAATATAAATATCATAATTATTATATTATTTTGAAAATTAGTATTTTCAAATTTGAAGTTGAGAATATTTTCACAATAACTTGTTTCTCTCTAATCCCTGGCTTTTGGAAGCTTTGTTTTCAATGTTAAATCCTGCTTGTGTTGAGTGCGATATGTTTGTGCAGGTCCAAAGGAAGGAGGTCGCAGGGCATTAGACTGGAAATCGAGGGTGAAGGTGGCCCAGTGCATAGCTCGAGGACTAACATACTTACACGAGAATTGGCCCTCCCGCAGATTCATCCCGCACGGAAACATCAAATCCTCCAACGTTCTCATTGACAGAAACAACCAGCCCCGTCTCTCAGACTACGGCCTTACGCCTTTCATTTCTTCAGTAGCTGTAGCCAAAAACATGGTGGCCTTCAAGTCCCCGGAGTATTTCCAGACTGGAAAACTGACCCGTAAGTCCGACGTCTGGAGCTTCGGAATTCTTTTGCTGGAGCTTCTCACGGGCAAAATCCCTGCGCAATATGATCGAACTGGGGTAGATCTTCCCCAGTTTGTTCACACCGTTGTGAGGGAAGAATGGACGGGTGAGCTCTTTGACAATGAAGTTAGATGGCAGGAATCCTCGCAGGAGATGTTAAAAATGCTTAGCATTGCCATGGACTGCACGCAGACTGCCCCAGAGAAAAGACCGGTTATTTCTACTGTTCTGAGGAGACTGGAAGAAATAGAAGCAACTGATGAGGATCATTCAATATCTGATTATGAATCTTCCTTTGAAGTCTCCCGCACATCCTTCGAACTTTCCCGCACACCTGCCCGGCCTAATTCCTTCTTATACGTTCGCAGAGAATAATGGCGGTTATTTTGACCTAGCGCGCAGGCGAACAGCGATAGGTTAAGGGAGTTCAAAATTTAAGTTTCAAATTTGCTGTACTGATTTTTTTTATCATGACAAAAGAATTGAAGGATGATAAAGTTTGTTTATGTTATATTTAAGTTTCAAATTTGTTGTATTTTTATCAAAAGAATTAAAAGGATGATAAAGTTTGTTTAAGTTATATTTATAAATTATGAAAAATAATTTAAATATTTATTTTTTTAATATAATAATTATTTATTTTTTATATGATAATAGAAAATTGTAATATTGAGTTTTGTTTTTTAATTATTTATAATGTTTTGTTTGTTGTTATATTATAAGTTTGGTTATATAAATTTGGTTGAGTTAAAAAAATTTACCATTTCAAGATGAAATTTTGAAAAGATCAAACAGTTTGATCATAGATGATTTAGGTATGAAGTAGATTGCTTTAAATTGTCAAAAAAGTAATAAAATAAAATTGTACACATTTACACTTTGTGCAAAGGTGCAATGGAATTATAAAAGTCTAACAATAAGGAGAAGTTACAAATCATATCAAAGAATCAAGGTTTGCTTGCACATTTGCACCATGTAAAAGTTTAAACAAAGCCCAAAACACTAACATAACTTTAGTCATCAAGGTTTCTTAGCCCATTCACACTTTTTCATTTGATGCATGTTTTCTCCAAAACCCTTATTTGGCCTAAGTTGTCGAATCTTTTAACCCTTTTGCACTTGTGCAAAAGTGCATAGAATCTCAAAAGCCCAATATGACTTATATGATTGATTTTTGTTGGGTGAATATTTTGTTATCAACTAACTAATGACAAAATGGTTATATTAGTCATAGTATGATGAGATAAAATCTCTCCTCTCAAAAAGGGGAGGCTACCTTCTTATTGCTAACTATGATCAATCAGTAATTAACTACGTAAATATTTACACAAACTATCCATGGGGTGTTTTCATATCATCTAATTCTCTTATTGCAAAATAGATTTTCTCTCACAAACTTACATTAACAATTTTGTGATGCTTATAGTATGTAATGAACCAAAAACTACTAATTGGAGCAATAATAACTAATATCCAATTTAGCTAAACGAAAGAGTAACTGGAATGATACCAACTAGTGTTGATATAAGAAACCCACAAAAACACAAAGTCTTTTGTTCCTTCTTATGCCAATTGGAAAAAGAAAAGGTATGGAATATGATGCAGCCCAAAGTCTTCACTATATGCCAAGATAAGATCAACAATCGTAAACAATAATTTGCAGCCCAAAGCCTTCACTGTATGCCAAGATGAGATCAACAATCATAAACAATAATTTGCAGCCCAAAGTCTTCAAGTTACCTTCCAATTACGAACATAAACACAACTCCAAAGGTGATATCGTAGCTTAAAGACTAAAAAATTAGATTTAGAACACCTAAAATATTTGATTCCACACCATGATTTAATCACATATGTATACAAGAGATTGCAAAAGAAAAAACTTAAGAACAATTCCAATGCATCACAAGCTTGATCCAAAACAAAGATTGAAAGCCAAATTGCTTTCTTTATATTGATCGAATATGATTTACACTTTGAACAGAAAGTTTCCATGCACTCCTCAATTCGACAATGTTTCACTTGAATAGCTAAAAGATAAAAATTAAAAAAGAGCCCCCTCTTATTTATAGAGAGAAGCCAAGAGAAAAAATAGGAAATCTACTACTTTGACTTATTCACAAACAAATTCCAATTTGATTGGGGATTGTGTTGTTTTTACATGTAATTGTATATTACAAAAAGACATGTAAAATGGCATTTACAAACTACAAACTTGAAATAAAGGAAAATAGGTTGGGCTTGTTTATGTGTGTGAATGTAGACCTTTTTCTCACTATTTCATTAGGAAATGAAATCCACACAAAGAATTGACTTACGCCCCTTAGGTGAGTCAGCTCAATGAAGGAATTTACTAATTTCCTTATGCTTGAGGATGAGGGTTTCAACCTCTGGACATGAAAATCTGCAATATGTTAGTAAAATAACAATATAACAGAAATACATATCCCTATGAAATAATGCTCCATGATTTAAAATGCAAACAAATGTTAAGAAATGCTTAAAGCACACAAAACATGAAGTAAACTTATTCCATAGTGGGAGTGGTGCCTTTTGAAATGTGGAAAGAAAGACCTTTCCCACCCCCTTGATAAGCAAGATGCCAAATGAAGAGCAAGATTAGTTCTCAAAATTAGAGAGTAACCTTGCATCAAGATGTGTTGTATGTTTGAAGGAGAGAAGCTTTCAACTTATAGTTGAACTTGAAGGGAGGAGAGGCCAAATTGATGAATGTGGGATCATTCATGGGCCAATGACAAGATGCCACTTGTCAAGGTGTGAGAGGGTGAGGAATGTGCAAGTCTTGGCCAATGTGCCAATTTCAAATTTGAATTTGCAATAAATGAATGTGGTTGAGGGTTTTTGGGGGGAATTGTGTTTGTCCAAAAAAGTCAAACATGAGAGTTAACGAGGGAAAATAAGTGTTTTAATAAATCAAATAAAGTGATTTATTGTGCAAGTGGATGAATCTAGAAGATTCATGTAGTTAGGATTAAACTAATCATGATTTGATTAATCTAATAGATGATTTAAGTGATATGACATTTGATTTTAGATTTTTGTATTTCTTTTAAAATCAAATGAGAGCAAATGAGCATTGATCATTTAATTTAATATTGGTGATTAAATTAATAGACCTTAGGAGATTTATGATTTAATTAAATAAAAATTGATTTATTTAATCAAAAGGTGAACATTGACGATGATGTCAAATCTGCATGTCTACAATTTGCCCCTCTTTGAAGCAATGTACTTGTTGCATTGGTTCAAAGAATGATGCTACTGACATTGAAAATAAAGAATTTTTGATTTATCGAATGCCCTAGCGAAAATAAGTACGTTAGTACATTGCCCCCTCGAGAGATCGAGTGAAAAGATTCGATTTGAGGTTGATCTCGTGACAAAGAGGTTCAAAATGGATGTATGAATGGATGGACTATATGATCTATATGATAATGATGATATAACTGAGATGTTTGGGAGATGCTTAGAATAACAAATTCATATTATCCTAAACAAATTAAATGATTATAAAAATGAGATGAATGTGATGGATGATGTTGTCCTATCATGACATGAAATGATTATGAAAGATGCAAGATGAATGCAAGATGGATGCATTGTTAGCATGAAAGAGGATAGAAGAATGAGGGGGATCAACCCTTAAATCCAAGAAGATGTAGAAGTCCAATAAGTCCCCTAGTCGTCGAGACTTTATTGGATATGATGATGAATGATGATGATGTGTTGCTTATCCAAGGATGGGAAAGAGTGTACCTTTCTTTATGTTTGATAACACACGTAGGTGCGATGCATCAAGGTATTAAGAACTAGGATGGCATTGCACCTAGTGTGATGGACTTTGACTCGTCAAACAGATAGGAGTACTCTTTTTCACACTTGACATACGGAAACCTTGCTAGGACGAACCTCACAAAGCAAGTATCTGCCAAGTTATTTTACAAGAACATCCAACAAGCATAGCAGATAAAAAAGATAATGATTGTTGCCCCATTCCTTTCTCTCTAAACCTATTTTGTTTAGGCATCATCGAGAGGTCCTTGGAATGAGCGCAAAATAAGATAAGTAAAAAAGACCAAGATAAAGTAAACAAACAAGCTAATGTTCTTCGTACCGCTAGCCAAGGCTAAACTACTGTGAGGTACCTGATGCTTATGTCCATCACAAGAAAGCTTCATCCTAGGACATGTAGTGATCAGGGTTTTGATGGGACTGATTTGGGTGATAAGCTATTGATACTCTGAGTTGATAAACTTGTTGACCGACTGATCTAGGCTTGAGACTTTGACAATTAGGCGTTCACTTTGGAACCTACTAGACTTGCTTTTGACTGACTCACCAAAGGGTGAAAGTGACAATTGATTTATTATGAGTGTGAAAATCCCGGGTGAAAGCGAGATGAAATGGATGCACCATTTTGGTTTTTTCAAAAGTTTTGAGGCTTTTTTGGTATTTTGAGATGTTTTACAAATTTTTTTGGCATTTTCGAGATTTTTCAATGTTTTTGGTATTTTGTGTCTCGAGGACCAATCAAAGATGGCCTTGCCTACGTTTAAACTCAAAGACGATGTAGTTCGGACTCCAATTGACTTGACTGCTAATGAGATAGATGGGCAAACGGATTGCCATTGTGACAGACGCCTAAAATCCTAAAATGTGAAAAAGATGGACAAATGAATGCCCCTGCGATGGATGCCTAACTAGATGGGCAAACGGATGTCATTGCGACGGACGCCTAAAATCCTAAAATGTAACTTAGATGGGAAAACGGATGCCAATGCGACGAATGCCTAAATAGATGGGCAAACGGATGCCAATGCGACGAATGCCTAAATAGATGGGCAAACGGATGCCATTGCGACGGATGCCTAACCTAAAATGTAAACTAGATGGGCAAATGGATTGCCAATGCGACGGAAGCCTAAAATCTTAAAATGTAAAATAAATGGGCAAACAGATTGCCAATGTGACGGATGCCTAAGGACTGACCCTAACTATCTCGGGGGATGATCAAAGATCAACCTTGCCTACTTTCAAGCTCAGAGATGATGTAGTTCGACAAGGTGAAAGACTGACAAGACTCAATGATGAATTTTTGAAGATTTTTTGCTTTTTTGACATGTTTTTGGATTTTTGATATTTCGACATGTTTTTGGATTTTTGATTTTTTCTGATGTTTTTGAATTTGATGATTTTTGAATGTTTTTGGATTTTCTGATGAATTTTTGAATGTTTTTGGCTTTTCGCATAATTTTGACGATTTAGAGGTAATATGTGATGACGATATCAGTGCTTTGTTTTGAGATTTTTTTGAAAACCAAGCTTAATGTTGATCAATCAGATTGATGGATTGATAGTTTGACTAAGTGTGTTAAGTCAAACAAAAGTGATAATACACTAGTAAACTCCAGGAAGTTGTGTTATCCTAGAGTAAACTCATACATGAGGTTTGACTAAGTGTGTTAAGTCAAACGAGGCGATTTATGGATTTGATAATTTGGCTAAGTGTGTTAAGCCAAACAAGATGATAATGCACTTGTAAATTCCAAGAAGTTGTGTTATCCTAGAGTAAACTTGTGCACAAGATGATAGTTTGACTAAGTGTGTTAAGTCAAACAAGGTGATAACTAGATTCAATTGATCAAGATTGATGAAGCTTGATTTGGAACAAAATTGTTTTAATGATTTGATGTGACACAGATGTGCGCATTAGATGTGACTGATATAAATTGTTTGGATCGATGTTCGATGAAAGATAAAGCTTGGTAAAGAACATCATCTTGTCAAAATATGCCATGGGCTAGTGATTTGGATTTTGGATCACAAATGCTTTAACCAATTTGATTTCACATTTTCCAATGCTCAGATCACCACATAAGTTAGAGGATATATATCAAGATTTATTCTCGAAGCAAGATGTAAATATTTGCCCCCAGTGTCTAGAAAAGTATGGAGTGCCATGGGTGGATTTTTGGACAGATGGATGGATAAATGGATATGGATCATCTTGCGATAGGATAAGGTATTCAAAAAGCGGATACGCCTTTGGATAGTGGTTCAAGGTTCAGATAGCATTGGGTAGGATGGGATCAATGAAAATGACCCATGTTAAGATGTCTACCATAAAGCAAGTGTGCAGCAAACCTTCATCAAGGTCAAGATAAGGTAGATAAATGGCAATGTGTTGGATAATGGTTCATGGATGAATGGATGATATGGATGGAATGTTGGCTTTATTATGCATGTGATAAGATGCTTTCACCTAAAATGACACACGTAGATGCTTGATTCTACACATGACGCCTGTTTGCCAGGTTTTCATCATGGTACCTGTCCAAAGTGCCATCGAAGTAGTTTTCGCTAGAGAACGATTTTTCTCTTTACTGTTTTCAATCCTTTTTTTGATTTTTTTGTATTTTCTGAGAGATTTTAAGCTAATGTTGAACCACCTGGTGGTGCTGATGTTGAACCACCTGGTGGTGTTGATGTTGATACTTCTATCATAATGTGCCATCGATATCCTATTTGAAGAAGTTGCTTTGTCAAGACACATGCACTTCAAAGCAACTTTTGAGATCCTTGATCTTCTTTGTTGATACCGAAGTTAACTTTGTCTTTGTGCACACATCGAAATAGAGTGCATTTTGAATCCTTATGATGAAGGGTCACTGCCAATACATGGTCAATGTGAGACTTGGATATCATGCATAGAGGCATGGATGAAGTGTGTTTAGGGATAAAAGATGGAATGGTTGACAGTTTGGAACCTTTGACTCTCCAAACTTGGGAAGATGAGCAATAATGGGTGGATACGGAAGTGTACGTGGAATTAGGACCAACTGCTTGATACACTTTGTATGTTGCTTGAGAAGCCTAGTTTTTCCTTTGTGGAAATCTTTGATGGATACTTGCCCCATTTTTATTTTGCCCCATAGTTTCTTTGACTAATGGAGTTTGATAGGGATAATCATTCTTTGTATTCTTTGGTATCCATTTGTATTTGATTTGTCCTTTATGCTTCAGTACTTCTTTTTCTTTAATGACGTTCTTCATGCTTCGATTCAAGCCTTTCTTTTGATGGTCCCAATTTGTGGATGGGGTGATGGGTGGATGAAGATTCGTGACATGGCGGTTTGTAGTATTGGCATTGGTTTCATCATAAGGATCCTTCGTGCTCCCTATGTTGACGTTTGCTCGAGACGAAGTTGCCCCTAGTTTTGTAGAGGTATCACTGATATGTTGAGATTCCTTGATTGTCGAAAAACCAAGGCCTTGATGCTTAGGATTACCAACAATTTGCACTAGTTCTAGGATATCCTGTTCATGTAGGCCCAATCCTTTGCCTTAATAATTCATCTGCTAAAAAAACTTATTTGCAATAGGATATGATTTTCCTTGGAAACAAGGTGCTAATCCTTCTCTGCTCTGTGGCGAATCTTCAAAGGTCATAGCTCTTTCATTTTTGATGAGATAGTTTTCCCTTACAAAGGTGAGTGGTCCGAGTTTATAAGTGATAGGATCCTCCATATGTGGGATAAATGCCTAATTGGTATCTTTAGTTTGATCTTGTGATATATCAGATTGTAGTGCTTCTTCAAAAAGTGTTGATGATTCACTGTCCACACAAAATTCTTCCTCTTGACTCCTTTCACAGGATGTTTCTGATTCACGACTTCTGTACAAACCTTCTTCATGAGCCATTTCTGATATGTCTCTGTATTTTTCTATATCTTGATCATGTGTTCAAATGTTAAGAGTAGGAGACTCTTGTTCCTTGGTAATGATGTCAAGAGTATGAGACTCTTGTTTTGAATGAAGATCATCTACATGTCCGTCCAAAGAAAGCATCTTGTGGGTAGATGGAGGAATATGTGTTATATGGATATGATCATCATTTGCGGCATCTTGTATAGATAGGAGAGTTCCCATTAGATCATTGTAGTATTTTGAAGATACGAATTCTTGATCTTGAGTGATTTTAGAACTATTTTCAACATGCTTTGGATCAAGTTCTTGACATGGCTCAATTTCAAAGGATGGATTTCTTATAGTGGATTCTTGGACAACATTCTTAGGCATGGAAAGTGGATCAATATACTTTTGATCTTTGAGGATTCCTTCACTATCCGTAATCATGTGGTCGAGGGATGTCAATATGTCATTGGAAGGGCCATTGCTAAACCTTGATGGAAGATTTTGATCATGCTTTGGAATACGTTCTTGAGATATGTCCTCTAACTCATAAAGTGATGTAGAGACATTTATAATATTATCATTAGTGGATGGATCGTAGCTTATGTCAATGGGATCAAATAATTGTAACACTCCTTGAAATAGATCATTAAAAAGTGGCTTTTGATGTATGGTGAGTTGTTCACTGGATGGGGTAGAAGCATCTTCAAGATCTTGAACATTGTTTTCAACAATTGTGGAAGAGATATTACCAATGTCTTCAACCATAAGACCAAGTGATGTTGACATTTTTTGAATTGGATCATTGTTGGGTATTTTTGGTGGATTTTGATCGTGATTGAAAAGTAGCTCTTGGTGTATGTTGATTTGATCGTTGGATGAGATGGAAACATCTTCAAGGTGCTCATTGATAGATTGATCTTGATTTTTGATTTCAACAATTGTGGTGGGAATCTATTTCAAGCTCTATTGTATGAGTAAGGTTTGTCTTTGCTGCTAAGCCAATAACACTTGTTGTTGGTCGTGTTGTTTTTGTGCCAACAATGCTTTTTGTTGGGCTTGTTGTTGAGCTACTTGTTGATGCACTTGTTGATGGATTGCTTGCAATAGTGTTTGGAATTTTGCTTGCCCCTGTCGGGCTTGGTGTTGGGCTTGAGCTTGAGCCTATGCTTGTTGGGCTGCTTAAGCGACTTGCACAACTTGTGCGGCTTGTTGGTTTTGGAGCGCCTTTTTGTGGGAAGCTTCTTGAGCAGCTTGCAATATGATGTAGAATGAATTTTTCATGTTGTATTTTGGCGGTGGTGGTGGTGGATTGGGAATGGAGTTGATTGTTGGGGTTGCTTGAATGGTTGCCACCTGTTGTTGCGATATCGATTGCAAAATAGGATGATTTGGTATGATGTTTTGATTCAGCATTATAGGTTGACTTTGAACATTTTTTTGGTTGAGAATCATATTGCCTTGATTTAGGTAACTTTGATTTTGCATGGCGTTACCTTGACTTGAACCAACATATGGAGTTGCCAATATATTGCTAGGATTTTGAACAAAATTAATGGGATTTGCAAACATGTCTACACCAAACTTTACCAAGTGTGTATTTGAAATGGTCATGTTTGGTAATTTGTACTTGGCATGTATGGATTTGGTGGGATAATGTTGTTTGGAAAACTCATGCATTGAGCGTTTGGTTGATAGATTTGCAAATTTGAACTTGGATTTAAATCTACCATTGGGAAAGGTGTTCCAAACTCTGGATTTGGCATACTCACATTCATTGTACTTTTGAGGTTTGAAGGAGATAATGATGCCATGTATAAATGTGAGTTTCGATAATCAATTGGCATTGTGAGACTTGGATAGTTTGGTTAACTCGAATTTCTCATGATGGATGGATCAAGTTTATATTCCATGTCCCTCTTATGTTGAGATCGAGTTTGAACCATAAAATGAAGATCAATTTTCAAGAATGTAAGAGATGTACCTCTAATTCTTTAGATCAGTCTAAACCTTAGGTTCAAAGAATCAAAGAACTAGGATAATTGAAGGATCAAAGCGATGATGAGGATGAGATAAATGGAAGATGAGTGATATGGATGAATGGAACTCTTAAAGAAACTTTGAAGGGAATGCTAAACCTTATAGGACTTTGATTAATCGTGATTGGATTGATAGTTTGACTAGATGTGTTAAGTCAAACAAGAGTGATAAATGTAATCGTAAAACTCTAGGAAGTTGTGTTATCCAAGAGTGAACTCTTACAAGATGGAATTTTGACTAAGTGCATCAAGTCAAACAAGGTGATGATTTGATAATCTAACTAAGTGTGTTAAGCCAAACAAGATGAACTCGTAAACCCTAGGAAGTTGTGTTATCCTAGAAAAAACTCGTGTATAAGATGATGGTTTGACTATATGTGTTAAGTCAAACAAAGTGATTTGATTTTGCCTAGCAGTTTAGCATAAAATATGTTTACAAAGTTCCCAAGAGTTGTTGGTGAGGTGATTTTTGACTGATTTTGATGGTTGAGAGATGGATGAAAGTGATTGAATTGATCCTAGACTTGACCTAGATAACACTTCTTCTTACAAGACCTCGATGTTGGAGAACACGCTATATTTCCTATGGGAGGAAAGAAAACCTTTCAAAAAGTTTGGGATTCTGGTGATAGTAAAACTCATACAACTCAGGATCTCAAGACGCTTCTCACGAGATTTCAAACTAAGCTTCTTGAACTTTGGTTTTGGGATATTGATCTTGCGGGAAATCATGTTAGAAAACACCTGTGTAATCCAATTTGTCTTTTATCTTGTCTTAGTGAATTCCTTTTACCAAAATCACTTGCTTGATTATGTTTTTCAAACTGAATATCCAATGTCCTAATTTCCCTTTATCCCACAAAGTGCAGAAATCAAGGAAATCAAGGCAAAGGTTACCTATTGTTGACTTTAGTAAGAAAATTGAGATGAAATCCAAATGCTTAGAAGCCTCTAAGGATGAAATCCCTAGGGCAAGCATGAGCACTTGAATTCGTCAAAGGTATTTGCTTCCCTAAAGGGTTTAAAATTTGAAGGTCCTATGAATGTTTGTTTTTCAATGTTTTGAATCCAAGCAAAGTGTTTTTAAATCCAAGCACATGTACAACCCTAGGATGATGAGGCAATATTATGTTGGGTTCCCACTTGGACAAATCCAGCTATGCATATCTTGTGTGAATGGCTAAATGCTTGACTACACTGGCTCCCCTCCATGGCACACACTTCTCGGGTCAGCCAAGCATTAGTACCCATGAATCTCCCATGGCATACTTTCCATTTCCACAACAAAACCACATGTATAACGTGGGGTGGCTTCAAAGGACATGACCTTTTTCTAAACAATGGGTTCTAATGCGGGCATTTCGTTCGTGGGGGATTATCCAACATCGGTGAGAGTCCATTTTTGTCCATCTCATCGGAATAATCCTCGTGATTCTTGAACTTTCCTCAAGAATCCACACTTATATACCGGTTGAAAGTCGCTTGGCTTTAGCGTGTTCCCGGTTGGGTCATTCCCTTGGGTGAGTACTTTTTCCCACAAGGCAGGCCCTCTAAGTTAAACAAAAGCAAATAAACTCATCCGTAGTTCGATCAACCTTCATTTAGAAACAAAGGGAGCACACTCACAACAAGTTTACTCACACTCGCAAAGTGTTTTGTTCAATTTTAAGTTCCCAAAATGAAAGTGTGAAGGCAATCTTTTTGACAACTTAACATCACAAAAATGCTTTTGATTCTCAAGATCGCCGCGAAGCACAAGAGAAGCGCATATGCATTTCAATGGTATTACTTTGTAAAAAAGATTAAAAAACAAGAAAGACACATGCTCATTTTAATCCTCAAGCAATGATGAATTCATTTTATAGCACCAAAACCAAGTGTGTAAGATTGCTTGTTCATTTTTAGACCAAAATCTAAATTCTAGTGCATTTCTAAGGTTCAATTTTAACCAAGTTGAAGAAATCAAGTCAATGGTTAATTTTAAACTAAATATTTGAAGGTGAGTTTGTTCAATTTTAGCCCAAATTGAAATCTAGTAAAGTCATTCTAAAGTTCCTTTTAGGCATTTTGTAGCAAAATGAAAATGTTCTTTTTAGGGCCCCAAAAGATGTGAGTTGATTTAAAACAGAAAAATAAAGCATAGAACGGAAGCCCTAAGCATTTAAAAATGATTTATGAATTTCAAGTTTCATTGCTCGATTTTTCTCTTTGACATGAATCTTGCTTCAAAGATTGTTTTTGATGTTTCAATGTTGCACACTCCTTGTGCAAATGAAGTCACTCCTCCTGTTCCTTTTCAATTCTAATGCCCAAGTCCAATTTCCCTGATTCTTTATACAATCCTACAAAGATTACAAAGTTAAAGTAAGATTTATTTGAATGTTAAAATAATAAAGAAACTTGGGCATTTGATATTCATACTACAAGATAATTGGAAAATCATTCATTTGATAGATCTTTATACCACCAAATTATAGAACTATTTATAATAGTGATATAGAATGATAACCAAATAAATGAAAAGAAACTCCCCTTTTTTTCTTGTTTCTCTATGAAAGAGTGTCACTTCTCATAGTCATATTCATCATACTTAAGTATAGTATGTTAAATCCAATTGGCTATAAGGCTGCCATTATGATAAGACCTAAAACCAAAGTACTTGTATTGGTTATTCAATTGTCTGCAACAAACACTCAAGAGTAAAATTCAAGTCAATAGCATTAGAAGTTGGCTTTGAGATTCAAACACCCAAAAAGAAATAATGGCATTTACTACTATTGTCAAGATGACTTGCACGCCACCACTGAAAGATTAAAACCAAACAGATTTTATATTACGAGAAAATTCAAAGACTTCTATTTTGACATTGGAAACAAATGGATTCTCAAAACTTTGCAACAAGAACATTTATGAGAGCATCAGTAGATCTTTGAATAACTAAAGCCAACTTTCCACTCGAAGGGACACAACAGTGTGCATTAGTAAGCTTTGCAGAAACCACACTTAGCATAAGGCATGACAGGGTCATTAACATGAAAGTATTATGCTGCAAAATATTTAAAGAGTTACTTTCCTAACTTGTGCTAATTTTAAACTCATTATGTTTGACCAACCTTTGGCAAATTTTTGGCGTAATTTTCTTATCAGACTTTCATCAATTTACACTCACAGCACACTGATGTTGAATGGTGGCTCAACTATAGCATTTACGTCGAAGGAGACCAAACATATAATGTTAGAAAAGAAATGCAATAATAGTGCTATCAAATGAACTAGCACCACTTTCAACGCACATTTAATAATGCACCGATCACTGTCAAGAGTAATAACACCGCTAGCAAATGCAAATGAAATTACTGCCAGTCGCACCCTATTAGTGAATAAATGGCCAATCCTATTAGGTAGGTAATCAGGTGGGCATTGGGCAGAGGGAAGTATAGCATTTAAGCCAATATAGTGGATTGAATTCTCCTGACAGTGATAGCAGGCAGAATTCTAATTCACCTCCGCAGACGACATCTCTCATCTTCTATAAACCTATCAACCAATATAGTCAACATATGCATTAATTGAATTTCCACTGATTATAAATTCATAGAGGAGCTTCTCCTGGTGGGGAGTTCATAAAGAAAACCAAACCCAAATGTCAGTGTTTAAAGAGTTTTAGCAGCTAAATGTTGAGACAAGAGTTTGAATGTGCCGAATAGATACACGTCCTTTCATCGATGACTTCATAATACAAAACTTATACGCAACCCACGTACAAATATTTTCACCTATCTATTAATGGTGCGTAAATATAAGAAAGTTTGTTTTGCGCAAACTTACAAAATCTACGATGCAGATTCAATACAAAGAGCTTGAGTGTCTGTACATTGTAATTGGCAGGTGTAAATAGAGTTGCACAACATTTCAATAGCTGAAAAGACTCTAGAATATTTCAAGCAAAGGTTATTGGCAGTTGAAAAAACTTCAAAGCTAATGCAACTTGTAAGCATATGAGGAGAACAGCGAGTAAATGTCTTTAAATATTTCAAGCAAATGAATTTGGTATGTGTAAAACTAAATTTTACAATATCCATGCAGTATCCTTAGTGTTCAATGTTCACACCAGATGCAACTCTACCTACGCCAGAATGTGAGAGTGGCTGGTATCCTTATGTACAGCGCCAAAATGTGAGAGTGGCTAGTAGGCAATTGTAAGGTTAGAAAGATTTGGTTTCGGAGAATAGGTGGAAGTCCTTGCAAGAGATAGATCGATGGCAGAGCTGAAAAGACTCACATCAATGCAGAGTACTTTGGAAAGACAGATCAACAAAGATTATGATCATCAGAATGAAAAGAACAGGTGAATACCTCCACTGATAGGGATAATAAATTCGAAGAAAATTTTGAGGTGGCTCTCATGTACGCTTTTTTCATTCGTGGCTTCCTCAAAAGGAATTTGACAGAGAACATAAACCAGACTTTTAAGATTCAGAATACAACCAAACTTTAAGATTCAGAATGCCAAGTCAGGGATGGATTTTAAATGTTTCCTTTGCGCCTTCTATTAGAATATACCTACGGATAGCTTCTAATTCTAAACTCCACAAGACAAGTTGGGTTTCAGATTAAAACACTAATTATTGTTTATTTTTTTCAAACAAGACAATAAAATGTGATTTTAATCTGGTTCTTCCTTAAAGCCATCTGTAGATACATAAAAATCCTGCAAAATGCATTCCAATAAAGCTAACCCAAAGTATAAGAAATAGTATTTGCTTTCATAGCGAATGTAAAAAAAGAAAAAGCCCTCCTTCTAGCATCATTTTGTGGTAGGTAAATTTTGCAACATGTTAGTATATCATGGAAATCAAACTAACATGGCAAAACCAAGTAAACCCTATGAAATATTACTCCATACTAGACATGCTAAATTAAGACATTGAAACAACTAGAAATGCCAAATGAAATAATTTAAATCACAAATAACATGAAGCACATCTATCCATGATTTAAAATGCAAATAAATGTCAAGAAAAGCAAATCTATCCCTAATTCTTCCTTAAAGCCATCTATAGATATATAAAAATCCTGCAAAATGCATTCCAATAAAGCTGACCCAAAGCATAAGAAATAGTATTTGCTTTCATAGCAAATGTAAAAAAAGAAAAATCCCTCCTTCTAGCGTCATTTTGTGGTAGCTAAATTCTACAACATGTTAGTATATCATGGAAATCAAACTAACATGGCAAAACCAAGCAAACCCTATGAAATATTAATCCATACTAGACATG
Organism: Sequoiadendron giganteum; assembly: GCA_007115665.2. Taxonomy (NCBI): domain Eukaryota; kingdom Viridiplantae; phylum Streptophyta; class Pinopsida; order Cupressales; family Cupressaceae; genus Sequoiadendron; species Sequoiadendron giganteum. Next base: position 280,257,350 of record CM021101.1, read on the forward strand.
CTAAATTAAGACATTGAAACAACTAGAAATGCCAAATGAAATAATTTAAATCACAAATCACAAACCGCCATGTCACGAATCATCATCCACATTTGAAAGCATCTCCACTATAGGCAACTTGAGTTCAAGAGCATCTCATTGTCTATCATCTCACTAAGCTTATCAAGGATTGGGAAAGGGCTCTTTCACATATTCAAAGAGCACTAATCCAATATGGGATAGATGTGCTTCATGTTATTTGTGATTTAAATTATTTCATTTGGCATTTCTAGTTGTTTCAATGTCTTAATTTAGCATGTCTAGTATGGAGTAATATTTCATAGGGTTTGCTTAGTTTTTCCATGTTAGTTTGATTTCCATGATATACTAACATGTTGCAAAATTTACCTACCACACAACCTAAACAACACTTTTGGGAGAAAAAATAAAATAGCAAATCTACACAATTGTGCCAATTCAAACTTGAAACAGCAATATAAAGCTCAATATTGACAGAAACAACAAACTTTTTGTAGATCTAAGAAGGGCATAGCATTGTGTACTAGTCACCAAAAGGTAGTTTCAGGAGGTTGTCTGGGACTCATTTTCCCATGGGTGAATGGGTATTTTTTCAAGGATTTCAAAAAAAAATTGGGAGCCTCTAATGTCAGTTTGTAGCTTCTATTTGATCCCGGTTGCAGTGTCGAAAAGTCAGAAATCAAATATGTAAGTGAGTTTCCATGGTTTTATGAAAAATTTTACAACTTTGACAACTTTGACAAAAATATTTTCAATCCTTCATAAACCTAAAATTGGAAACATAAACACAAGAGGGGAGGGTAAAAGCAAAAATTTGTGTCACACTTTATAAAGGAAATGGCCAACATTGATCCAACTTTTAAACTTGAATCACTAAAAAGTGGCATATATGTTTTGAGTTTTGAAATGATGTAAACTAGTAAAATATGTATTTTTTAGTATATTTTATGTTTGTATTTTTATTTTATTTTTAAAAACTATTTTAAACTAGTTTTTGATAAATTAAAACTATAATTTACTTGTTGATAAAATGCTGAAAAATGAAGTTGCATGGGATGTCAAACTTTCTATAGTAAACTTTTTTTTTTTCTTTCAATTTTTTCGTGTGTATTTATAACTTAAAACTTTAGTGCATGGATATATTTTTTTCCAGTTTTGATAAATATATATTTTTAAATAAATATTAAAATGTGCAGGAAATAAAAAAGATTGTTTCCATTGAACATCAACTTTCAAATTAAATATTTATCTAAAATGGAAAAAAAAATTATACCATCTCGAAATAGATTCTTTTATCTAGTGCATCATAATTTTTTCAAATTTTTTTAATAAGTTTTAGTATTTTTCTTTGGCATGGTAATCAACCTAATATTTTGTGTTGATAACCTACCTTTAGTAAAAAATATATATATATTTTTGAAAAATACACTTATGGATCTCTAAAAGGGTATTTTTATATTTTTTTTTAAATGTTATTTACATTAGGAGTTACTGAAACTTCAAGTTTTTCAAATAATTTTATTTTTTTGGTAAATTGGACTCAAAGTGGTGTTCCATATAGTTTTAGCCAACAATTTTAGTTGAGAAAGTTGTGGAAGTATCTAACTTAGCTAGAATGAATCTTACTAGATCATAAGCTTGACCAAAATTGATTTTTGGTTAGAAATACTAAAATTACGTTGTGCTAATAAGTTGGTTGAAAGTGTGACACAACTTTGTGCTTTTACCCGAGAAAAATTATTTGCTTTTAGTGAATAAGGGTTTCCCTTGGTCAAACCCTGTTTGGGTAATTAAACCTTGAATTGAAATAATGAAATGTGAAAGGAATGATGAATGAACAAGCTATGTTGCAACTCACCAAACCCTTGAATAAACCTTTGGAAATTTATCATATTGATCTTGATCTTGCATGAAATGGCTTCAATGGATGTGGATCTTGATGGTTGAGATATGGCTTTGAATGCTTGCTTGATCTTTGAAATCTACATCACAATGTTAGCTCCAAAAATATGCATGATGCTTAAGACTTTGACATGGTGCTTGAGATCTTGATTGTTGTTATGGGAATTTTTCCCTGTGAAAAATACATTGTAATAAAATAATGCAAAATTAATTAGCAAACATTATTGTTGTGAAATGTTATGGCTTTGTAGGGTAGAAGTACACACCTGTGTCACACTTTGGGCCAATCGTATGAATTCTATCAAACTAATTTCGAGCGGAAGTGATTCACCTAAGTATGTTTCGGCTAAAACCACATGGCAGCAACATGGTGCCTACATGGCCACCTTATTTCAGTCAAATAGGTTTCAGCCGAAACCTAAATTTGACTGAATCGGTTCCGACCGAATTCATCAAACATAAAAGAAAAAAAACAAAGGGGTGCGGGCATTTTGCATGTTCAGGAAAATTCTTTGCATTCAGAGGCTAGTCAGTCGAAGAAGGTGTCTACAAAAATGTTTTGAACCCAATTTTTTTTCCATTCTTTATTCTTTTGTTTCAGTGTTATTTGCTTAGAGAGTTTGATTGTTTTTTTCTGATAAGCGATTAGTGGTAGATTTTTATTAGTTTTTTATATTGTTATTGTTAGGGTTTTTTGTTTACCACTATGTGTTAAGTTAGATTTTTTTGCATTTTTTAAGGTTCATAGTTTTTGGGCTAAAATTTGTGTTCCCCATGCCCATTTCCCACTCCTGAAAAGGTTGTATAATATTATTGTTAGCTAAGTGCTCTATTATTTCAGAATGACCTTCACATTGAACTAATATTGTAAATGGAAAGGCATTGGTAGCTGCTCCAAGCTAGTCCATATTGGGGTCTAGTAAGTGGTTTGGAAACCTCATACATATGCCCTTTTGTTCCCCATTTGTGTTGTGAACCAGGGTATCTAGGTCCCCAAATTCCTAAGAATATAACCCCTGCTAGTAAAAGTTTATTACAAATGGTAGGATTTATTAAAAATGCAAGATCTATTGAATTCTTTAAAAAATATTCGTAAGACCAAGTTAGATTTGATACAAATGTCTAAAGAAAAGTTAATAACTCAAAATCAGGACCATTGCATACATTTCATTTCATTCATTTTCTCTTATAAAATGATAAAAAAAATTGAGAGTTATGTAGAATATTTGCATATTTTGATAATAGCATCTATCAGTTATTCTTCATAGAAGGAATGCCTATCAACATAACCTAACAAAGTTATTGGTTAAGAAAATTGGATCTTAACAAACAATAAGAGAGTTAAACCTAAAATGGGTGAGTTTCAATTATAATGTACTTAACATAGAAGTCAGTTACATTGTGAGAATCATTCTTCAGATTGTTTTCCACTACCTACTAGTAGGAACATGCAAGTTTTCTTTCATCTCCAAGTCAAACAAGTCCACTTTTACAAGAAGCCAACATATACAACAAGTGTGCTTAGAGTTAAATCCATAGAAGGGGTTGGAAGTGTGACAATGAGCATGAACACTTGTGTAAATGTATTGATTGAATGCTTGGTAAAATAATAGAGCTTTCTAATTATCTCAACTACTGGTTTATATGATTTTTCACAGTACTTAATGTTTGCAAGATGGCAGTAAATATTTTTAATGAATCTCCATGTTATTTATTCTATCATTTGAACTCTTTGTATATCATATAATTTTAATTATTGTATGGGATATTGTGTATTCTCTCCATGCTTTGTGAATTAATCTTCTAATGGCTTCAGGAATGGTGTTTGCACTTCCAAACAGGATTTCAAAGCACTCTAGTGCTTGAGGACATGAACCTATTTATTTATTTATTTATTTATTTATTTATTTATTTATATTGTTTAATAATTATAGGAGAGGATAATTAGTGACTGATATTAGAATTAATAGAAATTTTCAATAATTTTGATCAATATTTGTATGAATTGGTATTAGTACTTAAAAATTATAGTGTGTAGGTCACAACAAAGGGTGAAGGATTTAGCATGCTTCTGGTGAGATAGGGGCATATGCCAATATGTATGAAGTTTTCACCTATATAAAATTAATGAAGGATAAATAGTTAATACCTAACACATCTATTGATATCTCTTTATAGTCTCACTTGAGTTATATTGAGTTCTTCACCCAAATCATGCTTAAGTTATTTACCCTCTATTGTGACCTATGTGCTATAATCAATAACCTAATACTAATACTAATTAATACAAACATTGGCCAAAAACATTAACACTTATATATCAATTAGTATCAATCACTAATTATCTTCTCTTAAAATGATTGCACATGGAGCATATATAGGTTCATATCCCCTAGAACCACCTAAATATATTCATAAAATCATGTGTTTCATTTAAATGAAATTATAGTCATACTTTCTTGCATTAAATTGTAAGTCACAAGTATCCTAAAAGACATTGTGTTAGGCACCAAATTTTTCACTATAACTAGTTTCACTTATCCATTCAGATAACTCCAATGACTACCCTTTCAATTTTATTTCAATAAACTATTATTTAATATTCTTTTTTATTTGATTGATCATTTATTTTATTGAATGTACACCATCACCGAGAATGGTATTAAACATTCACTTAGTGTGAGGCATTCAAAAAGGCTTAGATGTGTGCAATGACAAAAGGATAAACACTTAAGACCTAAACTCTTCAATTTTACTAATACTTTCATGGAAAGATTTACCAAAAGCATGAACATTTTAATATTGTATTAATCTTGGTATCAATAATTAATTCTCCTCTCTTAAAATGATTACACATTGGGTATATATAGGGGCATGTCCCTTAGAACCACCTAAAGCATTCATATTATCATGCACAAACTTTCTTATAATTAAAAATGTCACTTGTATCTTAAAATACATCATGTCCCTGAATGCAAGTTATGTATGATTATCTCCATACCCATAGTTGTATGTGTATGCATGATACTTAACCACTCACTCTCTATCTTTAAGGAGGCACTAATCTAACTTTTCTGGTTCAAACATACATTGAAATTAAGCATGTATACACTTAAAATTATAACTAAATATACATGAATGTTCCCTATCACTCTCATTACTACCCTTCAAAGAGAATTCCAAGTGGTTATTATTTCTTATTCTTTTATTTTATTAATCATTTAATTTTCTGAAGTAGGCAATATCACTACCATTGATATTTAAATTTTTATTAGTGGGAGCCATCCCAAAAAGGCCTAGATAATTTTAATTTATCATTATAACTATTTTGTGCATTTGTGATTTTTCTTTCTTAAATCATTTTTATGATTGTATATAATTTAAAAAGGTTTAACATTTAAGATTTTATTTGTACTAGCATATATTCTTGTCTCACCTAGAGAATGGTGAATTCTTCACCCTTTGTGATCAAAACACTATAATTTTTAATCTAATACTAATAATAATTCATACAAGGATTAACAAAAAGCATGAACACTTTTAAATTAATCTCCATATCAATCATTGTTTCTCCTTTCTTAGTATGATTATACATAGAGTATACATAGGTTCTTGTCTCGTAATAATACTCAAAATATTCATAGCACCACATATAATTATAATTATAGTGTAGAATTACTTATGGTTGATTTTAATTTGTAGGTATCCTAAAATACAATATGTCCATAAATATAAGTTATGCATGATTATCTCCTTATCCCTACTTATATAGATGCATTATACTTAATCATTCTCTTTATCTATGATAGGTGCTAATTTAGGCTCTATGAAAACATAAATTACAATTAAGCATCAACACTTCCATTAGAACTATGCAACATGCCAACCCTTCAATGTGTTATCCTTAAATTTAGTGTGCTCAATTTGTGGGATAACCCCTACGAAACTTGTTTGTTTCATAGCCCATGTACTCTAAGCACACAAAATGAGGAAAATTGCATTGGTCCTCGTGTGTGGTCCCCCATCCTCAAAAATTCATTTTGAGCATTAACCTTTGTTAGTTCATCGAAATTCGCATTTTAAACCAAGTTGTGAAAATTCAATTTTGGGAGTTAGAAAATGTTTTGCACATCCAAGAGCGTTTATTATTAGCGCTTTTTCATATTTAATGCAAGAACATTGATTTTTAGCATCTTTTCATATTTCATGCAAGAGCTCTGTTTTTTAGTGCTTTTACATATTTTCCATGCCTTAGTCATTTTCTGGCACATATAATGTCAGGGTTTTTTAGTGCTTCTGCATATTTTCCAACATGTAAAAGCGCTAAATTTTTTCACTCTTGCACATGTAATGTCAGGGTGTTTTAGTGCCTCTACATCTCAAACCACAAGTCATATGTAAAAGCTCAGTTTTTCAGCACTCTTGCACTCAAGTGTCCTTCCCACATGTAGAAGCTCTTTTTTCACTACTTTTACATATTTCATGTAGAAAAGTTGTTTTTCACTATTTTTACATATTACATGCAGAAGCTCTTTTTTTCACCACTTTTACATATTTCATGTAGAAGCGTTGCTTTTCATCGCTTTTACACAAGTCACATGATGAAGCTTCATTTTTCACCACTTTTACATATGAAATGTTGAGGTGTTTTTTTTTAGCGCTTTTACATAAAATGCAGTTTCTTCCAAGTGTAAGGGAATTTGGTTCAAAATCAGTGCCATAGAGCATACGCATTTTGTTGGAACTCAATGATCATGCTAAAGGCAGGTAGTTTTACATGGCTTTCACTTCGCAAAAGAATTCTAACAAGCGTTAGGCTATGTAAATTAGGATTTGTGGAACCTTTCAAGTGTGTGTTTTGTCAACAATTTAATGAATCGGTAGATCATCTTTTTGTGGAGTGTGAGTGGGCTCAAGAATGTTGGAAATTCATTAAATGTAAGTTGAATGTGTCTTTTCCATTGCCTTATTCTTTATGGGATTTGTTTACTGCCTGGACAATATTGTTCAAAATCTCTTTCCTTGCTTGCATATGGAGATTTGCTCCTCTTCTTGTAATCTGGAGTCTATGGTGGGAAAGAAACAAATGTATCTTTAGAAAATAATCCCAAACAATCATTCAAATAAAGAATAAGACTAAACAATGTATCTCAGAAGTAGTTAAATCTTTTGTTCAATCTCATAAGAATGTCTCTTCACTATTCACAAGCTGGGATAATTGGCTTCTGCAAAACTAGGAATCCATTTCTTTTCCTTTCAAAGGTTCTCAAATGATTGCCCCATAGTCAAAAATTGATAGAAGACAGGTCCAATGGCATCCTCCTACAAAAGACTTTTTGAAGCTTAATTTTGATGGTTCTTCAAGGGGAAACCCAAGTGTATCGCATGTAGGAATAGTTATTAGGGATTGGAAAGGCACTATGTTAGCAATTAAAGTGGTTCATTTGATAGATAGCACTAATAACATAGCAGAAGTTCAAGCAATGCTTCAAGGTCTACAGCTAGCTAAAGCCATGAATATTCACAAGTTGCACATTGAAGGTGATTCACTAATTGTAATCAATGCTTGTAAGGAAAAATCTGTTCCAAATTGCAGACTTCAGTATATTTTGGAGAATGCTTGGAAAATAATGGACTCTTTTTCAGAAGTTCAAATTTCACACATATAAAGAAGGCAACAAATTGGCTGATAAACCAGAAAATATGGGATGTGATGGTCAAAATTTTGAGGTAGTAGGATACGGAGAGATAGTAAAGTTTTTTCCTCAATTGCTAAGACTTGCAATTGTTGAAAGCAATTAAAAAATACCTCTACACCAAAACAAGCTATGGTGATGTAAAATTGGGTGATATGTGTAACAAAGCTTGCTGAGCTGGCCTAGTAGCTGTGATGGGAAATGTTGAGTCATCTTGTACAAGTCAGTTGGTTTATGATTGATGATTCATTTGATCGGCAGCAATATTAATAAAAGTTTAATAATTACAATACTAGCACCATCAATATGTCGACAGATTTGAGAGGCACCACTCTAGATATGCTTACAGTAGCCAAGACCAATTTTACACATGTGTTGATTGTGTCAGGGTTTTGTTTAATGTTTGTTATCTTGCAGGTACACAAAACCATGATGTTCAGGAGTGCGACATAGAAAGAGGATATGGGAGAGCAAGTTTCGCATGAGCCACTTCAAGCTTCATCAATGGGGGATTTAATAGACTCGAATTCACATGACAAAAAAATATTCCTTTTGAATTGTAATCAATATTTGCATGTCTTTTTAGCTATAAAGGTAGGTGGTTGTGAAGAAGCATTCATTCAAAGGCTTATGTGATATAACTTTGTGAAGTAGTCTGGTTGAGGAGAGGTGGTTAGATGGCATTCAAGCCATGGAATTGTAGAGTTCAAATGGTGGTGCAACCATGGGAGTTGCCTTTTGAAGAGTATCTATCCCATGATTGTCTGAAGGTGGTGTTTAATTTGAATCGCCCTAGAGTTGAAGAAGTTGTTTGCACAGTACTTGGAGTGGAGGTGACAAGCCCGTGTGCTAGATGAATCATCTTTCCTTCATAGGTGCTCTCTATTTTTCTCTCAAACATAATGGATTTGTTGCAATCTTATAGGGAGCTAGTGTTAATTGTAGAGAAATTCGTCAAACCCCAGTTCCTTCAAAATAATGCTCTATTAATTGCAACCCAAATCTATAACTTTTTTGTTGGGGATGGGGACATAGGAGGCTTGTTTCCAAGGAAATTTATCACATACCATGAGGGTTTTGAAGAAATCTATGATTCCATCATATTGGCTCTGCAATACAACAGTGATAGTAGATTATTGAATGCATTAAGTAAGAATTGTCGCAAGGTATGTGTGAACATGGATATGGCCATAAAGGATAAATACTATGCTATCTCTATCATCAAATCTCACTCCCCACATTCTCCCATTAATCTTACTGGGAAGAAGAATCGAGGGTCTTATTCATGCTCAAATGCAAGTCAAGCAGAGGGGGAGAAATCATGTGGTAATGCAGTGGATGTGAACGCGAAAGGAAAGGGACTGATTGCTCGTCTGTGGCTGGCTTGGGGAAATCAACAAGACAACACTCCAGCTATAGGTTATGGATCCTATGTGCATGGGGAGCAAGCTTTTTTTGTTCTAGCTAAAGAAGGTGGTCCTGTTGCCCGTGTCAACCAAGCCATGGAGGGTGAAGAAGCTCAAGATGAAAAATTTGTGCAGGTGGTTCACAGGGGAGTTTAGCGAAGGTCTTTAGAATTTTTTTGAAATTTTTCCATGTTCTTGTGTATGATAGTGCGATGGAGGGTGGATATGCAGTTTTTTCCATGTTTCTTCTAATGATATGTAAAAAACACGATGGGAATCTTAAGAATTTTCATCCCCTATGCTTTGTAATGATGATTAAAAGAATAGCTTAGGGGAAATTTTAGATTTTGCAAATCCATATGATATATCATGAAATCCTATGTACTTTCTTATTTTATAATATATATAAATATATAGGCCTTGTGGCTTTTACCCAAAAAAAAAAAAAGGTGTTGATTTTTAGTACCCTTGCACAAATTTTTGAAAATTTTACTAACACCCAGAAACTTTCAAAAAAGCATTATGAGCTTTGTTCCACCCATTTCGCTCAATTTTTCTCACTCCATTTCTCATAGCCACTTGCTAGTTTTCTTGTTTCCACTCCATTCTCCATCATCATCACATCCAAGTTTCCCAAACCCATGAAATTGCTCAGATTTACACCCAATATGCAGTGTCTCAAGAAAATTTGCGTAATTATATCTGAAGTGCAATACCCCATGCTAAGACCTCGGTTTTTCCTACCTTTGTATCAAAATTGTTGCATAAATTTTGATCTCTTGAGCCTAGATTCCAAAGCAGTTTTGATCAAGTTATTGCCTATCACCTAGCAAGAAGGCTCTGAAGTACAACCAGAAAGTTCTTCCCATGTTTCAATTTTTCAAAGAAGTGTTCATCAATGGTTCAAAAATAATTTGAATATGAAGCTTTCTCAAATAGCTTCAATGAACAAAATGATGGATTTCCAATTTTCTCTAGATTTAAGAATTATTACTAAAAGGCATCAAAAAGCATTCAACCTCATTGAAGGAGTCAATCTTAAGAATCCTCATTATCTCCAAAGTACACTCCAATGCTAGATAGTGATGAAGTGCACATCATCATGAAGTTTTCATTGAGAAATATTTTGAAGAACAACAAATTTTACCTTAGATTAGATTTCCCAGTTTTAGCATTTTTCATGCTTTATGTAGATAGGTTTTGGCATTTTACATGTCATTTTAAAAAATATAATTACATGTAAAAATATATATGTTTTCCTATATTCGTGGATGACGTTTTTGAATAATTCAACTAGTTTGTTAGGGTTTTTCCTAGATTATATCTCCTCTCCCATCTATAAATAAGAGAGGATTCTATTGTAATTTTTACCTTTTACCTTATGCAACGAAGTGTTGCCCAATTATGAAGCAAATATTGAAACTTTGAGTTCATTTTTGTGAATCTATTTTTGATCAATAAAGAAGTTAAGGTGCACACCAAACTTTGTGTTGTGTACAATTATCTTGTTATTTGATTGAATTGACAATGATTAGTAATTGAGATTGAAAGGGCTTTTGAGTAAATCTAAGTAGACTTTTAGCTACACCCATTGCTTGAAATTGTGATATTGCTAAGTTATTAGTGAATTATATATAAGACTTTGTGCTTATATTTATTCATGTTGCTCATGGGATTAATTGTGAAGTAGATCAAATATTGTATGCTTATTTTACAACACTGGTTATTATTTTTAAGGATTCACTATAAGAAACTATGGAACGACTTTGTGCCTTTGTGAGCTTCCTTGTTTGTTACTTGTCTATATCATGTTGGTATTCCTAGGCTTTGGTTTGACAAGATAGGAATATTAGAATTACTGCTTAGTTTTAATTTGAAGTTGTATTACGTCTAGAGATTAAAATCATGAAACATTGTAAAACATATTCTTTGAAAAAAGAGAGAATCATGAATGTGGCACACCCCCAAATCATTATTGTAGTGTACATTGTTGTAAATATTTGATTAGTTTTCCTTAGTTTCAATAAGCGGTAAGAAGGGCGCCTTCCCTTTCCGAGAGGAGATATTATATCTCATATAACTGTGGTTGAAGTTAAGTTTTGTAATCTATTAAAAGGGATTAAATGGAATTTTCACCCAACAGTTTTTTGGCGACTCTATTAGGGAATGAAGCATGCAATAAAAGCCTCACACTTTTTATTGAAATGAATAAGAACTCCAGTATCTTATTGTGATCTTGCGTATATTGTTATTGCTAATTTATCTTTTGTTTCAAATTCTACATTCTGGCTAACAGAATCTATACACGAGGTTTAAGGGCTCAAGGAGTGGTGGATCCATTTTTCTAATTATTGCAACGACACAATATTATTCCTTCTCCTCCATGAGAAAAGTCATTGTTACAATGAACTGCAATCTTTCCTCCATGAAAACTAATATCACCGCTTCCCAATGAATCTTATGTTTTCCATAGAGCTCCAGCTCAAGTACCCATTGTACAAAATGTCATGGTTGCTCCACCTCCAGGATCTTAGGGAAATACTTTTGGTCCCCTCAATCTGGTAGGCCCTCTACATGAACTTCCACATGTCTCATGAGAGAATATCCCAAAGTTCCATGGCGATGGAAAGCAGCACCCTAATGAGCACATTGTTGCCTTTTACATTGTTTGTGGTGTTCTTGGTGTCGAACATGAAGATGTTGCTGTGAGATTGTTCATTGAAACTTTACAAGGATTAGCTATAGAATGGTTTTGTACTCTTCTTATTGTTGCGGTTACTAACTGTAATACTCTTCACACCAAGTTTGAAGAAAGGTTCAAACTTGCTGAAGATGTGCACGTCTTTTTGACACAGCTTACAACCATACAAAAATAAGCCCATGAACCCATGTGTGAGTTCGTGGCCAAGTTTAATAAGCTGGTGATAAGAAGTCCTACAGTGGCAAGACAAAAGGATCATAATTTAAAGTGTTTCTTCATCAATACGCAACTTCCCAAAGTAAGTTTTATTTTGTGTAGGGCAGTTCTTGATAATTTTGAAGAAGCTCAACAATTAGCTACAAGTCTTGAGGATGACATGATTCTTTCCGATAAATAATAATGAATACAAACAAAAAAGGGAAAGTGTCACATTCCTTAGCTTCCAATTCCAACTCTAATTTCACTGAGCCCATGGTTCAAAGGTTGGAAAATGAGTTGTTGACCTTGAAGAAGCAAGTTTCTAATAATAATACTTACAAGGATTTTCCAAGAAGGACTTTCCCCAATTCTTCCAATTATTCTAGTAACACCAACTGAAACTAGAATCGTCTTCCAACACCTCAAGGAATACTTTCTTTAGAGGCTCCACCCATCAATGCAGTTGGGGAATATTATGAAGTGGAGCAATATGATTACACACAACTAGGATACTCTTTGGAATAAAATGCTAATCTATTCCATGAAGATGAAGTAGATATAGTTGGCGACTCTAACATTGGTTATTTGCATGTTGAGCATGAACTTGATGAGGACATAGTGATAGATGCATATGTTGTCTTCACTCGATCACAACAAAATCAGCTTGACCAAAATTAAGTTGATAATACAAAAGAAAAGGACAAATTTCCCATAACTATTGCAAAAAGAGGTGCTCCTTTGCCGCTGCAACTGAAGGACACAGTAAACAAATCTGTAAGTGCACCTCATCCTCCTATTATTTCTTTAATTTTGAAAGCCAATTATTAGGTTCCTAAGACTAGTACCCACTTTGTTAAACCTATCCCTGAAGTTACACCTACTTCCTTGATCAATTCATTCCAAGCATTTGATATCATTGGTCATGCAAAGAAAATAAAAATCCAGATGTCTGAAGTTGAATACTTGAAAGCCAATCTTGAGAAATTTGACAATTTTTTTAAGTTTGTGAAGGATAAAGGAACCAATCCATCTAAAGAAATCCCTTCAAATATGCCTACTGCCCCAAAGCCTAAGCATCCACAAAGTAACTTAGTCTCCACTCTCTCGTCAGTTCTAGAAAATATTGATCCTTTCTACATCTCATTGCTAGTCAATGGCTTCAAGTTGAGCGATTATGTTATAGACTCTGGTGTGTATGGCAATGTCATGCCTACTAAGGTTTCTACTACCTTGGGTCTAAATCTGACAAAAAAAATTGGTTGTTGCTTCTCCATGGAGAATAAACCAGTGCCTCTAATCAGGAAGATCAAGGATGTGTTGTTTGCATTTGATGTGTTTTTGGAGAAGAAAAGCAAGATGATAGTCTTGGTTGTAGATGTTCCATCATCTTATGGAACTCTTCTTGGATGAAATTTCTGCAAAGATGTGGGAGGAGAGCTCAAAATGGATATTTCAAAGGCAAGGATACCTGTCAAGGGTTTTATGAAGAAGTTGTTTCTGGAAAGGGAAGCAAAGTTTTCTGTAACAAGATTGGGTGACCCAAAAGCTCATATTCTCTTTGTCTCCTAAGATGAATTTTTACTATTTGCAAACTGATGGAATATTCAAGTCTTTGGATAAGGATGCAAGCAAATAGGGGGGGAAAATGGCTCATCTTTTTTAGATAAGGAATTGTCTTCAGACAAAGAGTCTTCTTCAAATGGAGAATCTTCTTCGAATAAAGAAACCACAGATTTTGAAGTTATCAAATTAGTAGATCCAAAAAATGTTTGGAATATTGAATTTGGTGGTAGTTGATCTTCCATTGCATTAGGAGTGGGAATTGTTCTCATACCTCTTGAAGGAAAAATCTTCCCTTTTTCTTTCAAGTTGTAGTTCAACAACAATAATGACAAAACAGAGTATGAAGCATGGTTGATAAGAATGGAGGTTACATTTAAGAAAAGAATTAAAAACTTTCATACCCAAGGTCATGTCAAGTTAATGATTTTTCAAAAGAGATGGTATCAAATAAAAAATGAAAGGTTGCGACATTATCACAATCATGTTTGGGATCTTGGCATAAGAATTGTATGATGCATCATGGGACAAAAAGGAGAGGACATATCACTAATTCACCAACTTTCTGGTGAAAAAAAAATTATTTTTCATTTTGAGTCTTTTTGTGTCTTTTTGTGTCTTTTTGTGTCTTTTTGTGTCTTTTTGTTTCGTCACCTAACTCTATTCCCAATGGATGGATAGAGGAACTTGGAGTCTAGAGTTCCTCTCCCTTCAACCATTTCAAAGAATGATTGAAAGAAGCTCCCTCGCTAGAGCCAACTGTTATCCTTGAATTCAACGCAGTCAATTCATGGGATAACCCCTATGAAACTTGTTTGTTTCATAGCCCATGTACTCTAGGCAGGCAAAATGAGGTGAATTGCATTGTTCCTTGTGTGTGGTCCCCCATCCTCAAAAAGTCATTATGAGTATTAACCTTTGTTAGTTCATCAAAATTCATATTTTAAACCAAGTTGTGAAAATTCAATTTTGCGAGTTAGAAATTTTTTGCACATGCAAGAGCGTCGATTTTTAGTGCCTTTGCATATTTCATGCAAGAGCGTTGATTTTTAACACCTTTTCATATTTCATGCAAGAGCGATGATCTTTAGTGTCTTTGCATATTTCATGCAAGAGCTCTATTTTTTAGTGCTTTTGCATATTTTCCATGCCTTAGTCATTTTCTAGCACATGTAATGTCAGGGTTTTTTAGCGCTTTTGCATATTTTCCAACATGTAAAAGTGCTAAAACAAATTTCTCTTGCACAAGTAATGTCAGGGCTTTTTAGCGCCTCTACATCTCAAACCACAAGTCATATGTAAAAGCTCAGTTTTTCAGCACTCTTGCACTCAAGTGTCCTTCCCACATGTAGAAGCTCTATTTTTACCACTTTTACATATTTCATGCAGAAGGGATGATTTTCACCACTTTTACATATTACATGCAGAAGCTCTATTTTTCATTTCTTTTACATATTTCATGCAAAAGCATTGTTTTTCATCACTTTTACACAAGCCACATACAGAAGCTCCATTTTTCACCACTTGTACATATGACATGTTGAAGCATTGTTTTTTAGTGCTTTTACACAAAATTTAGTTTCTTCCAAGTGTAAGGGCACTAATTTTTAGCACCCTTGCACAAATTTTTGAAAATTTTACTAACACCCAAAAACTTCCAAAAATGCATTATGAGCTTTGTTCCGCCCATTTCACTCAATTTTTCTTGCTCCATTACTCACATCCACTTGCTAGTTTACTTTTTTCCACTTTGTTCTCCATCATCATCACAATCAAGTTTCCCAAACCCATGAAATTGCTCAAATTTACATCCAATATGTAGTGTCTTGAAAATTTGCGTAATTACATCTGAAGTGCAATACCACATACTAAGACCTCAATTTTTCCTACCTTTGCATCAAAATTGTTAAAGCCTACTCTTGCATACATTCTAATCTCTTGAGCCCAGATTCTATAGCAGTTTTGATCAATTTCTTGCCTCACCAAGCAAGAAGGCTTTGAAGTACAACCAGAAAGTTCTTCCCATGTTTCAATTTTTTAAAGAAGTGTTCATCAATGGTTCAAAACTAATTTGAAGATGAAGCTTTCTCAAATAGCTTCAATGAACAAAATGATGGATTTCTAGTTTTCTCTATATTTAAGAATTGTTCCTAAAACACCCAAAAGAATTCAACCTCATCAGAGGAGTCAATCTTAAGAATCCCCATTATCTCCAAAGTACACTCCAATGCCAGATAGTGATGAAGTGCACGTCATCATGAATTTTTCATGGAGAAATATGTTGAAGAAGGCCAAATTTTTCCTTAGATTAGATTTCCCAGTTTTAGCATTTTTCATGTTTTATGTAGATAGGTTTTGATATTTTACATGTCATTTAGAAAAATGTAATTACATGTAAAAACATAGATGTTTTCCTATATTCGTGGATGACATTTTTGAATAATTCAACTACTTTGTTAGGGTTTTTCCTAGATTATCTCTCCTCTCCCATCTATAAATAAGAGAGGATTATATTGTAATTTTTACCTTTTACCTTATGCAACGAAGTGTTGCCCAATTGTGAAGAAAATATTGAAACTTTGAGTTCATTTTGTGAATTTATTTTTTATCAATAAATAATTTAAGTTACACACCAAACTTTATGTTGGGGACAATTATCTTTTTGTTTGATTTAATTGGAAATGATTAGTAATTGAGATTGAAAGGGCTTTTGAGTAAATCTGTGTAGACTTTGAGCTACACCCATTGCTTGAAATTGTGATATTATTGAAGTTATTGGTGAATTATTTATAATAATTTTGTTTATATTTATTCATGTTGCTCATGGGATTAATTTTGAAACATATCGAAGACTTTGTGCTTCTTTTACAACACTAGTTACTATTTTGAAGGATTCACTATCGAAAACTATGGAACGACTTTGTGCCTCTATGAGCTTCCTTGTTTGTTACTTGTCTATATCATGTTGGTATTCCTAGGCTTTGGTTTGACAAGATAATAATATTGGAATTATTGCTTGATTTTAATTTGAAGTTGTATTGCATCTAGAGATTAAAATCGTGAAACATTATAAAATACATTCTCTAAAAAAAGAGAGAATCATGAATGTGAGACACCCCCAAATTGTTATTGTAGTGTACATTGTTATAAATATTCAATTAATTTTCATTAGTTTCAATAAGCAGTAAGAAGGGTGCCTCCCCTTTCCTAGAGGAGAGATTCTATATCACATAACTATGGTTGAAGTTAAGTTTTGTAATCTGTTAAAAGGGATTACAGAATTTTCACCCAACATAATGAAGTAAAAATTTCTAATTTTTAACTTTGCGAGTAAATAAACTATGTACAACAAGCCATTGCAATAAAAAATTTATTTTCTTTATTGATAATATATGAACAAAGATGCCATAAAAAATTATATTAAGGATTCTTTTTCATTACAAGAATTTCACAAGTTACAATCATACAAGAACGCATACATTTACATACATAGCTCAAATGAGCTTTAGAACAAATAGCTTATAGATGGTTCAATATCCTTCCTTTCAAATCTTGGTCTTTTTTCATTTTTTTGTGGAGGAGAAGCATCACTCAAGCGTGTTTCTACCAACCACGAACTCATATGTGGTCCCCCACACATCTATCAATTGATAGATGGCCCTTCCCTTCGATGAAGATATTGGTATAGTAACCAGATAACGATGACCAACTAAGCATAGTGTTGTGTCCTACATAACTAGAACTTGTAAATCCACAATCTGGAACTAGCATGTAATATTGTATCACAGTGAACTAACAATGGAGCCAGAGGTAGTCACACTACTTCGGCCAAAGTGTTCTCATTCAGTACTTTGAATGAAGGTCATTCTATCACATACACTACTCAGGGTCGATTTGACTTAAGGCCATCATAGACTATGCATAGGTATTTCCTTCAATGGATAACCTATCACCCTAGAGATAACCTATCACCATTTCTACAAACTTAGAATTAATCTACTTTAAAAAATTAAATGCGCAAGCTCCCTCCCTTAATGGATAAACAATCCTAGGAGTAAACACTAGCTATTCTAGTTAAGAGTAACACGTATTTCACTCATGTTTAATCATATCTAGTATGTAATACCTATGATAAACATAGACCTCCTATTATGGAGTAGATACAAGCACATTATAAAACAATAATAGAAGCTTCCAAATCCTTTACAAGCAATACTACTTTCCTTATATGTAAGTACTCATAATAGACAAGTCATAGCAATCATGGAGAGTTCAATATTTCAAAACTAAAGCAAACAAATAAGAAATTTCCTCATGCATGTTTCCACTTATCTAATCAAATTACTGCGAATCATTTTCCCACAGTAACAACTAGCTAAAACTTGATTCCTTCAACTATGCCACAATAACACCCTTCTCTCAAACTGACGATATACTTCTCTCAAAATAATAATGCCCTCACAAATACTCTCATCTCTCTCTCTCAAATAAATAGAAAATTTCAGCTATGAACTACAGAGAAAAACATATAAAATATTGTTCATAAAGCATATGGTATGTGTCCCAAACTAGTGAGTTTGATCTATTATTTATACAATAGAAAAGACACTTTATATCCTACATAATAGGCATGGGTGTTTACAGAAATCACCATGCAACACCACTCACTTCACATAGCTAAAAGGCAGCACACTAAGAAGGAAATACTTAGCCAAACAATACTATAGATCAACCTCATTTGGTGACAGCAGTGAAAGAATATTTCAAAACAACAAATGTTGATAAATCATAGTTTGAATTGCTCACACAATGAACATCTACAGTGAATAGGATTCATAAGGTGGTGCCAAGATAAAATAGCTCTTCCAATAGTTGGCAAGTTAACTGTATATATTTGAATCAATCAGTATCAAATATGTAACACACAGACCAAATCAACTTAGTCCATATGAGTCGATTCTCTTCATTTATCAAATTGACCAAGTCATCAACTTGTTGTTCAAGCTCATTATTTGTTGTTTGATATTTACCAATGACAAGGCATTAATGAGCTTACTAAATAAAATTTATTCCCAACTAAGGCATCGACTAAGTCTCCTCCATATATCGACTTAATGTAGCAATCTATTTTGAATTATATGTGTTTCATTATGCGTGACAGCGTGAGTAAAACTCAACCTCTCAAAGTATAGTCATAAGTAATATAATCATCCTTTGATTAAGTTAAAATAATTAGCCTCTATCATTGTTAATGATAGTCGCTTCCAAGCAAGTGATAATATATTAAATATATATAAATATTTATAATATCACATATACATTTATATAACTATCAACGTATATCTATATATATGTATATGTATATGTATGTATATATATATGTTAATATATATTTATATATATCATATTCCTTCTAAGTAAGTATACATTCAATATACAAATAATTATAATCAAGATAGTATTAACATAATAATCACAATATACCAATTGTATGCATATATATGTATAAAGTATATGCCTCTATGTACATGTATACGTATGTATACATATATCGATACATTCATATGGGCATTTCTTTTTTCCATCGTACGTGTGTATCAATACATATATACATATGGATATATATGTATACTATACATATATATATGTATACTATACACATATATATATGTATACACATTTGACTCTCATAATAGCCATAGACAGTTACTATTATATTGATAAGTATTTACGTTTGGTACATCTATACATATACATATACATGTCATTAGATCCAATTGACCTGCATGTGTATATATATACACATACTCCACGTACGTCCCACTCATCAATATAAAACCTAGTAATACAAGAAAGAATTGATAATCCCAAACAAATAAACATCACCCATAATGCATTTCACTAGTAAACAAGACTCCTACTTATGCAAACACATCAACTAATGATGACTTACCAACTTCCCACATAATGACTCAACTTAATTGTTCTACTGTGGTGTATGTATAAGCTCAGATAGTTTACGTTACTGGTTACTCGACCAAGTTCTTCTCCTGAGTGATACTTCCCTTCCTCCTGGAGGAATTGAACATATACCTGCAACCACTAACACATGCCTATGGCAGTTAGTTGTTCACAAAATATGCAGTATACATAATACATTTCCAAACTTAGAATATTAATTCAATAATCATCCATTCACATATATGCAGTATTTTCCATAAAATCAAATTAGATAACATCATTCATAATGTATTGATAACAAAGTGCAAGCATAATTTATTCATCTCCATGATTCACATTACATTCAGATTTACCCTACATAGTAATAGTAAATAGTAATTACACAATTGGGGTGTAACATACTCCCCCCCTATGAATCATCATCCTCGATGATTTTATGTTGCAACATAAAACAAACAACAACAAACATATTGTTTTAAGCATTCTCAAAAGCATCAAGATCATGAGGAAACTTTTGACGAATCTCAGCATAGTCCTCCCAAGTGGTTGAGTCTTTTGCATACTGGTCCCACTAGATTGCATTGCAACACTTCCCTATTATGTAAGCAAAGCTTATGTGTTCTAAGCACCTTGACAAGCTCAAGAGTTACCACTCTAGGGTCATATACCTGTAAAGTAGTCCAATCAATCACATGATTATCACCTGGTATATAATTTTTGAGGTAGGACACATGGAAGACGTTATGCATTCAAGAAATAGTTGGTGACAACACAATTCAATAAGCTACTAGATTCACCTCCTCTAGAATCTCAAAAGGTCCTACATAACATGGTGCTAACTTAGAAGACTTTCCAAATTTAATGGAGCTTTTGTGAGGTTTCACTCTCAACAACACTTTTTCACCTATGGAAAAATTTTGGGGCACTCTTTTGGCATCAGCATATATTATGTCAGTCGTTGGCTTCAGCCAACCTTTGCTTAACAATATTAACTTGTTCCTCCATTTTTGCTAACATTTGTATCTCAAGACTCACTCTATCTTCAAGTCTATTCCAACTTATAGGAGTTTGACTTTCAACCATACAATGCTTTGAAAGGAGCCATCTTTATAACAGAATGATAAGAATTGTTGTAGGAAAATTCTACTAAGGGTAAGTAATATTCCCACTTGTACTATTGATCCATGTAGTACATTCTAAGTAGGTCTTCCAATACTTTATTCACCCTTTCAATTTTCCCATATGTTTCCGAATGATATGTTGAGCTAATATTCAATTGATTCCCTAGTGTAGAAAATGAGGTTTTCCAAAACCTAGAAGTGACTTGTGCATCCCTATTTGAGATAATCTTCTCAGGAATCCCATGCAACCTAAAAACAATTTGCACAAATTTCCTTGCTATGATAGGTGCTCCATCAATTAGAATCTTGATTATAAAATTTCCTACTTTGGTAAGCTTATCTACAACCACAAGAATGGCATTGTGCTTATTTCTTGACATAGGCAATCCTTGCACAAAGTCCATACTTATGACTTTCCACTTCCCCTTTGGTATATCATGCGAGTATATCAAGCTTGCAAGATGATGATGTTCCACTTTCACCCTTTGAAACTCAAGACATCTAGCCACAAATTTAGTAGCATCTCCTTTCATCCATTTCCAAAAATATAGTGGCTTCACATCTTCCATCATTTTTGTCACTCCAGGGTGTCTAGATTACGATGCTTCATGTACTTCCTTCCATACCAAATTTATTAACTCTTCTATGTCATGTACATACATTCTACCCTTATATTTAAGTAATCCATTAGATTCAAAATGAAAACCTTCATACCTATAATCTTGTGGATTGCTAGTGAGTGCTTGTTTGACTTGTAAGTAGTACTCGTCCTCTTTGCATTTCTACAACACTTTCCCTTTAAAGTTGGTTTGAATCGTTACTATTGAAGCAATATGTCTTCTTCAACTCGAGGTGTTGGCAACTCGATTTTCCTTCCCTTTTATATAACTAATATTGAATTCATAATCAGCTATTAACTCTAACCATATTCTTTTCCTAGCATTCAGATTAGGTTGAGTGAAAAGGTACTTTCACCCATTATGATCAGTTTTCATCTCAAAGGGTTTCCCTAACAAGTAATACCTCCACATTTGTAATGCATGAACCACAATTACTAATTCTAAATCATGTGATTCATAACTCAACTCATAAGGTTTTAGCTTCCTAGATTCATAAGCAATTACTTTCCCGTCTTGCGTTAACACACCTCCTAAACTCTCTCTAGATGCATTTTTTATAACAGTAACTTATCCTTAGGATTTAATACTTTCAAGATTGATGTGTTGGTTAAATTCTCTTTGATTAGGTCAAAAACATCTTGGCACTTCTCAATCCACTCAAATTCCTCCCCTTTCTTCTTTAAAGAAGTAATTGGAAAGCGATTTTAGAGAAGTTTGCAACAAACTTTCATAATTTCAACAGCTATACCCATGAAAATTCTTACCTCTAACACATTCTTAGGTACTGGCAACTCAAGTACCTCCTTGATTTTAGTTGTATCTACTAAAATTCCATCTATCGAGATCACATGCCCAAGATAATGTACTCTCTTTTGAAAGAATGTACACTTAAAGATTTTACCATATAGCTTATGTTCTCTTAAATGTTGTAGTACCATCTCTAAATTCTTGCAATGTTCCTCATCATTCCTAGAATAAATCAAGATGTCATCTAGAAAACTAATACAAACTTGTCTAGGAAGTCCCTAAATACACTATTCATTAGGTTCATAATTATTGCAGGTGCATTCGTTAAACCAAAGGGTAAAATAGTGAACTTAAAGTGTCCATCACTGGTTCTAAACATAGCTTTAAATTTGTCTTCATCCTTAATCCTCAATTGGTGATATCTAGATATTAGATCTATTTTAGAGAATACGACGGCTCCCCTCATTTGATCAAAAAGATTGTCTATGTGTCGCAATGGATACTTGTTCTTAACCACAGCTTTGTTAAGCATATAATATTCAATGAACAAATGTAAAGTACCATCCTTCTTTTTAACAAAGATGACTAGCACTCCCCAAGGTGAAACACTTGGTTTTATCAACCCTTTAGATAATAGTTCATCCAATTATGCCTTAATTTCTATCAGCTCAATGGTTTTCATTCTATAGGGCACCTTGGAAATAGGTTCAAACCCTGGAACTATATCTATATAGAAGTCAAATATTCTCTTCGGTGGCAACCCTAATAACTCATTTGGAAACACATCCGAATTTTTTCTCAATATTGGATACTTCTCCATATCCGACTTTCCAGTTTCATTTATTTCACTATCTTCTAAATCTTGAAAGCTCTGGGATTCCAATTTATCAATATCCTTTCCAAGTTCCTCTATCTTGACAAAAAATATTTTACACCCTTTCTTCTTAGCTCTTAATAGTTGCATTGTCGAGATTTAATGAATCTTGACCTCTCTAGGTATCCCTTGAAATTTTACTTGATTACCAAAATCATCTAGGCATTCTATAGTTTTAGCATGGAAATCTACCTTAGCCCTATGTCTCCACAACCAATTCATACCTAGGATAATGTCGTATGATCCTAGAGGTGCGACATATAGGTTTACTTCTATAGAAAAACTAGGTAGCTCTATCCTAGCCTTGAATAGACATTGTTCCACCTTTGCTTTTATCTAGCTTGCATACTCTACATCCTAAGACATTATCATGTTTCTAGCCTTCCTAGATAATTTCTTAACTGATCTAGGTGAAATGAAATTCTCATTTGCACCAGTTTCAATAAGAACATAAATGGGTAAACCAAACAAAATACATGGCATTTCAACTGGAGTTACTTGATACTTTGCCTAAAAATCATCCACAACTGTGCATGTATCTTTTGTTGGAACATAGCTTGTTGAGTGGGTAATGGATTACCATATGGTTGTGATCTGGAAGCTTTATTAGGAAATTCATTAGCATAGTGGTACCCTCCACATGCATAACCTCTTGTAGTCAATCCTCTTTTCCTTGTGAGTTCTCCAGACTTGTTGGCATTTTCATTAGCTTTGTTGGTATTACCACTGTCGGAGCCATTTCTCTTACACTCTCTTCTAGACTCATTTCCATTATTACGGTACCCTTTTCCCCTTTGCCTTGATACATTATGTGCAAATTCCACCTTCTTTGGAGCTAGCTTGTCAGTAACTTCCACAACCCTCTTATGATCTTTGCTTTCTTGATGAGTGGAGTTATCCTTGAGCTTTTGCTCCTATTTAATTGCTTTCTCATATATAAGATCCATTGTTGTTGGACCATGCATATCCACTTCTTGTCTAATCTAGTTGTTAAGTCCCATTATAAAATTTCTTATGTGGAAGCGTTCATCTTTGTGATATATGGGAACATAACACAGAAGTTGGGTAAACTTCTCCCAATATTCGTTGACTATCATATTACCTTGTCTCAAACCTTGGAAATCAAAGAGTTTTTGGTCATAGTAGAGTTGGGGAAACCACCTCTTATAGAAAATCTCAACAAATTCTCTCCATGTTAGCTTCCATGAGTTAATATTGAGTTCCAAAATTTTGTTCATCCACCAGTTAAAGGCTTCTCCTACAAACAGGTATGCACCCCAAGCAGCTTTAGTGGTCTCAGTGTAGTTTTTTATTTCGAAATACTTTTCCATTTGGACAAGCCACACCTCAGCCTCATCTCCCTCAGCACTTCCCTCAAATTTGGGTGGATCAATCTTCTTCATGTATTCGGAAAGCTTGGAAGCCATACGCTTCTTATTTCTTTCCTCAAATGGCATGGGTGATTTTCCCTCTCATGATCATGAGTTTCATCACACTCGTGAGAAGATTTTTCTCCCTCATGCTCATTAAAGATAAATTCTTTCTCTACCCTATCCTTAACTCTTTCCTACCCAAGGTTATCCAACCTTGCCAAGATTTGGCCAAACCTAGCTTCAAATCCTATGGGTCCTTGCCCAACTTCTTGGCTTCCACCAGGATTAGTTCGTGTCCTCACGATCTTCACAAGATTGATTTTTACCTGAATGTTTATCCTTTTTAGACTAAATTATGTTATCAACTATCTTATGGAAAACATTAAAAATGGAATTCATATCCACATAAGATTAAGCACATGCTTTTTGATAAACATATAATTTTATTCATTTCATAAGGATTTCAGTATCCCCTTTATTACATGGAGTGACTATTCAGATAGTCGAGTGGAGAGTATCCCTTGGATTCACTCTCTAACACATAACTTAATGGAGTAAAACCTACAAACTAAGATTGTTGCTCATCTCTCATTTATTCATACCTATCCTAGAAAGGATAGTAGCCTTTAGATTTTTCACCCGATACATAGTTACAAGGTTCATATCCCTTGGATTTGTTACTCAAGGAAATTACAATTACTTCTACCAATGGAAGAACTCTAGGGTCCCTAAAGGTAAATGTTGAACTAACGCTCCCTTCTGAGGGCATATCCCTAGAAAGTGATAATGACTCAGACTTCTCTGGTAAAACGAAAGGTAGGTATTTGTATTTAGCCTCCATCTTCATCTTCCTCTTCATATCACTGATCTAAGAAAGTGTGTGACTAAAGGTTTCAGTGTCACTCAACCAGATGGCATTTTAAAATTCAGTACCCTCTATTGTTCTAACGATGGCTTCTCTTTCCTTCTTGTCCTTGAGGTAGCGCTCATTTTTTATTACTAACTTTCAAGCTATTAATCTGGGACGCACCATCCTGACACAAGAATTTCCAAACATTAGATAATGTTGGATGAAAGGAGTGATGAGCTCATAGGTTCCATAGCTAAACCTAGTAGCTCTGATACCACATGTAACATGCCAACCCTTCAATGAAGTAAAAATTCCTATTTTTTCTCTTTGAGAGTAAATAAACTATGTAACAAGCCATTGCAATAAAAAAATTCTTTTCTAAATTGAGAATATACGAACAAAGACACCATAAAAATTTACATTAAGGATTCTATTTCATTACAATAATTTCACAAGTTACAATAATACAAGAATGCATACATTTACATACAAATCTTAAATGAGCTTTAGAACAAATAGCTTATAGACAGTCCAAGATCCTCCCTTTCAAATCTTTGTCTTTTGTCACCTGTTGTGGAGGAGAAGCATCACTCGAGTGATTTTCCACCAATCACAGACTCATATTCAGTCCCTCTCACATCTATCATTTGATAGATAGCCCTTACCTTCGACGAAGAGATTGGTAGAGTAACCAGATAATGACAACCAACTAAGCATAGTGTTGTGTCCTACATAACTAGAAATTGTAAACCCACAATGTAGAACTAGCATGTAATACTTCTTGGTATGTATCGACTAATCATGCTATACTGTACACTCTTCATGTATCCTCATCAAGGTTCAGGGCTGGGCCGGGGCCCAGGTGGGGGTTCAAGGGCGACAACCCCCAAGAAAAAAAAAATCCTCCTACTTTTTTGTGTCACCTCTGAAAAATGAAAAATCAAATTTGTAGAACCCTAATTTTTAGAAGCTTCTAAAAAAGCTTGTTATAAGCAGCTGGGATGAGAGTTGTAGCATGGAATTATTCATGATATTGTAATATGTTTTGCACTAGATAATAAAATCATTGGATGGTTGTGGTTTAGTGGATGTAGCCCATATTGGGTGAACCACGTTAAATTCTCTGTGTTATAATTTTCTATGTGTGTTTTATTTCTTGGTTTATTAATAAAATATTCATTTAACTTGTAGATATCTGCCTTCTAACCCTAACAAGTGGTATCAGAGTAGGTTGTTTTTAGTTGTCCTCTGTAGGAAGGTCTCACGGTTGAGTGGGAGTCTCATGATTGAGCAGGAGAAATGGTAGATGAGGGTAAGTTGAAGGTTGAGAAGTTCAATGGGCAGAACTATCAGTTACGGAAGATGCAGATGGAGAACTACCTCTATCAGAAGGATTTATGGCGGCCATTAGAAGGGAAAACCAAGAAACCCTCAACAATGTCTGATGGAGATTGGGATATTTTGGATAGAAAGGCACTTGGCAGCATTCGTTTATGCCTGGCACAATCGGTGGCGTTCAATACTACAAAAGAAAAGACAACTCAAGAGTTGATGGAAACCCTAGCAAAGTTATATGAAAATCCTTTCGCTTCAAATAAGGTATTTATTATGAAGTTTTTATTTAATATGAAAATGGTAGAAGGTGGGTCAGTTGTTGATCATTTAAATGATTTTAATATGGTTACCAGTCAATTAACTTATGTAAATGTAAACTTTGATGAAGAAGTTAGGGCTCTTTTGATTCTATGTTCTTTGTCTGAAAGCTAGAATAGCTTGGTAATGGTTGTTAGCAATTCTATTTCTGGTTCAAATACATTGAAATTTGATGATGTTGTTGGTGCTATTTTGAGCGAGCAAATTCATAGGAAAATCTCAGGTGGAACATCCACATCAGGTAGTGTTTTGAATGCAAAAAGCAGGGGCAGAACAAAGGAGAGAGGAAACAATTATGGAAGTTGTGGGAAGTCATGAGGAAAATCAAAGGACAAGAGGTACCAATCTAGAGACAAGAGGGATTGTTGGTAGTGTGGTAAGCCGGTTCATCTAAAGAAAGATTGTTGGTCTCATAAAAATAAAGAAGGAGACAAAAAGGAAGGAAATAAAGAGACAAATGTGGTAAGTAATAAATCTGATGAGGATTCTTTGATTATTTCCCAGGTTGACAATGCTGATGAGTCTTGGGTGTTAGATTCAGAGGCTTCATTTCATGCTATGCCCCATAGAAATTATTTTCTTGATTATGTCCAAGGGGATTTTGGGCTGGTTTATTTCGGAGATAATGAACCTTGTCAGATTGTTGGAAAGGGAATAATCAAGATTAAGTTGTGGAATGGGAATCATTGGCTACTACATGAGGTAAGGCACGTTCCAAAGTTAAGAAGAAATTTAATTTCAACAGGGCAACTAGATGATGAAGCTTGTGTTGTTACATTTAGTGATAAAAATTGGAAGGTTACAAGAGGTGCCTTAGTGGTAGAAAAAGGTGTGAAATTAGACACCTTATATCTTTGTATAGGTCATATTGTTCCTTCTACTTTAGCTATTGCAGATAAAAATCAATGTTCAGGAACAGTTGCTACAGTTCAGCAGGAAGAAAATCAGATAGTTGGTACGAATTCTGAATCAACACTATGACATAATAGACTTGGGCATATGAGTGCAAAAGGTATGAAAGTACTTCATTCAAAGAATGTTTTATCAGGTCTAAAATGTGCTAATATGGATTTTTGTGAAAGTTGTGTGTATGGAAAACAAAAGAGAGTTAATTTTCTCAAGGATGGGAAACAAAAGAAAGATGAGAATTGGAGCTTGTGCATACGGATGTATGGGGACCAGCTCATGTATCTTCTATCGGTGGCTCTTAGTATTATGTTACATTCATTGATGATGCAACTAGGAAGGTATGGATTTATTTCCTTAGGCATAAATCTGATGTATTTGAAACTTTTAAAAAATGGAGAAACTTGGTTGAGAATGAGACGGGTAAAAAGTTAAAATGTCT
Organism: Sequoiadendron giganteum; assembly: GCA_007115665.2. Classification (NCBI taxonomy): domain Eukaryota; kingdom Viridiplantae; phylum Streptophyta; class Pinopsida; order Cupressales; family Cupressaceae; genus Sequoiadendron; species Sequoiadendron giganteum. The sequence continues at coordinate 280,285,378 of CM021101.1, forward strand.
CAGATTTGATAATGGTGGTGAGTATTGCAGCAAGGAGTTTGAATATTATTGTTCCTCTAATGGTATTCATAGGAAAAAAATGGTTCCAAGGACTCCACAATAAAATGGAGTTGTTGAGCGCATGAATAGAACATAATGGAGTGTGCACAGACTATGAGATTGCATGCTAGGTTGCCTTTAAACATGTAGGCAGAGGCTATAAACACTGATTTTTATTTAATTAATAAAGGTCCCTCTAATCCTTTGGGTTGTGTTATTCTAGAGGAAGCATGGATAGGTAAGAAGGTGACTTATTATTTTCTCAAAACCTTCGGTTGTGAAGCATTTTCACATGTAGATTCTGAAAATAGAACCAAACTTGATGTAAAATCAAAGAAATGTATATTTGTTGGATATGGCATTCATGAATTTGGTTATAGGCTTTGGGATTTTGAAAATAAGAAAATTGTGAGAAGCGGGGATGTCATATTCAATGAGAAAGTGTTGTACAAATATTTATTGCAGCGGCATGAGAAGAAAGAAAATGATTATGCAGTGCAGGATGATACTCCAAACAACGATGTTCCAGTTGTTCCTCATGCTCCACAAAAAAATCAATAAAAAATACCACAAACTCCAGTGAATGTAAGACTATCTTCAAGGATAAGTATACCTCCAAAAAGATTGTATCCCTCTTTGTATTCTATTTTATTAACTGATGCATTATAAAGTTGCATTACAAAGTTATCATTTTCAAGGAAACTCACCTATAGGCCAAATTCAGAAGTTTCAGAACTTGAGATTAGAGAAGAAGGAAGTGCATTCCTTGGACCTCAAGACCACATTCAAAGATTTCAGAAATCCAGAATGGGACTAAGTCATCACCTATAGCATCTTAGTCCTCTCGAGGTTATTTTTCATAAATTCTTTCAAATCTGGTTCCGACATCCAAATATTTTGGATTTTCCCCAGAAAATAGCAGTGGGGCTAATAACAGTAAGGGTGTATTAGTCCTCCATAGCACTTTTTGATAGCTTATTTAGATTTCCAGAATCCTTGTTGCATATATAGAACTTCCAAGTACACATACCCTAACTTTTTGCATAATTTCACTATTTTCATCATTCATTTAGCTTGCATTATTAGGTTTTGTGAGTTGAATGCTTATTTGTCTTTTCCAAGATTTTTCTTGGTAGTGAACCCCTCAAAGCTTAAAAGAACCCTTCCTATGTTTTCCTTTTTGAGAATTGACTCACCTTTGAGGTTGATAGTCAATCCAATTAGGATTCCTAAGACATTATTGAATGAACTAAGGAGAATAAGTGAGCACACACCCATTTTCCCCACAGTTCATTTTGGTGAACCCGACTTCTTTGAGCATTCATTTTTTGATTTGGAGTCCATTAAAATCCTATATATAGGTTGCATTCATTCTTGCATTACATATTGCACTAGTTAAATTGCATCTAGGGTTTCTCATACTTAGTGAAATTGCATCTAGGGTTTCTCATACTTAGTGAAATTGCATCTAGGATTTCTCATATTTGCATTAGTGAAAGTGCATATAGGTTGCATTTATTCTTTCTTGCATCATCTTATCTCATTGAAAAACTGAAAAGTGTGTTGTTAATCATCCTAATTGCATTTAGAAACATTGTTTTTGTATTCAAAATTGAAAAAAATTGCATTCAATTGCTTGTCACTAGTTACTTGTTCTTGCATTCGTTTGCATAGTTTTTTGTTTCCAAACACTGTCCCTAAATAGGAAACCTATGAACACTATAGACAATCTAGAATTTGCTATTTTTTTGGAAAAAACCTCTTCTAAGACTAAAACGCCCTTCCTAGCATCTTAGTCCCTTTCAAGGTTTCTGGCTTAGAACCCTCTCTCTGTTGTTTAATGTTTGTTTCAGCCCCTGGAACCTCAAAATCACACCAGTATGATCAAGATTCCCTTACTGGCATCTTAGTCCCTGTTGACTTTGACTTTCCAATTTTTAGGGTTTGCAGTTGTTTTTATGTGCTTCTATAGGTTGCCTTTAGTTTTTTATTTCAATTTGCAGAATTGTTGATTTTCCAATTTTTTTCATTTCAAGTGTATTTGTCTAATCTTGCATCATATATATGTTCTTTGGAAAGTTTTGTATGTCCCTGAAATCTTTGGTAGATGTTTCAAGTTGTCCATTTGGTATTGATCTTAATGACATTGAACATAATCATGCTCAATCAACTCCTAATGCATGCCCTCCTCATGATGTTGACATCATTGGAGAAGATGACGATAGCAAGAATATATTCTTAAATGATTGCCTTAACAACCTTGAAGATAATGCATCCTTTTATCCATCAATGAAACAACCAAACCCCCTATAATACCACCTCTTGAAATGTTTGGTTACTTACATTCTGAAACTAAAACAAAATTTTAACCTAAGTTCCCTAAAATAGGTGAACCTAGTTCCTCTAAACAAACAAATACTCAACCATCCTATGATAACAAAGTAACAAACACTCCAATCAACCAAGAAGAAACATATGGAAAAGGTTTCAAAATCTTGAGTCTTAGGATTCCTAGTTCCTTTTGTCATGTAATAGTTGTCGAACATTCTATTCTCACTATTACATGATCTTTTTCATCATCTACCTCGGCTCATTTATTCCTTGCACTCAGTGGGGCAAGAAGTAGATAGCCTTTTCCTAGTAATGCATTTTTCATTGTCCATTAGGTTCATTGTCTACCTTTTGCTTATATAGAACGAGATTGGGAGAAGGATGACCTACTTTAGGTTGACTCGCATGTGTTTTACTAGTCTTTTTATTTTCATTTTTTCATTTCTTGTTTGATTGCATGTGTGTATTATGTGATCCCCCCTCATGACATTTTGTTTGATGTTCTCTCTTTCTTTGTGCATTCCTCTATTTGTACCTTCATTCTTCTATATGTCGTAAGCTTTAGCCTTGTCATTGATCTTTTCTTTTCTTTTTATTTTTGTCTTTTGTTTTCCTTTTGGGGATGATGTAAGGCATTGAGACACCCTATGTCTCTTCCATGTTGACCCCAAAGGTTTTTCTTTCTTTTTGCTTGAAGATCTTTGTTTCATTCTTCCAGTTCTATGTGCATTTGGGGAATGATGACAGTTTTGAGCTCTCTAATATCATTGCAGCAAAGACAGATATTGACCTCAAATCCATAGATCCCTCATGTGCTTCTAAGGGGCAACCCTCTTTTCTCTTTTCCTTTTCCATGTTTGTCTACTTTAAAGTAATTTCTCACAGCATGGTGTTTAGCAATTTCTTTAAAGTGGGGGCATACATTGGCATTATCTTTGGCATGATTTCATTTGCATTTTCCATGTTCCTTGATGTGATTTTCTTATTACATATGATGTGTTTTTCTCTTTGTGGTGACATTGGGAGTAATATCCTTCAAGAGCTTGATTTTTCTTAGCATATTACATTCTGCTTAGTGGTAATGTGGAATACTGCATTCCCTAAGGTTTAAATCTCTTATCCTTTGATTAGTCCTCTCTTGGATACATTAGGAACAATAGCCCCTAAGATTAAGACCTCACATGAACTAAGAAAAATCCCTTCGAACATCCCTCTTTCTTGTTGTGTTGAATTTTTCTCTTTGTACCTTATTAAAGTCATGGAGGTATGGCTTTAATATGGTCCCCAGGGGTTCACCTAGTGAAAAACTAGCTTCATTAGCCCTTGTGAGTGATCATTTTTCTTTTTTTCCTTATCATAGTCATGGGTCTATGACTTTGATATGTTCCTCTTGGGGCTCACCTAGTGACCAACTAGCTTCACTAGCCCTCATGAGCATACTCTTTTGTTTGCATAGTGGACAGTGTGTTCCACTTGTAAACCCTTTTTATAAAAACAACCTAGACCTGGTCCACAGCGTGTTGGATGGCCAGTCGAAGCTTGATCCATTTCATTTTCTTTTCTTTTTCCTTTTCCTTTTCCTGCCTTTAATGGTGTATGTTTGCAATCTAGTTATGGCTTCATATATCATCTGGATGTGTGTTCCTTTGTGCTTATGTTGGTCTATCATAGGATCTTGATCCTGGGGGATTGGTCACCCTCTTGATTATTGTCATCCTATCTTACTAGAATTTGTACATTTGAACCCCTCTTGATTGCGTGGTTGGCTACTTTAGTGTGAGTTTAAAGCAAGTTCATCCTCTCACTAAAGTGGGGGCTAAATGTAGTGTAGGAAAATGCATACCCTTGAATTTTCACACTTTTTTGGGCCCACCTTCCTTTATTTATCTCTATTTAGGTCTTAATTGGTCATATTTTGCATCCACAAGCCTAATAAACTATATATTTTTCTAGAAAACCCCCACAAACATTAATGGATAAATGATAATTTAATGATTCTGGTTGAGTGTCCCTGATTTTTGGGTTAAGACTAAGATTCCACCAAGGGCATCATTGTCCCCCTAAGGTCTTGGGACCCCCTTTTTAGTGGAACCTTAAATGGGCCCCTTTTTTGAATCTATGCCCCAAGTTTTCGAGACTTGGGACTAAGACGCCACCTAGGGCATCTTAGTCCCCCTCAAGCTTTTTTCGGGACTTAATTTCAAATTCTAGTAGGATTTGGCCTCCTTTAATTAATGAATTCATATTTTGGCTTGTTGTGATGTAATTTTGGGATATTAAGCATGAATACGTATAAATACAAGGTTCATTCATTCATTTTCATATCTAATTTGTCAAAGCATTCAAGTATTCATTCCTAAGGAAAGTTTATGAGATCAAGAGCAATTCATCAATAATTTAGAGCCATCATCAAGATTCAATCATCATATCAAGGATATTGTGGCATCATGTGTGTTTTCGAGCTAACATTTGTGATGCAGGGTCTTGATTCAAGCAAGCAATTCAAGTCAAGATCTATCAAGCACTCACTAGATTTAAGATCTACATTCAAGCTAGCCATTTTATACAAGTTTCCACACTTCATAGCAAGGTGAGTTGTAACATTATATGTTTTACATTCATCATTTCCCTTCATTTCATTTTATTTCAAGGTTTTATTACCAACAAGGGGTTTGACCAAGGAAAACCCCCATTTACTAACAATCAACAAGTTTTTCTCCTCTTATGTGTTTGTGATTTCAGATTTAGGTTGAAGACTTGAAGATCATTTGGAGTGAAAATTTGCAAAGTTGCATTACAAAGTTGTGATCTTCACATAAACTCACCTACAGGCCAAATTCAGAAGTTTCAAAACTTGAGATCGAACAAGAAGAAAGTGAAAACCTTGGGCCTTAGGACCACATTCAGAGATTTCAGAAATCTAGAATGGGACTAAGTTGCCACATAGGGCATATTAGTCCTCTCGAGGTTATTTTTCATAAAAAATATTAGATCTAGTTATAACATTTGAAGATTTAGCATTTGCCCTGAAAAATAGCAACGGGACCAAGACAATAATAAGGGCATCTTAGTCCTCCATAGCACTTTTTGACAGTTTCTTTGCATTTCTGGAATCCTTGTTACATTTCCAAAACTTCTAGGCACACATATCCCAACTTTTTGTTGCATAATTTCATTATTTGCATCATTCATTTAGCTTGCATTGTTAGATTTTGTGAGTTGAATGCTTATTTGTCTTTTCCAAGCTTTTTCTTGGTGGTGAACCCCTCAAAGCTTAAAAGAACCCTTCCTAGGTTTTTTTTGTTGAGAATTGAATAACCTTTGAGGTTGATAGTCAATTCAATTAGTATTCCTAGGAAATTATCAAATGAAGTAAGGAGAATAAGTGAGCACACCTCTTTTCCTCACGATTCACAAAGTAAATGCACAAGCTCCCTCACTTAATGGATAAACAATCTTATGAGTAAATACTAATTATTCTAGTTAAATCAATAACCTAGCTAAGAGTAACACATATGCCAATCATGTTTAATCATATCTAATATGTAATACCTATGATAAACATAGACCTCCTATTATGGAGTACATACAAGCACATTATAAAATAGTAATAGAAGCTTCAAATTCCTTTACAAGAAATAATACTTTCCCTATATGAAAGTACTCATAATAGACAATTCATAATAATCATGGAGAAAAATCTTTTAAAACTAAAGTAAATAAAGAATAAATATCCTCATTGCCTATTTCCGCTTATCCAATCAAATGACTGCAAATCAGTTTCCCATAGTAGCAACTAGCTCAAACTCGATTGCTTCAAATATGCTACAATAACTCCCTTCTCTCAAGTTGATGATATACTTCTTTAAAAATAATAATTACCTCACAAATACTCTCATATCTCTCTCTCAAATAAACAGAATATTGCAGCTATGACCTGCAGAGCAAAACATATAAAATATTGTGCATAAATCATATGGGATGCATCCCAAACTAGCAAGTTTATTCTACTATTTATACAGCAGAAAAGATACTTTCCATCCTATAGAATAGGCATGGGTGTTGACAGAAATCACCATGCAATGCCACTCACTCCACACAACTAAAAGGTGGCGCACTAAGGACATACTCAGCTAAACAAGACTACAGATCAACCTCGTTTGGTGATATTAGTGAAAGACTATTTCAAAACAACACATGTTGATAAATCATAATTCAAATTTCTCACACAATGAACATCTACATTGAATAGGATTAATAAGGTGGCACCAAGATAAAGTAGATCTTCCAACAGTTGGCGAGTTAATTGTATATATTTGAATTAGTCAATATCAAAAATGTGACACACAAACCAAATTGATTTAGGACCCATATGAGTCGACTCTTCATTTATCAAATTTACCAAGTTGTCGACTTGTTGTTCAAGCTCATTATTTGATGTTTGATATTTACCAATGAAAAGGTGTTAATGAGTTTACTAGATCAAAGTTATTTCCAACTAAGGTGTCGACTAAGTCTCCTCCATATATTGACTTAATGTAGTGAGCTATTTTGAAGTATATGTGATCCATTATGCATGGCATCATGACTCAAACTCAGCCTCTCAAAGTACATACATAAGTAATTGAACCACCAAAAATGAACTAGGGAAAGAGGATTCTCCAATAGGCCCCTAGGGTTTTTCACCTAGAAGTCAATTGGTACAATGCCTCTTTCATGCTAGGTATTCTTGGTGTTCATTCAAAACTAGGGGTCGAAGGTTTTGATGTGTTTGATATGAAGTGTATCTAAGTGTTCAGAAAGGGGAAAAGAGACTAACTATTGAATGCAAAACTATTGAAATACAAAGAGCTAGAAAACACACAATGATATGCAAGCATGTATCAAAATGTAAAATAAACTAAATAGAAATGAGGGAAATAGAATGTGTACACCTAGAAGTTGAAAGGGGTGACATGAAGGTCTGGAATCCTAGAAAATCTAATTCAAAAGTTGACTGGGACATTTATGCCATTCTGGGCGACCTAGTCCTTTTTCTGTGAAAATTTGTCAGAACCTGTTTCTGCTAAAAAGGTACTTAGATCTATAGAAAACCCACAAATAAATATATAGTGAGAATAAGTCACCACTAATGGTGGCCTAGTCCCTTTCAACTTTTTGAGAATATTAAAAGTGGAATATGGAGGTCTCGTTCTGCACTTTCTACTTCTCAAAGTACCTAGATCTAAAACTTTGATTCTTATCCTGTAAGAGACTTTTAATGGATTTTTTTCCCTAGCCAACAAGGAGGTGTCTTAAAAAATATTTCAATCCACTCTTCAATGATTTCCAAGCTTCCAAGATACCTAAATCTACAAACACACACAAAGAGAAAGGGATATTGATTGTTAAGGCATGGGAGTTTGCCTTGGTCAAACCCCTTTTAGATAATTAAATCAAATGAAGAGACAAGATAATAAAGAATGTAATAGGAAATGGTGGATTCAATACCTTGTCATGATGAATGATCTTGTGTTGTTGCAGCAATCAACCCTTGAGTGCTTCGGAAAATATGTCTTGTTGACTTAGAATGTAAAACCCTAGCTTTCTTGAGAAGAGTGAAGGATGGGTGCTTGAGAAGATTGAGTGAGTGACTATGCAACTATATTAGGGTTAAAATGAAGGGAAAAAATGTTAATTATACAATTTGTGCCCTAATTTCCTGAAAATAACACCATACAAGCCGACCTTAGGGTTTAGGAGACAAAATCTTGAAAGAATTTTAAGTTAAATTTGAATTTTAAGCCAAGTGGGACTAGGTCGCCCAAGGTGGCGACCTAGTCCACTTGGGAATTTTTGATTGGTTTTCGGGGATCAAAAGATGATTAATGAGTTTTTTCAAGATTGTCTTTTGAAACACGCTAAAATCAAGCATGTAAGTGCATTAAGGGGTCACTATAGCATAAGAAAGGGTTGGTTTAGTGATGATAAGCTTAGGAAAGTGCAAAAATGTTTTACAACACTTTGGCACAAGGCTTGGAAAAGGGGTAAAAAGAGGCTGAAAAAGGTCCAAAATCCATAGGCAAGGGTCTAAATGAGTGAAAAGTGTCAAGGCTACACTTTTTGGTGACACGTTTAGCCCCCACTTTAGTTAGAGGATGAACTTGCTTCAAACTCACACTAAAGTAGCCCAATGGAGATGGCGAAGAATGAAAAAGAAGAAGAAGGTGATCAAGCCTCCAGAATTTGAGATTCTAAGTCAAAAAGACATCAATGCCAAAGGACACATTCAAGGGTGAATGATTTGTAGCAAGATGAGATACATGATCATGAAATGACAAGAACTAGAAGGAAGAGAAGTAGGAAGGGTGAAAAGTTGGATCAAGCTTCAACCGTTGTCCAGCTAGTTGTGGATCAGATCTAGGTTGTTTGTCCAAAAACAAGTGTACTCACTCTAGGGCGATGAGAATTTTGGGTTGTCTGTCGAGTGAGAAGCCTAAAAGGTGAAAAACACTGGTGGTTGTCGGGAAATTCATGTCGATGGTTGGTCTTCCCACTTAAACCATTCCAAAGTTATACCTCCTAATAACTTTAATAAGGTGCCACAAAAGGAAATTATTTTGAAATGTTTCCAAGCGATTTAGCTTAGTTCGTGCAATGTCTCATCTTAAGAAGCATCATGCGTAACGTCTCCAAGAGAGGAAAAGTGCAAATGGTCTAATCTTGTTTGTAAGAGAGGACAAGTGCAATGTCTCATCGTGGGAAACATTGTACCTAATGTTTCCAAGAGAGGGAATCATGAGAAAAACAAAATCACACAATGAAATGTGATTGTTGATGTATTCCCCCACTTTAAAGCAGTTGCTAACACCATTACTATGAGAAATTGCTTTAAAGTAGAAGAATAAGAATAATATATGAGAACTTGTTTGGAAAGCCCTATGCCAAGTCATATGTTTTTGATAAGTTGCATCATGAAGAGGGTTGTATGTCACATGTGATTCAACTAAAGACATTTCATCCACATCCCAAGCTTTCTCTAATATTTTCATGAAAGGTTAACAACTAGACAAAAGATACAATGATAGGTGACATACAAGGGAAAAAGGATAACGAACCCCTTGCCCCCACTTAGTGCAGGACAAGAGTGAGTTAAAAGGATTGATGAGATGTAAGGTTGGGTGAAAATAAGTATCGATTAGAGGAAGGAGGTGCCCCCACATATGGGAGAGCACCAAGCTCCTTAAGATGTTGGATTTTACTACTCAATTCCTTACACTCATTAGTGGAGTGACCATGAACTCGATGGTAGGCACAAAATGAATGTTTGTTGGAACATTTCTTTCGAGTTCTTGGAGGAAGGGAGATCAAGTGATCTTGGAGGAGTCTCAACAATAGACCTTCTTGATCAAGGGGAGAAGGTGTTCCTTTGGTGTGTAAAAAATAAGTGTCTTGCTCAGTATAGCATTTCATACCTATGCAAGGCAATATAGATTGTGAGATTTTGTATACTCCCTTGGAGGACTGTGTAAAATCCAAATCAGTAGTGGGTTGCTAGATTAAATTGGTGTTAAAAAAATATTCCTTTGTCGGTTTCAAAGGATCACTTTCTAAGGTTGGATTAAAAGGGTGGTGAGGGATGGTGTTGATGTTGGAGGAAGGTTTGATGATTTGGATTAAAGGAAAAACTCCAAGACCATGATTAGATGTTTATGTGTGAGGCTCGATAGGGGTGTGGATACCTTGTTAATTAGCACCACATCCTTTTCCATTATAGCCAAGTTGTTTAATGAGCTCATAACCTTTCCCATAAATATTTTTCTGTGCTTTTGGATCAGGTGAGGATGGGTTGGTGGCTTCTTTGTCTAAGGTAGTCGAGATGGATGCTTGTGAAGGATTGACCGAGTCTTGTGTTTCCCTTTTTAGAGTCATTGTTTGTGATCTTAGATTCTCCTAGTAAAGCAAGTGTGAAGTCTAAGGAACCCCAATCATCATCTTAGGGCATTGGTTGTACGAGTTCCACTTGTTTGGTGGGTTTTAAAGTGGTGAAGGGTTTGGAGTGGTTTTTCTCAAGTTGTAAGACACTATAAGGTTCAGGATCAGTGTCAAGCGTGTACACTTTGTTGTTATAGATGTACTTCATATTGCGATGAAGAGTGGAAGGCACTCCATTCATTGCATGAATCCATGGCCTGCCTAAAATGAGGTTATATGAAACATCATGTGGCATAACATGGATCAATGTGTCTAATGTGGCCATTCCAATTGTAAGAGGCAAAGTGATCACACCAAGCGGATTTTGTCCTTTACTGTCAAATCCATTAATAGATAAAGAGGTAGGTTGAATGGTGTATTTATCAATATGGAGCCAGTCCAAGAGATTGAAACTACACACATTAACAGAAGATCCATTGTCAGCAAGGGTTTTCTTGATCCCTATGCATTTTTATTGAGATATGATCATGAAGGCTTCGGCTTGTTTTTGCACATCCAAAGGAAGGAGCTCACTTTGGTGGAAAACAATGTCAGCATGCAAGCCTTGAATCATAGTTGTTATTTCATTTTTTTGTGCATTAGAAGGGATGGGAATTTTTTGTAAGGCATTCGGCATCATGTTGTGATAGTGAGGGGAGGCTTGAATAAGGTCCCATAAAGATATTTTAGTAGGATTATTCCTTAGTTGTTCAACAAGGTCATACTCCCTAAGGATTGAAGTTAGGTGAGGGGTAGCATGTAATTTGGGAGGAGAGGAAGGTAAGGGTGTAGAGGTGGGTTGTTGTGAGCGCAGGTTGTTTCTTGTGTAATGTGTATGAGCAATGGTATTATGACTCAATTTCTGCAATACATTATGTTGAGGTGGATAGAGAGTGAATTCAGGTTTGGCTTTATGTGAAGGTGGGTAAAGGACAAGTTGAGGTTGAATAATATGAACATCCCCTTGGGAAGGAGATTCAATGTTATCCTTGTCTTGCATCATTATATCCTCCCAAAGAGGAGAGATTTTAGGAGAACTACAAGCCTCATGTTCATGAAATTCAAGGATTGGTTCTTCTAAAATGACTTTGGCACAAGTAGGGGAATGATCAATGATGGGATTATTATTGGTGGGATGATGAGGAGAGGGTTCTATTTGATTTTCAAAGGTCTCATTCTCTTGTTCCATACTATCTAACCTAGTAGGAGAGATAGCTTCAACACATGTAGGGGAGGAATCAAGAGGAGGACCACTATGATTTTCAAATAAATTATCCCAAAGGGTGGGAGAATGAGGGAAGGGAGGTTCAATATTATCATGACTTGTAATAGTTATATAATCTAACACTAACCTATCCTCTTGGCATAGAGGAGGGATATTAGAAGAAGGATAATTGTGAGGGTCATGGTTATAGAGACTAGGTAAGGGGATGATGGTTTCATCTTCTTGTTGTTTAATTTTTTGTAAAGGGGAAGGGGGAAGAGGAATACAATAAAGACCATCATGATCTTCAATGTTTGTGTCTTCTTTCACTAAGATACCTTTGTCACCAATGGGAGAGATATCAGGAGAAGAACAATTGTGATTATCATGATTATAAATGCTTGCATCCTCTTGTGGTAAAGCTTTAGTGGATGAGCTAGAAGAGATGAAGTCATCAAGGGATTCATCTAACATGTCCAATCCATCGCTAATAAAGGGCTTAAGAAGAGTGTAAGTGAGTGCATGTGATGTTGTTAATGTTGTGTTTTTGTTTTCTAAAGAATTTAATTTAAATCATCTAGGAACTAATGCAGAAAATGAAAATTGCAAAAGTCTAATGCTATCCACAAGTACCATGAATTCTATTTCTAATAAATTAAATGTAGTAGAAGGTATGTATGCAACGGAAAGAAATAGGATGAAATTAAAGTTTCAGATTGTAAATAAGGTAAATGACTTATTACACTATGCAATGATCTGAAAAATGACATGTTGTAAATGCAAAAGTGAAAATTTGCAATGCATGAAATGAGCTAATTTATGCTAGATTTAATGAAATGAATGCTACAGAAACACAACCCAGTGATACAGATAGGTAATGACACAAAATAGAAGCATAAAAACAAGTTTTTCAATTCTATAAAGGACAATTTTATAGGCCTAAAGGGACTAGGTCGCCCAGGGTGGCGACTTAGTCCTCCTGGTGATTTTTTTTAGATTTTTCAGATGTTTTGGATTGATTCAGGTGATTTTTGTGTTGGGTGATGCAGACCTAACATGAAAATTAAAAAATTTAGAAATGATTAATGTTCTAAGATGCAAAAATGCAACCTATATGCACTTTTCACTAATGCAAATTTTGAAACCCTAGAATGCAACTTAACTAATGCAAGCTAATTCTAGGACAATGAAGGACTCCAAATCAGACAAGAAGTGGGTAGGAAAGTTAGGTTCACCAAAATGAACCACCAAAAATGAACTAGGGAAAGAGGATTCTCCAATAGGCCCCTAGAGTTTTTCACCTAGAAGTTGGTTGGTACAATGCCTCTTTCGCGTTAGGTATTCTTGGTTTTCATTCAAAACTAGGGGTTGGGGGTTGTGATATGTGTGATATGAAGTGTATCTAAGTGCTAAGAAAGGGGAAAAGAGACTAACTATTGAAATACAAAGAGCTGGAAAACACATAATGATATGCAAGCATGTATGAAATGACCTAAAAATGTAAACTATACTAAATAGAAATGAGAGAAATAGAATGTGTGCACCTGGAGGTTGAAAATGGATGACATGAAGGTCTGGAATCTTGGAAAAGATGAAGTAGAAGTTGACTAGGATATTTATGCCATTCTGGGCAACCTAGTCCTTTTTTTGTGAAAATGTTTTGGAACCCATTTTTGCTAAAAGGGTACTCAGATCTACAGAAAACCTATAAATTCATATATAGTGGGACTAAGTTGCCACTAATGGTGACATATTCCCTTTCAAATTTTTAGGAAGTCTGAAAGTGGAATCTGGAGGCCTCAGTCTACACTTTCTGCTTCTTGAAGTACTCAGATTTGAAACTTTGATTCTCAGCCTATAAGAGACTTTTAATGAATTTTTTACCCTAGCCAACAAGGAGGTGTCTTCAACAAGATATCAATCCACTCTTCAATGATTTCCAAGCTTCCAAGATACCTAAATTTGCAAACACACACAAAGAGAAAGAGATATTGATTGTTAAGGCATGGGAGTTTGCCTTGGTCAAACCCTTTTAGATAATTATATCAAATGAAGATATGAGATAATAAAGTGTGCAATAGTAAATGGTGGATTCAATACCTTGCCATTATGAATGATCATGTTTTGTTGCAGCAATCAGCCCTTGAGTGCTTCAGAAAAGATGTATTGCTGACTTAGAATGTAAAACCCTAGCTTGCTTGAGAAGAGTGAAGGATGGGTGCTTGAGAAGATTGAGTGAGTGACTACGCAACTATATTAGGGTTAAAATGAGGGGGAAAACCCTTATTTATACAATTTGTGCCCTAATTTCCCAAAAATAACACCATACAGGCCGAGTGCGACTAGTTCGCCCAAGGTGGCGACGTAGTCCACCTAGGCATTTTTAATTGGTTTTTGGGGATTAAAAGATGATTAATGATGTTTGTCGGGATTGTCTTTTGAAAAACACTAAAATAAGGCATGTTAGTGCATTAAGGGGTCATTATAGCATAAGAAAGGGTTGATTTAGTGATGACAAGCTTAGGAAAGTGTGAAAATGTTTTACAACACCTTACAATGCTTTGGCATAAGGCTTGGAAAAGGGGTAAAAAGAGGTTGAAAAAAGTCCAAAATCCATAGGCAAGGGTCCAAATGAGTGAAAAGTGTCAAGGCTACACTTTTTGGTGATAGTAATATAATCGGCCTTTGATTAAGTTAAAATAATTGGCCTCTATCATTGTTAATGTTAGTCAATTCCAAGCAAGTGATAGTATATTAAATATATATTAATATATATAATATCACATATACATATATATAAATATCAGTGTATATCTATATATGTATATGTATATATATATGTTAATATATATTTTTATATATATCATATGCCTTCTAAGTAAGTATACATTCAATATATAAATAAGTATTTAATCAAGATAGTATTCACATAATAATCACAATATACTGATTGTATACATACATATATATATATATGTATGTATATATGTATATTCCTTTATGTACATGTATACATATGTATACATATATTGGTACATTTGTATGGGCATGTTCATTTTCCATCATACATGTGTATCAATACATATATACATATGGATATATGTATATAGTACATATATATGTATACAATTCAATTCACATAATAGCGGCCATACACAATAAGTATTGTATTGATAAGTATCTATGTGGTACATCTATACATATACATATACATGTTATTAGATCCAATTGAAATGCATGTGTATATATATATACATACTCCACATACGTCTCACTCATCAATATAAACCTAATAATACAAGAAAGAACTCATAAGCCCAAAAACATAAACATCACCCAATAATGCATTTCACTAGTAAACAAGACTCCTACTTATGCAAACACATCAACTAAGGATGACTTACCAACTTCCCACATAATGACTCGGCTAAATTATTCTACTATGGTGTGTGTATAATCTCAGATAGTTTACGTTATTGGTTACTCAACTAAGTTCTTCTCCTAAGTGATACTTCCCCTCCGCCTGGAGGAATTGAACATATACCTGCAACCACTAACACATGCCTATGATAGTTGTTCATAAAATATGTAATATACGTAATATATTTCCAAAGTTAGAATATTAATTCAATAATCATCCATTCACATATATGCAGTATTTTCCATAACATCAAATGAGATAACATCATTCATAATGCACTGATAACAAAGTGCAAGCACAATATATTCATCTCCATAATTCACATTACATTCATATTTACCCTACATAGTAATATTAAATAGTAATTACATAATTGGGGTGTAAAACACTAGATTCACTTCATTGGTCTCTATCACTTTGATTATTATCCCCCAAGTGGAATATCAAATGGTTATTCATAGCACCACACATAATTATAATTATAGTGTAAAATTTCTTATGGTTTATTGTAATTTGTAAGTTTCCTAAAATACAATATGTCCCTAAATATAATTTATGCATGATTGTCTTTGTATCCCTACTTATATAGATGCATTACACTTAATCATACACTCTTTATTTATAGCTATGTGCTAATTTAGGCTCTATGACAACATAAATTACAATTAAGTACCAACACTTCCATTAGAACTAGCTTCACTTCCTTGTTCTCTATCACTTTGATTATTATCCCGCAAGAGAAATTCCAAATGGTTATTATTTCTCATTGTTATTTTTTTATTTCCCATTTCCTCTATTGAAGTTAGTACTATCACCACCAATGGTAAAACCTTTTCTTAAAGGGAGGCATCAAAAAATTCTAGAAGATTTAAATATATATTTATAACTTTGTTACGCATTCATCAAGGTTTATATTTTCCTTTCTTTTTGAAGTGATTTTTAAAAAATGTTCTATTTATCAAGACCATGTAGATCCAAATTCACTTAAAGTCTATTATTAAATGACAAAATGAACTTCTTGATATAGAATTCTCATCTAGTATATATAGTGGGACATAATTGACAAGTTAAGTATAATTTTCCCAATACTTTGTGACACTCATAGTTCCTTGTTTCAATTTGTGGAAGCTAGTCATTTTTTATCATAATAAGATAAATATGGTAACTACCTTCTTCTAAATAAGGATACAAACTTAATCCTTATGTTACATGCTCCTTGGAGAATCCTAGCTCTCCCTTCTAGTTTTGTCATTGTGATGCAAATTCTAGACTATGATTTTGTAAGCTCCTTGCACAAAATTTATAGAATTTGAATAGTTTTTGAGATAAAATAATTTTCATATCTCTATTATCCATGTCTCAACCTCATCTCATGTTTCGTTCCATCACATTTTGGAGGTACCACTTTCTTCAAATATCTTACCAATTCTTGGCTATCTTTTTATTTTCAAACCCACTTGGTCTAGATACATTCACTTTTACATTGCACGGGGAAATAATTCTAACTCTATATAGTGAGGAACAAAGCATTTTACTCTACATAGTGAGGAACAAAACATTTCAAATAAAGATTAAAAAATATTTTTTGTCAAAAATATGGTCCATGAGGAACAAAAAAAATATTCTACATCATTCCATCTACAACTAAATGAAAAAATATCATAAATTAAATTATTATGCATATTCTATGAATGTCACTAAAATAATCTCTACACATGGGATGAAAGCTTATCATGTGTCCAACATAGATATAACTTATATCTCCGTTTCTCCATAATACATATCATATTTTGATTTTGTGCTTATTTATAACTATTAACATGGATTTGTATTTGTTTTCCTATGCCTATGTACAGTGTAAAAATTATAATTCTTATCACATTATTATGATCCTTTCCATACCTTAATCAAAATTTTATGACATATATTCTATCTTTAAATTTATACATTTATCTTATGCCTAGTTTGAACCTATGTTCCTATTCTCGTTGCTTATATATTTGTGTAAGGGGGAATCGGGATCATGCAAATGCAATCAAATTAAGTGAATAGAAACTAATCTAAACAAAAAAATGTTAATGATTCATGCCCATTACTCACAAAATGTAACTATAAAATCAAGAATTCAAGAATGAAATTAGCAAAAAGAAATAGCAATGAATTCAAAATGAAATAGCTTTACCACCCATGTCGGAGTGTGTTCGCGAAGATGTTGGGTTGTTCATATCAATGTGAAGTCTCCATTGTTGCATGCAAAAAACTTTGAAGAACATGTGTGTGTTGTTGATCAAAGATGTGTGTAAGAAGATGTCAAAAACTCGATTAAGGTTTTGGCATTACTCTGTTATGCAAATGATGTTGATTCTCTTATGGTTTTTGAGAAGAAGGGTTGTTATATAGATTTTGTGTTTCAAAATGAATGCTTAAGATCACGTAGTAGAATATCTTGATCGATGGTCAAAAGATGTTGAGAGGATTTAGATGGGCATAATCTATGCATTTTCATTACGTAATTAGTGTGATTGAAGAAATCATTTTGAGTGTTCAGTGGGATTGAAGAAATAGATTGAATAATTTGTGGGATTGAAGAATAGATTGATCTATTAGGAAATAGATAGATCAATCAGGCAATCAGAATGAGAAATCAATTCTTTGTAATTTACTCAATCATGAAAGTGGGTGAGGATAATTAATTAATTAACATTTTGGAGTTGAAACTGCAAATCAAGTGTGAATTTTGCAAACAAAGTTGTATTTGTTTGATTTGATTTTTTATGGTGTTTTGAATAATTAAATTTGATTATTCAAATTTGGGGGAAAGTGACATAATTAAATTATCATATTTTTAATAATTTAATTGACTTAGGGGAATAAGGTGAATTACCAACATAATTAAATAGTTGGCATTATTTAACTAATCAAGAGGAATAAAGTTAGATTAGGACTTTATTAAATAAATTAAATTTATTTAATTTGTCAAAATTGATGAAAAAGTGAATTAATTAAATAATGTATAATTATTCAATTAATAGAGGAACTTAAGGTTTTTAGGAATTTTGATGCTTTTGATGTAAAATGCAGTGATATTCGATGATGCAAAAATATCATTTAGGATGTGTGATAAGTGTTAGGTCAATTTTACATATCTACAATATTATTATGGTGCATGCCCTTTCATTTCTCTATCATAATTTTAGATCTCTAGATCTTTAATTTGGGGATGAAATACCTTAGTTGTACATATACCATTATTTGACCATATACCTTATCACATTCCTAGAGCCACATTGGGTAAATGCATCTTTCCTATACTATACACACTTGTATGATTGTTATTTGGAATTTAGAGATACCTTGCATTTTTATATTTTCCTATAGTTAAGAAAAATGTATAAACCTCAACAATAAGATATAGTCTATATTCTTTCTCAATATTATTATTTGATATGTTATATACCTTCTTATCACATGATTCTATATATGACACATTAATTTATAGGATTTATGTATTTATATTCTTACATTACTTTTACGTGTGAATTTGTTTCATTAGGATATTTTAGTACCACTTTTTTAATAGGTAAAATTCCATAGTCCTATTCTCTCCCTTTCTCCCTCTTTTTCATAGATAGTTGAATCAACTTAAAATTGTTCTTATTTTTACTTCATGATTAAAGGATAATCATTGCACATATTTCCTATATTTTTTAATTTCCTATGGAGCATCTTACTAGAAAATGGTTATTGCATATTTATTTTAGTGAAATAAAATAAGTACATATTTGTAAAAAAAAAAAATTATTTTAATTAAATGTAGATCTTTGTATTTATAAAGATATGGTTGATGATTAGGGCTCACATCATTCCACTCAATATCAGGAGGAAGCTCATGTTAGATTTTAGATGATCAAATTAGAAATCAAAATTAATTCAAAAATGACACAAGAACACAGCCAATACCCTGGGAAAACCCTCCAACCTGAGGGAGAAAAACCCAGCCAACACATCTCCTATATATTGATGTAAATAAGAGCAGAAATCTTCTTACAACTTAGGCACAAATACAATGCCTTAATGATACAATGAACATCACCTCTCTTATATGAAAAGATACAAATAATGTAAAAATCCTAGAATCGATCTATTGCTGCAATTCGCACTTCTCCTTCAATTACTTCAAAATGAACTTGATGAGGAGTGAATGACAACCATCAAGTAAATATGCATATAGCAATGGAAGGATGTGACCTTTCACAAAGAATTCGGCCCCAAGAAGGAAAGAAAAATTTTGTTGGGAGGGCACGATTTTCAAGAAAGTCGGCTCCAAGAAATAAATAATATTTATTCTTCGATCTAATCTGGAGATTACTCACGCAGTTGTACAATAACATTAACACTCTCTCTCAGCTAGGGAGGAATACTTTTAGTTGTATAGCTTTCCTCAATACCATATCTCTTATATAATGGTACTTGATCTCAACATGCTTTGTTCTGTCATGAAACACAAGATTGATAGAAGCTCTAGTTATCACAATGAATGATAGTAGGCTCCATTGATTGTCCAAACAATCTTGCAAGGAGCTTACGAAGCCACACTGCTTCACAAGTTTCCACACAAGATGTAATGTACTCTACCTTGGTTGTCCTCAATGCTACTGAAGACTGCTTCCTGTTGCACTAGGATATCATGGCAGATCCCAAACTAAAGCAACAACCAAATGTACTCTTCCGATCTGTGACACACCCTGCCCAATCAGAATCAGTAAAACCATGCATCTCCAAATCCACACCTGTAGAATATTTCAACCCATATCCAACTGTGCCATGCAAGTATCTCGGGATATGTTTAGCTGCAACAATATGTATCTATATTGGTTCACACATGAAATAACTAAGTGCACTCACTACATAGCAGATATCCATTCTAGTGATAACTAGATACATCAATGAACCAATCAAATGTTGATACATCATGGAATCCACCAGTTCTGAACTAGTTATAGCTTCCTTTAACTTATGTAAGTTGGTCCTCATAGGTGTAGACATAGGTTTACAATAAATCATGCCAAACCTCTTTAGAATGTCAATGGTATACTTGCCTTGACTTAGAATCATCTCATCTAACTTTTTCCAAACTTCTAATCCAAGGAAGTAATGCATGAGACCCAGATTCTTCATTTCAAATTCGGAAGCTAGCTCCTTCTTACATTTTAGAATGAGGTGTTCTTCTCCAGTGATTATTAAATCATCAACATACAAAACCAGAATCAATGCTTCACCATTTATTACCTTGAAGTAGAGGTTAGAATCTGCATCATTCTTTGAGAAACCCAAACTCAATAGGTAATGATCAATCCTTTCGTACCAAGCACGAGGAGTTTGCTTAAGACCATACAAGGTCTTCTTCAGCTTGAAAACATGAGACTCCTTCTCATGTACCTCAAATCCATCAGGTTACTCAATGTAAACGTCTTCTTCTATGACACCATTCAAAAAGGTTGTCTTTACATCCATTTGGTGAATCTTTCATCCTCTAGATGTAGTAATAGCAATGATGGTCCTGACAGAAGTATAACAAGCCACAAGAGAAAAGGTTTCTTCATAGTCAACTCCCTCTTTTTGTGAAAACCCTCTAGGCACAAATCTAGCCTTGTACTTCTTAATGCTCCCATCAGTCGCATGCTTGATCTTGAATAGCCATTTAGAAGACACCACATATTTTCCTTTAGGTTTGGGAACTATGTCCCAAACATCATTCTTAAGTATAGATTGATACTCTTTAGTCATAGCATCTTTCCAAAATTGCTGACTAGAAGCTTCTTCAACACTTGATGGCTCTAACTCAATGATCTAACTCATCAGAGATACATAATCAAAGAACTTATAGGTCTTTTTCTTTCTCTGAAGGCACCTCTTGGGGCTGCAAAAATTTCTATCTCTTGCATTATTTTTTTGGACCAAAGAGGTCTCTTCCTTCCAATCACAATATCTATAGGCCCATCAGTAGGTTCCAAGGGTTTAGCTGGATCATCATCTTCCTTTGATTCTGGAACCTCCCTCTGATTCTCAAGAATATGGTCAACTTCCATATCCTGAGGAGGCTCTTCTTCATCAATCTCCATATGAGATCCCTTGGATCTTCTAAATGCAACATCCTCCTAAAATGTGACATCTCTACTGATCTCAATAGTCTTCTAACCTGGAATGTAGATTCTACAAGCTTTAGAAGTCTCACTATAGCCTACCAAAATTCCCTTCTTGCCAGAAGGTTCCAATTTTGTCCTCTTTTCCTTAGGTATATGGACATACACTGGACACCCAAAGATCCTCAAATGACTTACTTCAAGTTTCACCCTAGAGAATGCTTCTTCAAGAGTAATTTTCTCCAAGATTTTGTGAGGACTTCTATTCTAGACATAGACAGCAGTCTTAGATGCTTCAGCCCAAAGAGAGATTTGTAGGTCTTGGTCATGAAGCATGGCTTTGACTGCTTCCATGATAGTTATGTTCTTTCTCTCTGCAACACCATTTTGTTGAGTATTATAAGGAACATTGAGATCCCTCTTAATCCCTGCTTCAATATAGAAGTTACAGAAGATAATAGAAGTGTATTCTCCTTCGTTATCAGATCTCAACACCTTGATTCTTTTCCTAGATAGGTTCTCCACGTGAGCTTTGAACTCTTTGAACCTTTCTAGTATCTCCTCATATTCTTTAGATTTCAAGAAATAGATCCAATTCTTTCTAGAGTAGTCATCAATAAAAATAATGTAATACAAGAGACCACTCGAAGATGCAAAAAACATTAGACCACATTAATTAACATGAATAAGATCTAGGACACATTTGGATCTACTTTCACTACTATGGAATAGTCCTTTTGTATTCTTACCCAAAGCATAGCCTTTGCAGGTTCCTTCATGCTTCTGGTTAAACTTAGGAAGGCCCATCACCATCTTCTCCATAACATGTAGTGCTCAAAAGTGAAGTTGAGCCAATCTTCGATGCCAAAGATCACCCAAACTCATGGATTCATGTACTAGAGCCTGAATGGGGCACGTGCATAGCCTATAGAGACACCCATGTCTAACTCAAATCATTCGAGCAGTCTTGAAGTTAGATTTCTTCACCCATATGAGAACTTTGCCTTCAAAAAAGGCAACTTGATAACCCTTGTCTTCAACGGCTGATATGGAAACAAGGTTCCACTTGATTCCTGGAACAAATAGCACATCATCCAACTGTAAGGAATCATCAAAATGCAAATGTAGAGATGAAGTCCCAACTCCCTTAACTGAGTAACTAGCATCATCTCCAATAATAACTTGTTCGCTAGAATCTTTCATCACCAAATCAGATAGGTACTCCCTGAATCTGGTGATGTGGCGAGACGCACCACTGTCTATTAGCCAAGTGTTGGTGTTGGTAGATACATTACTTCACAAGGCAGAATAGAGCAGGTACTCATTTGTATCCTTCTGCATGGATACTTCATCAACATTAGCAAAGGTGGCATGTTGCCTAGGCCTGGAAGGACATTCCTTTGCAAAGTGACCATACTTGTCACATCAAAAATATTGGACCTTGGAGAGGTCCCTCATCTTCTTAAATGCGGGGCCACCGTTGGCTCCTCTATCTCTATTTCTTTTGAAATACCCTTTCTTCCCTTCTCTTCCATTCTTATTTGAGGATTGAGAGGCAAGGACATGAATATCTTCATTAATGGAGCTTTTCCCAATACCTCTTGCAGCCAACCTAGATTCTTCTTGAATATAGTCAACCCTCAATCAATCAAACTTGGTAATTTTTGATCTTGCACTGATTCCCTGAATATAAGACTCCCAAGATGAAGGGAGACCACTGAGATCTAGCATGGTCAGATCCTTGCTATCGACCACATGCCTAATAGACAAGATTTGATCTCTCAATTCGGTTATTCTCATGAAGTAGGCAATGACAGTTTATCCCTTCGCCATCTTCAAGTGATGTAGTTGTTGCTTTAGTGCAAGAGCTCGACTGGTGTTGTTGATTTTGTACATCTCCTCTAGGGTTTTGAACATCTCTCTTGCAGTCCTTAACTTGGAGATAATTGGAACAATATGATCCTTCACCGAATCAACTAACATCTTCTTTGCCCTAGTATCTTTCTTCTTCCATAGGGCCTTTTCTTCCTCATCTGTAGGCTCAGGGGTGAAACTCTCCACAAACTCTTCCAATTCACTTTCCTCCAAGGTGATCATGATCTTGAATCTCCACAAAGTGAAGTTTGATGCTCCCTCAAGCCTATCCTCAATCTTGAGACCATTCACCATCTTGATGAATAGATAAAGGTGAATAAAGATGAGAGAATAAAACAAGGGTATGGCTGATTTAAACACAAATCTGATCAGGGATCCTCTTCAAACCCTCTCTGATACCATGTTATATTTTATATGATCAAATTAGAAATAAAAATTAATTCAAAATGACACAAGAACACAACCAATACCCTGGGAAAACCCTCCAACCCGAGGGAGAAAAACCTAGCCAATATATCTCCTATATATTGATGTAAATAAGAGCAGCAATCTGCTTACAACTTAGGCACAAATACAATGCCTTAATGATACAATGAACAACACCTCTCTTAGATGCAAAGATACAAATAATGTAAATCTCCTAGAATCGATCTGCTACTACAATTCGCACTTCTCCTTCAATTACTTCAAAATGAACTTGATGAGGAATGAATGAAAATCATCAATTATATATACACATAGCAATGGAAGGATGTGACCTTTCACAAAGAAGTTGGCCCCAATAAGGAAACATGACTTTTACTGGGAGGGCACGATTTTCAAGAAAGTCGGCCCCAAGAAATAAATAGTAATATTTAAAAATTTAATTTGTGTTTCTTTCTTTCTTAATTGAAGCACCTCTTCAATAATTCAATAAATTTAAATTAAAATAGCAACTTGCTACATTTAAATTTATTCTTCAATCCAATCTAGAGATTACTCATGCAGTTGTACAATAACATTAATAGCTCAGACTAGGTCTAATTTTTATAATGATAGCATTAGGAGATTAGATAATGCTTTGAGATGTTTGGACCAAACAATACAAAACTCCCCTAATCTAACTAATAAAGATAGATTAGTTAGTATTCAACAGGAGATCACATGTATGATTGCCATGATTCAATCATACAATCCATATGATGATGTGGGCACTGAGAAGTTTTATAGGTCCCTTTCCACAAGTGTTATTGGCACTGAGAAAATTCAATCTTTTTCTCAGAGAGTTCCACTACATAATATACATAGCATGTTCCCTCATTATATGAGAAAACAAAAAATTAGAGGATATGCTACTCCTAGATGTATAGATGAGCTTTTTGCTCCATTTATATATCCCAGATAGTTGGCAATCAATCACAGATGCTCTCATAATGACGAGTTGTCACTTTTATTTTGCAAACAAATATATGTTGAGCTCCATTTAGGGTTAGATGTGGATTACACATCTATTCTTGCACATGCTAGACAGGGCAAAGGGAGGTTTGTCAATAAACCTCAATATAGACATGTAGATTTGCCACTGCCCGTCAATAAGATGGCATTATTTGGTTCAAACCTTTTGGTTCTTCAAAATGTTTGGAACTAGTAGCAAGAGGAGGTGCAGTAGTAGCACCTACTAGATCTGACCTTTTTTACAGTATTGTGATGATTGCTACTCATGTCGATTAGATGGCATTTGATCGTGTAGGAAGATACTTATTATGTCTACGGATTAGCCTTCCTCCCACTAAGGCTACATCCACCAACTATGATCCCTACATTCATGCAAAGCTACCATCACCCTTAGATGTGGCCCCGATGAGTGATGCCACTATGTGTAATGTGTGTTCATCTTCCATCGTTGATTTACTATCAACATACCACTTTATCAGTGAGGAGTATGGGATTCCTTGAGATTTTTCACCGTCCCATATTAGATGACATTATGGTAGATAGTCAAGCTGGGGTGAGGCGGCTTCATAAGACTAGCATATTCCAGACCAGCCTAAATTCTCCGCACAACATCAGGTTGAGGTTACTTCACCTGATGTACATGACACATACATCGCACTTCTCTTTGGAATTGGTCCTTTACCTAATACAAGCTTCCTTGATGTGACCATACATTCTTGTGACATTAGTGGGATTGGTAGAGTGCTCCAGGATGCAACGCAGTTACTTGAATAATTTATATATTTTGTGTTCTAAAAATTCACATGTATATTAAATAAAATTGACTTTAAAGTAGTTCTCACTCTTCATTGAAATATTTTATTTGAAAATTTCAAGTAATATGAGGATTTTTCACGCTTTGGAGATTTGGAGCATGCAGATGATCCTGTAAATGATACATTTGAGGTACATTTATAATATTTAAACTACTTGACGGGTGTGTGCAAGAAGTTGAGTCCACTTTTTGGCCAAAAAGTGGATGTGTTTTCCCTTATTTTTAGAATTTGACACACTTTACCTTAAAATTCGAAGCACTTAGAGATGGAATCTTGAAAAAAATCACTAATCATAAAATGTAGTACTCAAAGTCTAGTTTCCAAATATGTAATTTATTTCAATACCCAGATGCTACAAATTGATTTTCAATAGACATTTCTAAAAACCATTGTTTAAAAGTCACTTTTTTTACCATACCATGCACGTGTACATCATCCATATTTTGACCTAAATAATCATATTTTATAAATCCTTTTGGGAAAATATTTCTAACTCACTAAAGCACATTTAAAATATTTTTTGTAATTTTTTATTGATTTTTTTTGTTGAATTTTTACTAGCCATATTTGTCATTTTGAAAAATCGTCGTGTACATCATGCATAAGATGACCTAAACTTGTCATTCTTTGAATTTTTTTAAATTGAAAATAATTGTCTAAAGTACGTTTTTGTGCAATTCGTTTGATAAAAAAATATTTTAATAAAAACTTATTAAAATAGTAAAAAACCCTGATATTTCAAGTTTATGGACCAGTTTCATCATAAATTAATTGAAAAATTAAAAAAAAAGGTCCAATTGTAAAAAAAATTATATCTTTGGAATTTGCACTGTCTCATCTATAATGGGTTTTAATTTCATAAAAAATCTACAAAAAAAAGTCTTCAGACATATGTCCAAAGTCACTATTTTCCTATGACATTGCCAGGACCTTCAACTTGCAGGTCAAACTAGGTCCAAAGCTTAGGTTCAGGTCCCCAAGCCTTTTCCCAAAGCAAAAACCTAACCAGAAAAAAAAAATTTAAATAGGATCTTGTTCTAAAACGGAACCTCGTTTCATAAAAATATAAATTTCTTATACTTAAATGAAATGAGATCTCATTTTGAAAATGGGATCCCATTTCTTAAAAGTATA
Organism: Sequoiadendron giganteum; assembly: GCA_007115665.2. NCBI lineage: Eukaryota > Viridiplantae > Streptophyta > Pinopsida > Cupressales > Cupressaceae > Sequoiadendron > Sequoiadendron giganteum. The sequence continues at coordinate 280,311,727 of CM021101.1, forward strand.
AAAAAATATTTTTTATGAAATAGGCCATTAAAAAACGGGATCCCGCTTTAAAACAGGTTGTTAAAACATGATCCCATTTTTTAATGGCTCGTTTTTAATGGCCCATTTTAAAAAATGGCATCCTTTTTTTAAATGGGATTCCTCTTTTTAAGAAGCGGGATCTCATTTCTTAAAAAAAGGATCCCGTTTTTTAATGACCCATTTTTTAATGGGTAGTTTTAAAACAGGATCCCATTCTTTAGAAAACGGGATCCCACTTTTTAGAAAACGAGATCCTATTTTTCAAAAAATGGGATCCCACTTTTTAAAAAACAGGATCTCATTTCAGCTCGAGACCTCGAACCTAAACGGGATCCCATTTTCTTGAAGCCAATTTTGATTTTTTGTCTAAGGCAAAAACTTCCACATTTCATGGACTCATCTTCTTGTATTTACCCTAATACATTCAAATATTGAAAGTACAAAACTTTAAGATGACTTTACATATACATATGTACATTGAATTAAATTATGTACTTTCTTATGCAGTGAGGCAGATTAGGCCAAGGATCAAGACAAGGATCGAGAGAGGGATCAGGACAAGGATCAAGAGAGAGATCAGGGCATGGATTCATATAGGGATCGGGAGAGAGATCTATACATAGTCATACTAGACATCCTCCTCTTTGACTTGTTTTACATGCACACACATGATTTATTATACATTTAATATTGTGGTTTGTCACATTATGGTTCTTAGTGTAGTGTAGAAAAATGCATTCCTTTGCATTTTTCACACTTAATTTGGACCTATTTTAGCATCCCTTGCATTAAATTCCCTTTAGGTCACTTATTATGGGCCCCTAAGACCCCTTTTTATGCATCTTGAAGTATATTTCAACTATAAACTTGACCAAAATCCACAAACAACCTTTAATCTTGGTAACCCACCTTTTAAAATGGAAAAATAAGCCTTGTGGGACCAAGATGCCACCTAGGGTGTCTTAGTCCTGAGGGCTTTATTTTCGAGAATCAAGATCGGGAAATGAAAATATTTGATTTAATTTGGCATTTTGTTGGCCTTTGGGATCTAATAATCAGGTTATTAGATAGGAGTGCCTATAAAACTAAAATTCACACCCATTTTTCACCTAAGAGAAAGTTTTGAGATAAGATCTATAGAAAACTAAGAAGGAGAGTTTCAAGAAGTGAGGAATTGAATTCTTGGAGCAGCCTTCTAGAGTTTTTGCAAGTTTTTCAAGTCTATTTTCAAGCTAAGATCTAGCATTTCCAAAGACTAATGATGGATGCCTATGGAGGATCATGATATATTCTAGGTTTGGGATGCAACTAGCCATACTTCCAAGCCTAAGGACTTGTTTCTTGAGTTATTCTATCTTCCATTTTTGTTCTACTTTCTACCTAAGGAAGGTACATTTCATGTTGATGGCTTATTAGGGTGATTTGAGATCTCCTTTGTAGGTCATTTTTATTTGGATCTTAGGAATTCTATTCTAACACATTCGAATAGGATTTCTCCATGTTCTAGCTTGCATAATCTTAGACACACTTAAGATTAGGGCTCACACACATTTCCATTTTCAAATCTATGCATTTTCATCAAGGTTTAATTACCAAACAAGGGGCTTGACCAAGGAAAACCCCCATAAGCAATCAATCCAATTTCCTTTGTTTTGCAAGCTATTTACAAGTTTATATCTGAAGATTTGGTGAAGAAGGAAGTGTAGATATTGAACCTCAAGATCACATCTTGAAGTTGTAGAAAATCAGATTGGGACTAAGTTGGCAGTAGGGGTGTCTTAGTCCTTTGAGTGGTATTTTGCAAAGATTCTTCGAGATTTTGTTTCAACATCCAAAGATTCTACATCTACCCCAAAAAATAGTAGTGTGACTAAGATAACAGTAAGGGTGTCTTTTTCCTCCCTAGAATATTTTGACAACATTTTTGCATTTTCAAAATCCTTATCACATTTCCAGACTTCCCAGGCACATACATACTAACTTGTTACTTAATTTTGTCATTTGCACTCATTATTTGACTTGCATTACTATGTTTTGTGAGTTGAATGTTAAGTTGTCATTTCCAATCTTTTTCTTGGTGTTGAACCCCTCAAAGCCTAAGGAATCTTCCTAGGTATCCCTTGTTGAGAATTTACTCACCTTTGTGCTGATAGTCAATCCAATTTGGGATCCTAGGTTTCCTTGAATGAACCATTCCCCCATAAGGACAAATAAAGGAGTGGGGATTCCTTTCTTGCATTGTGAGTCCCTTCTCCTCCAAATCACTTTTTTCCAACAGCTCACTTAGATCATGATATTTACATTATATACATTTTACATTATGGTTTCACATTATGGTTCATCTTATTATGTTTACAGTATATACATTTTAAATTATGGTTTCACATTATATACATTTTACATTATGGTTTCACATTATATACATTTTACATGATGGTTTCACATTATGGTTTAAATATGATTTATTTAATGATCTATCTAATTATAATTAATTGTAAATTATATATATCTAAATTTAAGTGTACATGCATGTTAGATAAATTTAAGGTCACATTACTCTAATATATATTAAGGTTTTGATACTAATAAACTTTAATATTCTTGCTCACTTTCAATCTATAAAAAATTGAGTTAATTTAATGATTTTTGGTTCAATAAGTTAGTTCGGAATGGCGGGTTGAATAATTAGGATTTACAATGCTTGTTTTCATGAGTGGGTATGGATTATTTGTTAAATGGTTTCAACTTGATTTTTTGTTTTATGAAATTTGACTTGGCCTTTGTTTAATCAATATGCAAGCTCTAAATTCTTGAGTTCAGCTTTTTACATTGCATGTAAGATTGAATATGGAATTTTTTCTCCAAAATCAAAGTTGATTTAGTTTGGATTTAATTTTACATCTCTTATGTGAAATATTGGACTAGACACTTGAAATTTAATAGTTTTAAAATGGTTTTTTATGAAGTGAATATGGTTTTGGTATGCTTTAATGTGAACTTATTATAATATTTAGGTTGAGTTTACATTGGTCTTGTGGGGTTTACAACTTGATTTAAAATTTTATTAGGTTCAATATTAATTGTTACCTCTTAAATAGGTATTCATCTTGTGTGAAGTATTTATTTTGTACTTTTTGTTAAAAGAACATGAAAATCTATAAATTTCTCTAACTATTTCAAACACCTATTGTTTCCAATTGGTAGAATCGTGTTGATATCTATGAAACACTACAACAACATATATTTTTGCCAACATATTTTTTATTCTAATAGAGAATAAAGTGTTTGTGAGTTTCATATTTCATACATATCATGGAACCTACCCTAAAATTGAGGTTGGTGACTCTATTGAAATTGAAACCTATCTAAAATAATGGGTTATGTGAAACACTTTATGCTAAGAATGGAATGTGGAAATCTTAAAAAGAGTTGGTCTTATGAAAATAAAATAACAAATGGAAGCCCCATTAAGCAATTTTAATTTTTTTTGGAATCCTTGCGTCTCAAGATGAATTGATTATTTTTTTCTTGAGTCATCTTTGGGAGAGAATTTCAAAGGTTGAGAAAATAAAATTAGACCCTACACATGATTATGGATCTAGTGACAATGATAGTTATATTTATCCATGAGAGGAATGCTAGTATATTAGTGTGGGGTAACAATAAAGGAAAGGAGGGAAATATTTGAAGAAAAAATATATATAATCATTTAAACATGGAATTATCAAGAAGGTCGGCTTATCCTTAGAAAATATTTTACATAAAGAATCTTAGAATATTTAAACTCAAATAATTTAATCTCAAGAGATTGAATTCAAACATAAATTTAACTATGGGACACTTGAGAAGGACAAGGATTCATTAATTATTTTATATACAACAAGTAATATAAGAAATAGGAATGGAGAGTGCAATTAATGATATTGTAGTAGATAATGCAACACATTTTTATATTTTAGGATCAAATGTAATTCAAGGATTCAAGGACCTTGACCCTAAGTATTGAGACTATTTGAGGAGTGATGAAATAACTTATTCCAATAAAAATTACTATTTCTACGACGAAGACTCAATTCTTAATTAGAACATTTTCCCATTTTTGTGTTGCATTATACTTTTTAGTTAAAATTACATGAAAATGAATAAATTTCCTCTATAATATGAGGGAGATATCCCACTAAAATATAGAGAAAAATCATGCATTTATTGATTATTTTTAATTATTGTCATACTTGGCTTTTCCCATTGGGAGAGCCATGTTGGTTTTTATATAAAAAAGTAGTGACAAGTTTTTTTTCCAATACTTCTTACCTTGATTTAGGATACTAAATTTAATTAACAAGAATAATAAAGAGATAAGTGATGACAATGAATATTTTGATGAGGTTATCTTGCTAAATATTATAAATTTCAAATAAAGAAAATGTGTGATGCCAATAGATTAATAAAATTTAAATTTGACGAATATTGTGGATGAGAAAATGTGATATTATTTAACTCCATAATATATGTGCCTTTATTGATTGACTATGATGTTTTTAATTTTGCTGCTAACAAGTATACATGTGTTTGTGATTAATTCCTATGATGTGTGGGAGTGAAAAATTCATACTCTTTATGATCAATAATGATAAGTGTCCTAAGATGATTTTGTTAAATAAACAAGTTAGATGCACAATTTAGACTTTTTTGTGTGCATACCAATATCTAATAATAAGATCCTACAATTATTTTAATTAGAAGGAACACACTTCAAAATTTGAAACCAAGGAAGAAAATATTCCTATTGTTTATTCTAGAGTACATGATCATGTTCATAATCCAACGTAGGAAGGGAAGGGTTCTAGGAATTAAGTCAAGATCGTTCTCAACTATAGTGTTTTTTATATCAGAGTGTTGGTTTTAGGATCTAGTCACTGAATGCACAAAAAGATCAAAATTATGGGTTATAATTATGCACCAAAGATATCCACAAACATGAGGTGAAACTCATAGGTAAAAAGGTGAACTATTCACACTTCTTCTCTACAAAAATTAAATATTTTTAACACACTCTTTATTGATTTCTCCTAAATTTTAGAGATATTTCTTCAATTGATTCCAAATTTGGTGGGATGCAATAAAATTTGATGAAATAATTTATTTTCATGAATTCTTCATTAAACAAATCTACTACCATTGTACCTAGTTTAGATAGTGCTAAACAAACTTACTTCTAATAAAATTAAAACTTACAAAAACATTTGGATCTAATAACATTTGATGAAATAATTTTTAAGCATGACTTCTTCATTAAACAAATTACTGCAAATAAGATCAGGTCTTAAGAAAGATTTATAGGTAAATAAGATCACAAAAAAGAAAGCTTCATGGGCTAATAATTCATTCAATGTCTGTCTAATTATATACATAATAATATGACATATCAACCTATATAAATTTAACAAAGCTTGAAAATATCCATTTAATCCAACAAAAAATCCAAATTTAGATCAACACATTGAATTAAATTATTTGAATTCAACATAAAATAAAAGTATTTTTAAATGTAGGTCCAGATGTTACATGTATATATATGTACAAAAATAGCTTAAAGTTCTTGGTACATATAATTTGGATCCTCTCTATCTTTTATTATCTCTAAAATATTTTCATGGTCTTAAATAGGCAACCTCCACCTTTGTTTGGCACGTCCTATTTTTGGTAAAGTTTCAAGATTTATTCTTGTTGCTTATAACTAAGTGACTATAATATAGAACCTTTGACTTGGCATATAATCAATGAATATAATGCCATTTGCATCTATATTTGTTTTTTGATATTATGTGCCTTCAACAACCATTGATTCAGTAGGATACCCTTGTCCATCACCATTTGTCATTGATTCTAATAATTTGTATTTTGGTTGCGTACATCTTAGTAGATAATAATCTACACCTTCTATATTGTTAAGATCTGTAAGAACAGCAAAAATAACTCTTGTACACACCATGTAGTAAACCATGCTCAACTTAGGTAGAATATAAATCAATTGTAAGTTAAAATTCAATTTAAAATTTTAAAATTTACCTATAACAACTAAATTTGATACACATTCGTAATCAGCTGAATACAGAGGATAATAGATATCTACAATGTCATTATCTTCAAAAGGGTCCAACATGGCCACTAATTTTTTTATTTCCCATTGTGAATCATAACCATCTCTAATATTATCACATTGTAGAGTATTTGCATTGTTCTCAATGCAATCAACACAATAACATGATTTGATGCAAACTTCTAATACCACTAATTGTTTGACAATTAGTAAGAGTTGATCGATCAATATTTGTAAATTTCAAATATCCAATTAAAAAGTGTATAAAATTAAAAAATCAATTTGTCGTAAGGGGGAATAAAGCATTAGGAAAACAAGCAAATGAATTAAACAAACTTAAATCAAAAGAAGATTAAATTCCAACCATACTCATGAAATGAAGCTCTAAAATAATGAAATAAAATAATGTAATCCTAAAGATAACATAAATTGAATTCAGAACTTTAAAATCTATACCATCCCATGTTGGAGTTGTGTTTGTATTGACGTTTGGATGTCGGATTCCTCAATTAAATACAAATCCTCCATTGTTATTGTTATAAAAGATTTCATTCATGTTGATAATGGTGAACTAAAATATGATGCTAATAATTCTTAATGTGCTCAAGAATCAGTTGCTCAACACTTCACTATGTAAATTCTAGATGATTTGTGAGAAGGTAGAAAAATATTTTATAGATTTCAGGTTTCTAGATGAACGATCAATATTTCGTAGTAAAAGATCCTAATCAACAGTTGAGAACCATTTAGAGGAAATGGATTGGAAGAATTAGTGGATTTAGATTGGAATAATTGGTGGGATTGGAAAAGCCAATTTGAGTGGTTAGTGGGATTGAATAATAGATGGGTTAGTTAACCAATTAGAGTGAGAAATCAGTGGTCGTGATTTTCTCAATTAGAAAAAGAGGTGAGGATAATTAATTAGTTAAATAATTAACTAATATTTGGATAAACATGCAAGTCATGTTTGACTTTAACAAATAAATTTATATTTGTTGACTATGTTGAATGATGTTGAATAATTAATTTAATTATTTAGGTTTAGAAAGGGGAAAGTGATTTATTTAAATTATTAAGTAATAACAATTTAATTGATTTAGGAGAATAGGGTACATTAACGACATAACTAAATAACTTGTGTTAATTTAATTAATCAGGAGGAATAAAAGTTAAATTAATGATAATATAGTGAAATAATTAAATAATTAAAGATTCAATTAATAGAGGAAAATAGGGTTTTTGATGTAAATGATGTAAAATATAATGATATTAATGATAATGATGTCGATAAATGGAAAAATGTCATTCAAGATGTGTGATATGTGTTAGGTCATTTTTGCATGTCTACATTTTTTCCCTCTTTGAGAGAGTATTGGTTGCTTTGTTTCAAAGAAATCTATGTTCAGATCAATATTTGAAAAACATTATATGTCCCACTATGCCCCAACGGTCAACGGAAAGATAGTACAACGTTGGGTTTCACCCTCAAGAGGTTGGCCAGAATAAAAAAATATTTTTCGGGTCGATCTCGCGACAAGGTTTTATTCCAATTTAGATGCGTAGAGGATGAAAAATTGGGCTATAGGACCCTCATTTATAGTTTAGATGTTCCTAGGTGCTCTTAATTTTAACTTAGAAGGGTTTCCTAGGTAAAACATTAGGGTTTTGGGGGTAAAAATAAGAAATTAGGGTTCATTTTTCCTCATTTGCACTCTTAGCCCTTAGTGAATTCTTGTCTCTAGAGATCTTGCTTTAGCGATTGTCAATTCACAATGCCAAGGTTTTTAGGTGCCCCACATCATGCAGAGGCAGTCCATGACTTTGAGAGGCTAGCTAGCATAGATATCGCAGTATGTATCACTTTCATTCCTTTTTTTTGTCTTTTCATTTTTGTGTGATTAATGCTAGAAATCATTTTTAACAATAGCTGTAATTTTGTGAAATTATAGCTTTTTCCTTGATTCTATCACTTTTGTAATTTTGTTTGTGCCACTTTTGTCAAATTTGTTCACTATCAAAAAAAATGTGTGTTATTGCATCTTTTGCTCGCTATTGTTCAACACTATTAAAAAATTTGTTCACTATTGTTTTTTTGTTGTAAAATGGTCGCTTTTGTCATTTTTGTGTGCTATTGAAAAATTTGTTCACTATTTTTATTTTTAACGCAATTGCTCAAAATAATTGCTATTGCCAAAAATGGGGCTGCTATTGCTTTTCTTGGCCGCTATTTTTAAAAAGTGGCCGCTATTGTCAATTTTGATAGATTTATCCAATTTACTTGCAATATTAGGTTCATGATGTGATTTTGTAGAAAAATCTTAACATTGTGGGTTGAATATTTGCAAGCAATTATCAAACCACTTAATTATATAGAGTGATAATCATAGCAATTATTTGACCTAATTGTTGGTTTCTTCAAGGTGGAGCGAGATTTCATAAACGTTGTGGGCCTATGTTATATATGTTACATGTCAAAGATTCAATGTCATAGGGCGATGATGACTGCCCTTGTAGAGAGATGGAACTCCAATTCAACATTGTTTCATTTATTGAATTTCAAGGTGACTATCACATTGGAGGATGTCTAGAGGATTCTTTGTATTCCTATTCATGGAGAGCTTGTTACCTACAATGTTGGATAGGGTACCTGTGCTATGCAACGAGTTCGCAACGTTAGACATCTTCAGGTGGTGGACTCGGAGATAGACTTGTCTCCATTTGTTGATAGTGCAAACCTATTTCTATTGTCTTATATGGTTTGATCATGGGGCTCGTGGTACCCAATCGTAGAGGTAGACATTTTCCTATCATTTGGGGAATCTGCATAGAGAAGACGATGGAGCACGGCATAAGGTATGCATGGTTCCCATGTCTTCTAACACATCTATATAGATATATGCATAAGGTTTCTTATTGTGGAGGTAGTTTTATCTTCGTTGGTATGACATTGTTGCATGTATAGGCCTGGGAGCATATCCCAGTGACTAGACCATATGGAATTATGGATTGGGATCAAGAGGATCCATATTCTTACAAATACTTAGATTTCATACACTATACCCGGCCTGGCTAGCTACCTTATTGGTGTCATGTTTTTGATGACATGCCTTCATTTATTTGGATACCATGGCTAGGCTGTGATGCTTGGCACGATGATGTGGATTAGCTTCCTTATTTTTGACAGACACAATGGTTGATAGGTCACATGGATTCTTTGCTTGAGTGTTACTTATCTAATCGATTTCTCTCTCAGTTTGGAGAGTGATAGGCATGGTTTAGAGATGATTATCATGCTTGTTTTGAGAGGAAATATCAAGAGGTTAGGGTGTGGGGACCACAGGCCTCATCTACTAATGTTGTGGTCGAGTTCAGATGACTTGCCCCATTTGGATGGGGTTGGGTGGTAGGTTTGTCAAACCCTAGCACTATATGAGAGTATGATCAGTGGTGGGCTCATTGTGTTCAACGTCATTTTACATATTCATAGGGAGAGTTGGTGTGACCGGTCGGAGGGGTGAGCAACAGCGGCTCAGGATCACCGTAGAGTAGTTGAATAGAGAAAGGCATGATGGAGAGAAAGTACAACATGATGGAGAGCATCCTAATCCAATGTAGTAGGATCAACAGGTACCATAGGGTCCTTCCCACCTAGGGATGCAGCAATAGCAACATAGATAGCCTAGTTGACTACGAATAGGGATGCTTGCATCCTTTAGAGGAACGCAAAGATTGTATAGAGGCATGCAGTTGGAACACAAGTTTTGGTCCTTATTGCAAAGCAAGATGGATTCTGACAGGAGAGAGATGCGCTCGGGTAGGAGCTTTCTACATAGTGAGAGTAGAGACTAGCTATAGAGATTTCAATTTCCTCATTTGTTCCCCTTGCTCAATACCAAGTCAAGTGAGATCAGATGCTACAGAGATGTACCTACTATCAGACGCTTTATGAGGCCTTTGTTCCCAAATCATAGAGAGAGACTCATTTTGGAGAGCCGAGTACCCAGACAGGTGCGGAGTCAAGTGGTCAGTCCATTAGGTAGCCACATCAGTCTCTAGTCATCCTGCATCCATCTCCCCATCAGAGATAGGAGCAGCCAAGATCTCCACTACAAGATGGCTAGTAGGGCTAAGGGTGCTTGATCTTTATATGATGTTTATTGTTCTAGAGATTTTATATAGACATGATATTTTGTATATACATTCATCAACCCAGTTGAGACCTCGTATATATATTTTTTTTATATATGATATTACACATGTTACTTGATGATGCATCTGACATTATCATTTTTGATGATATATGAGATATACCATGTTTCGATTTGGATTTATTATGTGTTTATGAAATGATTATGGATAATGATGTCTACATGCTCATTTTTTGTACTTATCTAATGTATGCATCTGATATGGATGGGTGTATGATTTATATATCTATGTGATGGATGATGATATATGATGAATGATGATATATTATGTATGCAATGGATGATGATACATTATAGATGGTGATTTATTATGTTTTTTTATGGATGACCATATGATGTGTGATGTTTTATCATTTTATTATGGTCATGATATGTATTGATGAATTTGTGGATGCAAGATGCATGTGGTACTAATGATATTGTGATGCAGGATGGAGTTGTTAGTTGGAAGAATTATTTGATGATTTAGAGATGGATAGAAATGTGATGTTGTTAGTTACTGGTGAGTTTTCTTTTGATTTCATAGAGTCTTTGTATCTTTTAGAAATCCTTTTTGATGTAGCAAATAGACACGATGCACTAGGGTATTAATAACCAAGGTGGATTTGTATCTATTATGTGTACATTGACTCTACAAACAAAGAATATTCTTGCTCATACCAGACATACAGAAACCCTGTTAGAGTGTATGGTTGAGTTTTGTCAAAACATTTCAGACCAGTTACACAAAGAGGTATGGAGTACCTAACATGCAATTGCTACACGAATTTCCTCAAAAAAACTTCCACGCATAGAAAAAAGAAAGTATTTGTCACAGTAGTATCACAAAAACATCTAACAAATAGAAAAAAATAGAAATTGACAATCAATATCTCCATTCCTTCCTCTCTAAATCCTTAATGGACATCCTTGAGAGATCCTAGGAATGTGATATTAAGATAAATTAAAAAGATAAACAATGTAGTATCACTTGCCATAGTTTTCTGATGTTTCAGGATGTTATCCATTAGTGATGTCTATTGTAGGAACGTTTTATCCATTAAGACATATGTTAGGATGTTGATGATGAATTGTTGGTAGGTAGGTAGTTAATACTTTAGGCATTGTTTTATCTTAGTAGTGATCTAGTCATTTCAATTTTTACTTTGGAAGTTTTGATTTTGATGGTCGCTTTGTTTGTAGATTGCTTTGTCAAAGGTTGTGGGTGATGATTTTTTATTATGGGTGGAGATTTTATTGTGGATAGGCGACAATGGAGGTAGGACCTTTTTATAATTTTCTGAGTTATTTGATGTTTTTTTTGTTGTTTTTGAGAAATTTAGAAACAATTAGGGGGACCGAAAGGGACTGACCTAGTGCCTAGGGGGTTGATCAGAGATTATTTTTTCCTAAGTGGTAAACACAAATACATCGTAGTTCGACTATATTGACTGACACTATTTTTGGAATTTTCTATATTTTATGAATGTTTTTGAATTTTGATAAGATATTTGGATGTTTTTTATTATGTTTTAGGGGACTAACCTCGGGCCTCGAGGGCTCATCATTGATGGCCTTTCCTACATTATCCACATAGAGGCTCGTAGTTCACTTGTTAGATAAGAGTATGTTTTTTCTTTTTTTGATTTTTCAAATGTTTTTGGATTTTTGACTAAGTTTTAAAGTTTATGACAGACACCTAAGGGGACTGACCTAGGGCCTCGGGAGTTGATCAAAGATTATCCTTGCCTATGTTATACACATAGATACCATGTATTTTGACTGGTTTTGACTCAAAATATAAAAATTATTTTGGGATTTTGATGTTTTGGACTTTGTTTTGATTTTGTTTATTTTTTGGATGTTTTTTATTTTTTGATAGTTTTCAACCATGATGGGATTTACAAGGATCCAATCCACTACCAATTTCATGAAGTTTCCCCCAATTTGAGACAATATTATGTTCATTAGGGGAGATAAATTTTGATGATGCGGCAAGGTTCAACACTTGATCAGTCATCAAGCCATGGTTGGTTTACACATTTTATTATGGGATGAATAGGGTGGATGCTTTAGATAGTGTTGATAGAAAAAGATGTAGGTCTTATTCAAATTTAGTGCATGTTTACTAGGTTTTCACTATAGTACCTATCCCAGAAGCACCACAAAGTGGTTTTCACTTAAAGAATGTTTTATTTCTCTTTACTATTTTACTTACTTTTTTTTTAGTTGTTTTTCCTGGGATATTCTGATGTGTTCAAGTATAAAAAATTTTAAGATGGCTATTGTTCATGTTGGAAATGAAGGTAATATTGTAGCTTAAAACTTGTAAAACTATGAGACTGTAGATCAAATTAAGTGTTTTTTGTCACAATTCTTTGTGTATGATTAATCTGTTTAGATCAATTTTACCAATTATAGAAAGAGACAGAATATTGTAGAAGAATAAGACAAGAAGATAGAAGTGACATAGCATATACGTGGAGAAACCATTTTGGAAAAAAACTCCACCAGAATCAATAGTCCTTGTATTATTTAGCCTTATAACAAGATTACAATAATAATGTATCAATCCTTGATTGATATGCTTTCTTTCCTTCAACAATCCTTCTTCACAACCTACAATAAACTCGTATAGAACTCTCATACACTTGCTACAATTAATAGAAAATAATGAGCATGTAAACTCATAAGAATTATAAAATACAAGAGCATAAATCTCCTCACAAAAATCTACACCTAAATTGGGCAAGTAGAGTTCCACAATGTAATCTGAAGTCAAACCAAAGTCTTCCTCAATTTAGGCACCCCAAACTGAACTTTGGTCAAGAAGATATCATACAAAATTCACCTTAAATTTGGCACCCAAGAATGGGCCCACTTGACTGGGCCTTGTAAATATCTTCTCATGCAAAAGGTGATAACTGAAAGATTTCAACTTGGGTGCCCAAGGTGGTCCCAAGTCAATCTTAGTTAATTGAAACATATCTTTCCACCAATTCATGCAAACATTATGCATGATTGATCATCCCCACTTAACTGAAAGTATCCCCCTATTATTTTTCATGCAACTTAATTCATTAGTCATGCAACTCAAGTCAACTCAAGCCAACTACCATTCAACTCAAAATAATTGCATGCAATTGAAGATAACTAAACCATAACTGAGTTGAACTAAACTAAACTGATAGTGTCACTCTACTCATGTAAATATCAATCCTTGATTTATAGGATCAAAACATCCATTACTAAATTGTTATCAATCCTCCAAACATTTAACTAAATCAAGGTGGGTTTCACCTTCCATGTGGGTTCCCTATGTGCTCCTATCTTGTAGGATCTCTTCTTGGACATCCCCACATGTTCCTATCATTTAGCAATAATCACAAATGTTAATCTGCATGTTCATTTCATTTGAATTTAATCTCTTTCTAATCCTAGTGTTAGGGAACACTTTCCAAGGACTTAGGAGATACATGAAATATGTTTAGGATTGCAATTAAATGACATCCTATTCCCAATAGTTTAGAGGTTCAACCAAAGGTTCTCCTTCGGGAGTAGCCAATTGATAATCTCTAGAGCCATAGCTTGTTGTGATGATGAAAAGAACTAACCAGTTTGGTTCAAACTTCTCCTTTCTATCTTGATTTAGTTGGATCTTTTGATTCTCTTTTAGTACTAAGTCACCAACTTGAAAGCTTTTGTTTTTTATATTTTTATTGTAGCTTTGTTTGAGCTGATTCTGATAAACCTAGAGATGTTTTAATGTGCTCAAGCGCCTTTCATCTATGAGTTCCAACTCATTCAACCTGAACACCTAATATTCCTCATTGTTGACCATGCCTTTTAGGGATACTCATAGTGAGGGGATTTCAACTTCAATAGGTAAGATCGCTTCAGATCCATAGACCAAGGAAAAAGGTGTGGCACCTATAGGTGTATCAATGTTGGTTCAATAAGCCCATAAGGCTAGGTTTAGTTGTAAATGTCAATCACGGACAGTTTCATTAACAATCTTTTTAAGTATTTTCAAAATGGTTTTATTCGACGCTTCAGCCTCATTGTTTCCTTGGGGATAGTAGGTCATTGAGAATCGATGTTGGATAGAAAAATTTACAAAAAACTTACAAATATATTGGTTTTTGAATGGGGTTCCATTTTATGTTATGATAGTTTTGGGAATTCCATATCGATAGATCAGATAATTCAAGATAAACTTGGATATCTATTTTCCTATGATGTAAGTTAATGGAATTTCTTCTATCCGCTTTGTGAAGTATTTAGTTGTAGTGATAATGAACTTGTTCCCATTGGATGAAATGGGGGATATCTTACCTATCAATTATAGTCCCCACTGCAAGAAAGGACATGGTGTTGTTATAGGTTGCAATTCCTGTGCCAATGCCTGAACAAGATAACTATGTTGTTGACATTGATGACATCTCTTGGAGAAATGAATGGATTCATGCTCCATTGAGGGCCAATAATACCATCTTCTCAGAAATTTTGTACTAGATTAGGTCCACTAGATTCATACCCATAAATACCTTCGTGCTCTTCTTGTAAAGCGGTTTGTGCTTCTTCCACATTGAGACATTGAAATAATGTTCTATCTAGACTTCGTCTAATAGGGTGTCTCCTAAGATGGTGAATCGGAAAGTTCTACCAATAAGGTTTTCTTTTGGTTTAGTGTTAAGTCAGGGGATATGATACCATGCTAGATATAGTCACAACTATCTTGGTACCAAGGTGAGTTAGGACCAACAACATCACAAACTAGTTCTAATTTCAGGATATCGAATGTCGATATAAGTGGTTGCTCCATGAGGAAATCATATTTATGAATGTTTTGTGGAATGTTGAGGAGTGAACCTATTGTTTCCATAGTGTCAGTTGCTATGTTGTTGATCTTGGGAACCTATTCGAAGGTGATGATGATAAAGTATTATTTTGAAATTTTCCACCATTCTTTTATATGGCATTAGCTTGTCATCCCTTGTTTGATATTCATCATTTACCTATCTTATTACTAGTTGAGAGTCTCCATAGATCCATAGTTCCTTTATCCTCCATTCTATAGCAATTTTTAATCCAGTGATGAGCACTTCATATTGAATAATGTTATTAGTACATGGAAAAGAAATCTTGTAAGCCTTAGGTATACTATCTCCTTGCAATGTGAGAAATAAGATACCACCTCATGAGCCATGTTGAGTGTGAGACTCATCAAATTACAAGGTCCAACGGCTAGACTGATCAATTAGAAGTATGCTTTCATCTAGAAATGTTGTTGTGAGAGGCTGATGATCTTCCATTAGTGCATCTGCTAATTGATCTGCTATGATTTGTCCTTTGATATCTTTTATGTCAATGTACTCTATTTTAAACTCACTAAGTATCATTACCCACTTAGCAATCCTCCATGTTAGAGCTGCCTTTGCTAATAGATAATTTAGGGGGTCCACCTTTGATATCAGCTTTACTTGTTTGTTTAATATGTAGTGTCTTAGCTTCTATGCCATAAAGATGACAGATAAACATGCTCTTTCTATGGGTGAATATTCTAATTCATAGCCCACCACTGTTTAGTTGATATAATAGATTTCTCTTTCCTTGTTATTGTCATCTAGTTGTGCTAACAAGGCTCTTAACATTGTCGGTGTTGTAGATACATATAGGATCATTTTCTTATCTTGAATTGGTGGCATTAATACTAGAGAAGTGATAATAATTCCTTGACCTGTTCGAAAGCCTAATCACATCTACCGTCCCATTTGAATGTTATGTTTTTGTGTAACAAATGGGTGAATAGATGGCACTTGTCTATTAACTGTCTGATGAATTTCCTAATGGATTGAATTTTTCCTTGTAGACTTCTCAATTGCTTCAATGTTTTTGGAGGAGGAGTTTCCAATATAGCTTTTACCTTGGCAGGATTGACCTCAATGCCTCTTCTTAATACTATGTAACCTAACAGTTTTCCATATGCCACTCTAAATATACACTTCTTAGGATTGAGCCATAGCTTTTATTCCTCTAGACTATCAAATACCTTTGCTAGGTTGGCCAAATGATCCTCTTTTGATGTATTTTTTTAGTATATCATCCACATAATCCTCCATAGTGATATGTAATATATCATGGAAAATGGTGGTCATTGCTCATTGATAGATTGCCCCTGCATTCTTTAGAGTGAATGGCATGATGTTCCTACAAAAAATTCCCCATGCACAAGTGAAATTTGTTTTATATTGGTCCTCGGGGGATATTTTTATCTAATTGTATCTAGAGAATCCATCCATCAGTGATAGCATTTCATGCCTTGCAGTTAGATCTACAATCATGTCAATGTTGGGTAGAGGGAAGTCATCTTTCAAGTAAGGCTTGTTTAGATCCCAAAATTTTGTGCAAATCCTTATGCCCCCAATGGTCTTTGATACTAGTACTAGATTAGATACCATTCAAGATAGTCAATGGTTCTGATGAAGCCCACATCTAACAATTTCTGAAGTTCTACTTTGACCAAAAGTGATATCTATGGATGCATCTTTTGTAGCTTTTGTTTGATGGGTTTAGCTCCAAGTAATATTGCTAGGTGATGTATCACCAAGGCATGATCCAAATTTGGCATGTCTACATATGTCCATGCAAAGTTGATTTTTCCTTCATTGATAAATGTTGAGAATTTTACCTTTTCCTCGAGATCAAGTGATATTGCATGGTATGTTATTTTTGGTATTTTTGTTGTGCCCACATTGATGGGTTTGGAATCCTCAACTAAGAGTGTTGACTTCTCTTGATATTTTGTGGTGGGAAGATTGAATCCTCCATCTTCAGGCACCTCAAAGATGTTTTCACCTTCAGATGTGTCCTTTTTTTTGCTCTTTTCTAGATCTGATAAAGCCACATTGTGGTTTTCCTTATGGGATCTCTTTTTTTTTTTTAATTTTTTGGTTTGTTTTTGTGACTGGAAGATGCAATATCCCCCCCCCAAAAAAATATGCTCCTTGATCTAGTTCCATTACAAAACCTAATTTATGATCTCCTTGGGGTATATCCATTCGAAGTCCAACGAACTTTGCAATAGCTTCATCATTCTAGAATGATTCTAAAATCGGTGTATGATGTTGTTGGTTCCAATTTATCAAATGTGGATGATGCAAGGATATAAATTGTCATTAATATCTACAAAGCTTATGGAAGTTGTAGCTAGGGTAGGTTTATTGGTTTTTTCAAGGCTTCATAAGGTATCTAGGTTATATTCACTAGAGTCACAAGAATCCCATTTGTATTCATTGGAATCTATCTCGATATGGCCATCATCAGATGTAGATTTGGTAGTGAGGGTATTTACATTGAGGTTTTCAAATATGTTTTGGATATATAGGTATTCTAGATGTTCGCAATTATCTAATGTCTCAATAGTGGTAGAAGTAGCTCCTTCCTCATAAGAGGTGTTTCCAATATTAGTGGTAGTCTTATATGATGAACTATATCCTAGTCCAAGATTCTTTGGGCTATTTTCCATAATAATTGGCTCTCTTATACCTTATCCATGCAGAGAAAGGCCACTTTGTCTAGTGAACCCCATGGTTTTGGCTATCTAATATCCTTTACTCTTTTCATCAATAGGAAGGGGGGGCAGTAGTTTTTCCCATCCTTCCTTATAGATCCATGAAGATAGGTCCTCTTCGTGTTAGGTTAATATTTTGTAATCCCTTTATAGATTATAAAATAGTGATTTCACCCATAGTTATTGTGAGATAAATATCTCCTCTCAGAAAGGGGAGGCTCCCTTCTTGCTGGTTGCTTGAAAAAAAAGTAAACTATTCTAGACTTTACAATATAGACACTATTTTAACCATGTGGAGGCTATTACATTCATCATTTTCTCTTAGTTCAGAACATGTGTTTACAATGTTCCATGGTGTTACTTCATAATGCTAAAAAATTCCAAGCAATAATTCCCAATATTCTTAGTTAGACATAAGCATAACCCAAGAATACCAGTATAATCAAAAGATATGTAACCAAAAAACACATGAAAGTACAAAGTCTTTTTGTTGTTATCAATGAGATTTTTTCAATAACTAGTGATGTAAATGAAGCACAAAGTCTTCCAATCCATCACATGAAAATATCCACAAACCAAATGAACAATTTCAAGCCCAAAGTCTTGACAATTCTTCACCAAAAGATATTAATAGAAAACTCGCAAACTCAAATAAATCATATAGCACAAAGTCTACAAAACTTATCTTGAATGCCCTCTAATCACATGTAAGGAAACACCACTTATCCAATCAATAAGAAAGATCAAGAAAAAATGACATAAGAACACTCTTGCTCTAACAATCTTGATTCAACACAAAATCTAATATCAAAATCTACTTTCTTTATTAATAGATTTATATTTTCAATTCAATCTCAAAATCTCAAAGTTGAGAAACAATTTCAGCAACACATCATTCCAATAGATAAAAGGTGAAAAATATAAATGAGCTCTCTCATATTTATAGCTGAGATCCAAGAGCTAATCTAGGAAAAAGTCTAACTACTTTGATTTATTCAATGATGGAGTCCAAAGTTATTGGTGGACTTCAAAGTTATTACATGTATTTATAATTTGACAATTGACATGTAATTTGTCTTTGGCTAACTACAAAAAATTGTAAATAACTAAAACTTGAAAACTAATCTAAAATATGATCGTCCTTCTTCAACATTCTACATGAAGAAATCATCATGTTTCTTCAAGATTGTTTGCACTTCATTGTTTGGTATTGAAGTATGTTTGATAATTCTCCAGGCTCTTTATACTGAATCTCTAATAGTATTGTAGGATTTTTCATGTCACCCAATATACTATTTCAGATTGCTCAAAGATAATTAAAGATCAAAAATTCAATCCATTAGTGATATTGAAAATGCTTTATCTTCAAACTCCTTTTGAATCTTGTCAATAAAATGTTGGACCGCATTGCTTGGGGGAAGTAGCTTTTGATCATAATCTCACAACTTACATGGAATTTCTTCAATTTTATGTATCAACTACAATTCATGTTCTTCACCAAGCTCTCGTGTTGATTATAGATCATTAAGAAAGTTGGTGACAACGGTGTCTTTGTAAATCTAAGACACTTCAATTTCCACGTACATGTCTCCATTGGGAATGATCCCAAAATCCTCCAATTTTTCTATCTTGATTTTCCTCATTTTAATCCAAAACTATACCTTAATTTCCATGTCTTCCTTCTCTTGAGAGAAATCATTCACGGTATCATTCAATTTTTCTTTTATGTTTTCCATCTTCTCTAGTTTCCCCATAGTTGACCCTAGCATCTATGTGGCCAATGCAATCAAGCAGTCAAGATATTCCTCAACTAATCTACCTGTAGCCTTCAGCTTTTCCACCTTCTAAATGATGGGATTCTCAGTGCCAGCTATAATTGCTTCAGGTTCGATGGACTCAAAAGATTGAGTGAACTTTTGTAGCATAGTTGTGAGTTGTGATAGAACTTGTAAAATTTTGTGAAAATTTTGCTTGGTTTTGGGCATGTCTGTTCATATTTTGTGACTAGGGGTCTAATGTTTAGGGTTTAGGGTTTTTGTTAACCATGTTAAAATTGGTTTTACTATTTAAACCCTTACGTTATAATTTTGTATTGACCTGTTATTGGGGGTTACCAGTCTTTTAAGTCATTCGAATGAGCCTTGTCTATCGTGTTGTTACCGGCCCCTTCACCTGACCTATCAGTTCTTTCTCCATGTTCGGGTTTTAATATTATTTTTCCTAAAATAGGTGGATTTTCCCAATGTTAATACTTTGGCCTTAAAATTCGTGCCTCTATGAGTATTTTCCTGTTCTCCTAATCGGCCCCACTATTATAAATAACTTTTCCATGTGCAGGTTGGCGGGCCGTCAGATCAAGGGGTTCAGATCTGGACTGTTCCTTGCAGACCTTCAAAGGTTTCTTGTTGAAATCACTAAAGTGGTATGAGGTATGTGAGATGTCGCCATCTGTCGAGTATGTTGGGGTGGGGTCTATCTCGATGTGCCAGCGGTGACAAGTGGATGTCTTTTCAATGGCGGATGTTTAATGACAGGGATTAATGATGATCATCCCTCACAGGCCTTGCACGATCGGATTAATGTTTTCAAAAGTGTTGCAAGGTGTGTGAGCTGGTGACACGTTGCCTGGTTCTGCGATACAAGGTGGCTGGATGGGGTTCGCTACTAGTTCACGTGTCTCTAACTGTGAGGAGTGTGAATTTCTGTCAGGTTTTCCAAGTAGTGATGTGGGTTCTTCAGTGATCTTTGACTCGATTTAAGTCATTTGACATGCCAGGTCTTTATCACATCGATGATCTAAATTCAAATTTTCTAATCCACCCATGTGAGGACTATTTGCGCTCTGCAAGTTATATTCATTAATGGTGCAGGTTTTTCTGGTGGATCTCATCCTGATTTCCATGCGTGCAAGTGATATTCACTTGATGATCATGATGGATTGTGTGCCATTTTCCATGAGCTTGGAAATATTTTGTGGTGGCAACTCCATCCACTAATCGCTTGCTTTCTCATACTGCAATTCGAGAAATTATTGTTCCCTGCACAAACTTGCTTGATAAATGCTTATTAGCATCATTGCATTTTTGAGTTTATGTTTATTTGCAGGTGTTTGTTTTTTCTTGTTGAATTTGAACTTGCAAATTGGATGGATAAGTCAGTGATTCTTGCTTCCTCAGTACGACGAAGCACCGAGATGGGCGCAAAGAATTTGTAGTGGGAGGAGAAAAAAACTGAATAGATTATTGTTCCTGGTGCTTCTGGGATAGTTGTTGAAAGGGTTGACAAGAGGTTTGGACATTGCAGGTCACCTATTGAGCTTTCTGCAAGCTCTGGTGGTGAAGGGTCCGAAACTGATTCGGACTACCATAGTTACCTTGTGGCCCTGACTGAGCTTGTGGGAGTGGATGAGGAGGTCCTCTTAGTTTCTCCAATTGATGCGGTGGCACCATGTGTTGTTGTTGGGTATGGTCTTGGTGAAAAAAAAGGTAAGGTAATGGTCTCACTTCATACTAAAGCGAGTACCAGGAGTGGTCGCCTGTATCAGGGCCACATGGTTGCTCATGGTGAAAGATGATGATGTGGTTGCTGGGGTTTTGCTTTTTGTTTGTGATGTTGTGTCTATGGTTTGGGTCGGATGTGAATGTGCGTGTGGGTGATGTGGTGGTTTTTGTTCTATTTGGCTAGTTACAAGGGCGTAACCATTTTGATTCCTCTATTCGTAATATGGTTACATTTGATGATAAGGAATTTTGAATTGTAATCTAAATTTCATTTGGTTGGGAAGAAATTCATTTTGAAATCAATAATTGAGCCTAATGCTTGTTGCTCTCCTGATCTATAAAGGATATTCCAAGGCTCATTGTTAAGGTCGGATTTTTGAGTCCTGAAGTTTAGACGGTGTATAGTTAGGAATATATTGTAGTATCTGGAAGGTTGTAGCTAGGAATTCATTCTAGGTCAGGTATGTGCATAAGATAAGCATACTGTGTTTTTTGGTAATTACTGATATTGAAATAAATCTAAAAATTTAAGACAATTGCTCTCCTGTGTAGGTATGACAGATTGTGAATGGATTTATCAATGGTTGCTTCGTTCATCTTCAATGGTGTATTTGAATGTGTGATTCATTTTCTTGCTTTAACTTAATGAGTTAATCAAATGGTTGAAAAGGAATTACAGTTTTGTGGTAATGTGCTTACGATTTGCTAAGGAGTAATGTTTTGAATACTGTAAAATCTTATAATGTAAGACATTATAATGATATTTCAATGATATCAGGGTTATATTTTATGTGACTCTCACCCAGTTGAATGAGGCACTGGTTAGTTCATTCAAGATCCTTTTAAAAGTATAGAATGGTATCCCTAAATGTGAAGGTTCATAATCTGAACATTTTAAAAAATCAAATTCTATCTCTCTTGAGATACAAATCTCATATTAAATCTTCTTTCCTAGATTTAGATAGTTGTTCTTATTCTTTGGTTTGCCAAAACCCGAGTAGATGCTATCTAGTTGCATTGGTAGGAATGTATCTATGTATAGAAGTGTTCTTGAGGCATGAAGCATTTTTATGAACACGTATAGGAAAACCCTCCTTGGTTTCACAGAGCCAAAAGTGTAGGAGATCTCAATCTTTGACTGAATCTTGTCAGTTGGCCACTAACTTCGTGAATTCTTGAATATAGAGGTTGGCAACCTCTTAGAGAATTAGAAAGCCTTATTGGGAAAATTAAAACACCAACAGAATGGCAACTTCACTGGGGAACTAAGAATTCAGAAGTGTTGGTTATAGACTATGCTATTATAGGGTCAATTATCATCATGTTTGTAATCAGGGATCAACAATTTTGCATTATTTTTTCTACCTAAGTCACTAGTTGAATGGTGATATCATTAGGGAGAAATTCTGAGAAATTAAAGAAAAAAGAAACCACAGAAGTAGGTGGTGGCCTTCCAAAGTCATTTGTTTGGTGGATCTAAACTTTAAGTTTGTATGTTAAGAGGTTATGGATTTGGAAAGGATTGGTAGTAGCGTAATCTCAAAGCATTTGAGTGTGACTTTGTTGTGGACGAAAACCTAGAACGGATCAAGTTTTGAAAAGGAATTTTATATTATTTTTTAAATTCAATCCTCTATTGAAGAGGTGGCGACTCTATATGAAGAACCAATTGATATACAAGGACAATTCCCAGATCTATAACATTTACAGTCAGGGAGAGAAGGTTAACAAGTTATGCTTAATTTCTAGGTATTCTCATTAATCTAAACAGGTCATTATTTTTATTATGAGAAGTATTCATAACGAGGGATGATGAATGGTTCCTAATTATATGATTTAGCATTAATAAAGGAACAGTGGTTAGTCTTTCCATACTTTTCTAATAGTGTAATATGTAATATGATCTGAGAAGTATGTTTTATTTTGAATTATGCCTCTTAAAAAGGTCAAGGCATAAGCATTTCAATCAATATTTAAGAATCATGGTTGAACTAGTAAATTATGTAATTGATAACCATGTATGAAGTTGATAGTGATTGAATGGGTATAAGAAAGTTCCCCTATGAAATGGCTAATGCAAGTATGCAAAGGGAACAATTTTCACCAAGCCCTCCAGGGGATTTTGTGATTCAAAGGTATATGCCATTTATTTTCAGTGGTATTAAGGGTTTCCCTAATCTGATTCCTAAGAAGGTTAGGAAATATTTTCCCAACTTCACAGGGAAAAGTTCAGAATCTGCCTCTAAGCATCTGCAAAATTTCATGGATGTGATGGGGGATTATGAAGTCAGTCATGAGGATTTTGTTATGAAGCTTTTTGTGCAATCCTTGAAGGATGATGCCAGGGATTGGTTCTCATATTTTCCTTCATGTTCTATTAACTCATGGAATTAGTTGGTGAAGTTTTTTATTGAAAAATTTGGTGAAAGAGTAAACCCAAGCATGGTAATAAAGGGTTTTATGGGAATACACATAAGAAAAGATGAGCTAGTTCCATTTTTCAATCTCATGTTTTCAAAAGTTGTAAGACAAATTCCTAAAGAAATAAGACCAAATGAGGCTGAATGCCTGGTTGTATATCTTGGTTCTTTTGACAAAAAGATGAGTTACTTATTAAGAGATAAGGAACCTACAACCTTATATCAGGAATATCTAATGGCTATGGACATTGAGAACAACATAAAATACTCAATTATGAAAGGGTATCTAGCTGCAAGTGTTGGTTACCCTGGCACATCTCATACTAGCAAAGTTTCAGAGTTAGCTATAAAATACACTTGTTATGATAAGAATGATTTGGCAATAGTGATGTATCCATCATTATAGTATGAAGGTAATGATGAAACCCAATTTGAAAACCAACTTGATTTGAGTAGTGATGATCAAAACTCTTTTGTACAAGAATTGTATGAGATGAAGAGACAAGAGGGAGAATCACCATACAAGCTATTTTTGAGATTTTTGGATGTTTTGATAGAAGTTCCCAGAGATTTTAGACCTGATGATTTTGTATGCATTGATTTTTTTTGTGAGATTTATGAGCCTGGGTTGAGTGCTTTTCTAGAAGAATTGAAA